>CAWUER010000032.1:0-73551 GCA_963921195.1 Pegoplata infirma
AATTTCAAAATAAAGTTTGCAACAAGTAGTTAGGTGTTGGACTTATAAACTGGAGGTTCCAGGTTCAAATCCAGTTGCAACTAAAAAAATCGAAAAAGTTTTTTCTAAATATGAAAAAGATAATTTATAAAGGAAAATGGATAAAAGTAAAAACTAAAGGAAATACGAAAATTTTTGTATTTTCGCATGAACTACGTCAGACATTTGCCAATGAAGTCTTAGGTGACATGTCCCAGAAGGTCAGTCATGACCACTGCTGACTTTGAGTGAGGACATTTTGAAAATTTATATGAAACTGTCCTCAACCCAGTACATAGAGATGTCTTGAGAATGTAAGCAGTGACTCTGACATGTCACCGTTCCCATCACTGAGGATGGCTCGAGGACGGTTGCCAACTGGGAATGAATAATACATTATATACATTATAAAGCACCCGTTAAAAAAAAAATATATATATATATATAAAGTAGTAAATTTTTTTTAACCAGTTAGAATTTTTTTAGTGTTTCGTGAAAATACAATTTGATTTACAATTTTCACTTGTACTTTTGAACCAAAAACAATAACACTCACTGTAACAACACCCAAATCGAATGAGATGGAACCAAAAGCAAATTTCCATTCCATTTTCCATAACAAAACCCTCTGTTTTTTAAGTTCTGTGCTAGATTTTATTTTACTTACATTTGAAGTTGTTAACTTTAGTATAATTATAAAAATAATTGCCTTAAATAACAATCATACGCAACGGTGTGCACTTGTTTATTTTTAATACTTTGGTTATTCAGCAAGTATACACAATAGGGCGGGTCGATTTGTATGGGATCGAAAAAAACTGAAAAAATCGTATAGCAAAAACAAAATCTACAGAGAAATTCTAAGAAGTTTTCCAAAGAAACCATTGGTCTAAAATCAAACCCTATACCGCGCCTAACGACATGACAATCCGTCCGTCACGTCTGTCTTTCTGTCTGTGTGAAACACGCTAACTTTCAAATGTTAGCGGAAGAATGAAAAATATATACGGCAAGCTGCTGAAGCGTAGCGAATATATTTGTTATACTTCCGGTCAGATTAATACTAAATTTCAGCGAATCTGTCCAGTGGTTCATAAGATATTAGCAAAAATGGGGAATTTCAGATGGGTTTTAACCCGAACTCCCGTGTTGACAAAAACGCTAAAACACGCTTTGAAAAAAATTGTAAGACAAAAAAAAAATATTTTAGAACTATTTTTGTCAATCAAAAAAACTAAAAAATATTACACAAAAAAAAAAACAAAAAATACACTCGAAATTTTTTTTTACAAAAATTAAAAAAAATATATTTACTCAAAATAAATCAAATACTGATGTAAAAAAAAAATATTCAGTTATCAAAAATTTTTATCTAACAGCTTTTTTCCTCTCCGATATGCAACTCTCTAATTTCATCCCACAAAAGTTTCTATGTGTTTTTTTTTGACGAAATATCATTATGATCCTCAATTACATACTTTTATTTATATAAGAAAAATCCGCTGCACCAGCTTCCCTTTGTAATTAACATACAAAGGCTTTGGAGGGAATCGAACCCACAACCCCTGCACTTCCTTTCAGAGTTTCTCGCTACATGTTAATATACTGCAGCCCAATATAAAAAAAATAATGGAGTAAAATTATCATGGATAAATGATAAAAGCAGCGATTTATTGTTAAAATTTCTTATTTTTCTTCTGTGGCGTTTTCATTACAAATCAATCTAATTATTATTATTTCTCCATTTCAGGGATTATGTCTAATATACTTGCCGGCCATAATCCCAAAAATTTTTCGAATTATATCCAGCGTCAATTAGTAAAACAATGCCGCTGGATATATTGTAGCAGCATATCGGTATATAAAACTATGTTTTCTTTACATCTGAGGTGTAGGGTATGTTCAGCAACTTTGTAGAAAATATTATGCAAATATTTTTGTGGAACATATTAACCCTCTAACTCCCTCTCATAACGGTATTGTTTGGCTCTATTCTAACAACTAGCAAAAAACAACCCGAAAGAGGGGGGAGGATGGGGATGAAATGTTCTACAAAAATGTTGCCAATAAAATTTTACTGTATACGTCAGAGCATACAAAGCCCAAAAATTAACACAAATACCAAAAAAGAGTCAAGTCCTATGTTTTGCTTATGAAAAAAAGGACGGACGGACAAATCTTCATGCCGTTAGGCGCGGTATAAGGTTTGATTTTAGAAACATGGTTTCTTTGGGAAATGTTCTTAGAATTTCTTGTAGATTATGTTTTTGCTATACGATTTTTGACAAAAAAAAACGACCCGCCCTAATACACAAGTATATTACATATCGCTCCTTTACTTGTATAGTGTCATAACTCAAAAAATGCGTTTTTTTAGTTAATGATGCGGAATTATTCGATATATCGTGCTTTATATTGTGTCAAAAATTCGTATTAATATCTTTTAAACTCACCTTTTGAGAAGAGTACAACGCCATTAATTACATTTTCTATGTACCGGCCTTTTTCAATTAAAAACAAGTTTTAATAGTAAAGTTTAAACGTGTTTTCTGCAAAATCAAATATTTTGAGTTGTGACACTATACAAGTAAAGGAGACGATATATTTTATATCGGTAACGGTTAAGGCAACGATATTTTAGATTATTTAGGTAACGGTTTAACGTCACCGATACCGGTTATTACCCGGTATTATGAATAAAACTTATCCAAAATTTTAAAATTCAAACGCCCGCAACACGAGCAATTCAGGTTTGTCTCTTCTTTTATATTGCCACTGAAAAATGATTACATTACGTGGCACTCACTTTTCTCTTCAGAAATTTTTAGGTAAATTGCAAATGTGATCATTGTTTGGACCGTTTGATACACTCGCGAAATTTTTCGTTCAAAGTTTATTATTGTTGGGTGCGTTAAAGCTATTACTCCAAATTTACTATCGCTTAATCAGTAGACTTGGGCAATTATTTGGTGTAGGCTCTGTGGATGTGCCACCAATAGGAAAAAAGTTACATGGACTAAAATCTTTGATACATTTTTTTTCAATTTTTAATTTTTCGATGTTTTTTTGATAATTAAAGTAATCAATAATCACGATTCGGATTTAGTATTTCTTTTTTTTTTCAAAATGAATTCATTTCCATAGGAAGACAAAATAAAATGAAACAGCTCGATATTACTATGTTACTAATATGCCATTGGTCTCAAGAAGTTTATTGACATTCAGTTTAACGTATTTTCGATGTGAATACAGCGTCTTTTTTATTTAACTATTCAAAATATTGTTTGTTATACATAATATTTACAGTAAATGCATAAATCATGTTTATTTACTAAAACGTTGTTATTATTGTATATTAAACAAAATATATACCCACGACTACACAGATGTATATGAATAAATAAATGTATATTTTTTCCGCATGCACGATACAACACGTATGTTGGAATACAGTATTTATTGTAAAATTTAAAAGAGATGAGCGTGAGAAAATTTTAGAAAATGGAGAAAAATGTTTCCCTTTTTTTATATAACCAGCATTCAGTATCGGAGAGTATATAAAAATTTGTCAATCTGTTTGTAATGCCTCAAAATGTTGATCTAAGGCTCAATTTCAGTCCATCTGTTCGCCGCTTTATTGAAAACTCCCCAACTTTAGAAAAATAACACCACACGACAGCCATTATTAAACATAAAACCGGAAAAAACTGCATTTACAGTTCTTCATTTTGTGATCCTGTTTCCTTTTAAAATGACATCAAAGTTTTAGAGTTTGTTTTTAAAATGTTTTGGGCATCGTGGACGATATTAATGGGTTCGGCCAAGACGTATTAAATTTTTGTTTGCTACAAAGATAATAGCAAATATAAAATTAATATTTTAAATTGAATGTCTAATGTGACTTTTTTTATCAACACTTCGTGTCACTTTTCCATCTCTGTTAAAGTTTTACAAAAAGAAAAATATACATTTTTATGAATAACACATATATTTTTATTGTATTCTGCAACAGAAATTTTGAATAAAAATATCATACATAAATAAATAGAAAAGTGTTAGAATGACAAAAAAAAAAATAAATATAAGCAGAAAAAAAAAAAAATCATGAATTGTAATCATAATGCTGATAGAAAACAAAAATTCTATGCATTTAAATAAATACTCTAACTCCCAAACAACGCGATAATGTTACGCCAAAAGTTTTTTTTTTTTTTTTATGATGAATAAAAATTATTCGTTTTAAATAAATAGTTGAGAAGATTTTTAATATGGTACATTTTTAGACGAAATTTTTTTCAACTTTTAGATTTTCCTAGTTTTCGGAAATTTTTATTTTTTATTGCATAAAACTTATGCGGCCATTTTTTTTTTAAGTTTAGATGTTTCTCTCTCCACACAAAAAATCAGACGCGCGTTTTTCGTGAAAATCGCATTTTGAATATTAAATTTCATAACTATTTTGAAAATTGCTTGTATTTTCTTGTTTCAACAAAGCGTATTTGTAACATTTATGCAAATATTTAATACTCATCCGCTATGTTGAAAACAAGAAAATACATGGAAATTACAAAATTGGTATGAGAAATTTAAAGGGGGCATACACTATACTGACTGCTTTTACAATTTACTGATGAGAAAATGCGATTTAGATCATATATGGGCTTTTTAGTCGACCATTACAAAAACAAACTGCACACTTTCCATCCAGCAAGTTGTACAATAGAGCACCCATATATGCATAATTGTTTTTTTTATCGCTCCCCGCTCATTTTCGGTTGAGTTGGGAGTAACAAAATAATATCTATCCAGAAATAGACTTCTAGGTTGCAAACAGACCAGAGCGGTTTGAACTTTTGACCTCAAAAATGGGCTACAAAAACCTTTATAGATTAATTTGGCTGTAACTCTTAAAATAAAAGTTTTTCGCAAATTACTTTCATAACAATTTTTTTGTAGATTCAAAATGCAAAGATTTTTCTCTCATACAGTTTTGAGTCTAAATATGTCCGATAGCGGTGTTTTTAGCGATTAAAGTCGAAATTTGGGTGAGAACTTTTTTTAAAAAAATTGTCATAAATTTTTAAATTGGGTAAAATTTTAGCTCTTTGCATAATTTAATAGGGTATTGAATGTAGTTTTCCAAAAAAAAATTTTTTGCAAAAATTATCGACCCTTCCATGAAAAATTGCCAAAACTCCTACTCTGAACCACAATTTTTTTGACCTCCAACCACGTTATGGGGGTATATTCACTTTGTAAGTGCTTGTTTTACGCAACGAAAGATAAGTCTAAGGATTCCACATAGTATATATGGGGTATTCCATGCCAAATCGGACACTTGGAAAATTTTTAATTTTATATTTTTTCAATTTTGTAGTATTCCAAGTAAATTTTGATATGTTTTTTGATAATCCGTTCAAAAAATATGGAATTATAAAAAAAACACGATTTCTTCTGTTTTTTACTTATCACTTCTTTAAAAATGGTCCAAATTCGAAATAATTTGTTAAAATTTTATCTTTTTTCTTCAAAGTGTTTTAATAAAGATTGGTAGACAAAAAAAAAACTCAAAAATCGTTGAATATATTAATTACCTTTTTATTTTTAATTCTTTTTTATTTATTACCATAATCCAACTATCTACTTAAGATTATAATTTTAAGAAAATGTTAAGTTTACCACAAAAAATTAAAAAAAAATCAAATAAAAAATTTTAAGAAAAGATTTGAAAAAAAAACAAAGTGCAATCATTTAAAATCGCATATTAGAACACTAAGAAATTTTTAATAAAAAAACACAAAAATTAAAAAAAAAATGTTGACCATTTTTGAATTTGTTTTGATAGAAATACGGAAAACGATAGTTGTTTTTTTTTTGAAAATTCGATACCTTTGGAACGGGTAATTTAAAAATTTTGAAAACTAACTTGGATGGGGGTTTAATGGGTTTAAAAAAAAAATTTTAAAATAATTAAAAAATCTAAAAATAAAAATTTTCAAAGTGTCCAATTTGGCACTGAATACCCCACATATAATTAGGGAAATCCTAGACAGATATTTCGGTGCGAAACTCACGGAATTGCAAAGTGAGTATTCGCCTATATTGAGGTTGAATGGTAAAAAAATGAGATTCAGAGAAGAACTTTGGGATTTTTTCATGGAAGGGTCGATATGTTTTTGCAAAAAATTTTTTTTGGAAAAGTACATTCAATACCCTAGTGAATTGTGCAGAAGAGCTCAAAATTTCCCCTATTTAAAAATTTACGAGAATTTTTTAAAAAAAAGTTCTGACCCAAATTTTGACTTTAACCGCTTAAAACACCGCGATCGGACATATCTAGGTCAAAACAGTATGAGAGAAAAATCTTTGCATTTTGATTCTACATAAAAATTGTTATGAAAGTTAATTGCGAAAACTTTTATTTTAAGAGTTACAGCCAAAATTAGTCTATAAAGGTTTTAAAGCCCATTTTTGAGGTCAAAAGTTCAAACCGCTTGGTCTGTTTGCAACCTAGAAGTCTAATTTCTGGATAGATATTATTTTTTACTCCCAACCTCAACCGAAAATGAGCGGGGAGCGATAAAAAAATACACTTTTGCACATCCCATTACATTTTGTGGGTGCTCTATTGTACAACGATTCTGCTAGTGTATGGCCACTAGGGTGCACAAAAAAAAAACAAAGTTGTGAGATATTGTCCATGCCCTCTCTAGAAATCAATTAGGGTTTGCAAATAACTGCAGTTTCCCTTAACCGCGGTTACGGTTAAAATTCAAGCGATTAACCGCGATTAACGGTTAACCGCACCCTTTTAAAATAATTTTAAATTAATTAATTTTCTGATTAATAACAAGTAAGAAAGCTATATTCGGCTGTGCCGAATCTTTAAATACCCTCCACCAATGTAATGATTTAACAAAAAAGTTTGTTTTATTTATACCTCAGGAAATAAAAAAGTACCAAAAAATTTACTTCCGGTACTTTTAATAAAAGGTACTTTTTATAAAAGATATTTTTTATAAAAGGTACTTTTTTATAAAAGGTACTTTTTTTAAAAGGTACTTTTTATGAAAGGTACTTTTTATAAAAGGTACTTTTTGTAAAAGGTATTTTTTATAAAGGGTACTTTTTATAAAATGTACTTTTATAATTGGTACTTATTATAAAAAGTTATTTTATAAAAGGTACTTTTTATAAAAGGTTCTTTATATAAAAGGTACTTTTATAAAAGGTACTTTTTATGAAAGGTACTTTTTATAAAAGGTACTTTTATAAAAGGTACTTTTATAAAAGGTACTTTTATAAAAGGTACTTTTATAAAAGGTACTTTTTATAAAAGGTACTTTTTATAAAAGGTACTTTTTATAAAATGTACTTTTTATAAAAGGTACTTTTAATAAAAGGTACTTTTTATAAAAGGTACTTTTTATAAAAGGTACTTTTTATAAAAGGAACTTTTTATAAAAGGTATTTTTTTTAAAAGGTACTTTTTATAAAAGGTACTTTTTATAAAAGGTACATTTTATAAAAGGTACTTTTTATAAAAGGTACTTTTTATAAAAGGTACTTTTTATAAAAGGTACTTTTTATAAAAGGTACTTTTTATAAAAGGTACTTTTTATAAAAGGTACTTTTTATAAAAGGTACTTTTTATAAAAGGTACTTTTTATAAAAGGTACTTTTTATAAAAGGTACTTTTTATAAAAGGTACTTTTTATAAAAGGTACTTTTTATAAAAGGTACTTTTTATAAAAGGTACTTTTTATAAAAGGTACTTTTTATAAAAGGTACTTTTTATAAAAGGTACTTTTTATAAAAGGTACTTTTTAAAAAAGGTACTTTTTATAAAAGGTACTTTTTATAAAAGGTACTTTTTATAAAAGGTACTTTTTATAAAAGGTACTTTTTATAAAAGGTACTTTTTATAAAAGGTACTTTTTATAAAAGGTACTTTTTATAAAAGGTACTTTTTATAAATGGTGCTTTTTATAAAAGGTACTTTTTATAAAGGAACCTTTTATAAAAGGTACTTTTTATAAAGGAACCTTTTATAAAAGGAACTTTTTATAAAAGGTACATTTTGAGTTCTTCTAGAATGTTTTATTTTACTAAAGGATCTTACATTCTAAATTGTAAGTTTGAATAACTATTATTTCAGTAAATAAAAAAAAAAAGTACCAAAAGTACTTTTTTACCCATTAGTGAATCTTTTTTCCGGAAGGTGAACCGACATTGCAAATTTCAATTTTCTAGTACCATTATTTAAGGAAATATAAAATGTAACAAAAGTACATATTTTTACCCTTTTTACCCTATTAGAAACATCATTCGCAAAAACCAAGTCTTAGGGGATCTATATTCCGGGAGGTGAACATACAGTCCAAATTTCAAGTCTATGTGACAATTTTTTAAGGAAATATAATAGGTACCAAAAGTACAGATTTTTCCCCTTTTTACCCCCTTAGAATCAACAATGGAAATAATCCAGCCGTACTGGATCTATATTCCAGGATGTGAACATACTGTCCAAATTTCAAGTTTCTATGACCATTATTTCAGGAGATATAAAAAGCACCAAAGTACAGTTTTTTACCCTTTTGACCCCCTTAGAATCAACACTGGCAAAAACCCACCCTTAATAGATCCATATTCCGGGAGGTGAACATAAGGGTTATAACTTTTTTTGGATAAAAAAAGTCCATCCCACCACGCTATGGGCAATGTTTTACAGATAACAAAAATCAGTTTTTCGGTCATTTCGGTGAAAAAAGCTCACGCACCGAATGCAATTTCTAAAACTCCCCCAAGAATGATTTTTTTTTATTTTTTTGTTTTAAAAATGTTATATTATGACGTCGTATCTTAATTATTTGAAAATTATCATACACTCATGACTACATATCAGAAGGAACCAAAATTTAACTTATTTATAACATCCGCGAAAACCACCAAAATTCCGCGATTATAATCTTTTGTTGCTGAAAAGAATTACTTCCTCATAGCACCTATCACTTGACACTAAAATTTCGCTAATTTAAAAAATTCGCGAAATAGCGTCATAATATCGCGATTTTTTCGGGCCTTCGATTCAATTGATGAGATTTTGTTCTTTTATTAATGAAATTACAA
Source organism: Pegoplata infirma (assembly GCA_963921195.1). Lineage (NCBI taxonomy): Eukaryota > Metazoa > Arthropoda > Insecta > Diptera > Anthomyiidae > Pegoplata > Pegoplata infirma. Next base: position 9,148 of record CAWUER010000032.1, read on the forward strand.
GAAAATCCTAAATATTTTGCAATTAAATTTAATTTGTTTACACTTAAAAGAAAAACTAATATTCAAAACTTCATCGCGATTGGTGCGTGAACTTTTTTAACGATCGCGAAAAAGTAAGACATCATTTCTTAATATTTTTTCATGGCCTACACGACTATGGGATGGACTTTTTGATATTTGCAAAAAATGGAAAAAGTTATAGCCCTAGTGAACATACAGTCCAAATTTCAGGTCTCTATGATCATTATATCAGGAGATTTAAAAAGTACCAAAAGTACAGTTTTTTACCCTTTTTACCTCCTTAGAATCAACATTGGCAAAAATCCAGCTTTAGTGGATCTTTATTCCGGGAGGTCAACCTACAGTCCAAATTTCAAGTCTCTAACTTCAGCGGTTTGGGCTGGGCGATGATGAATGAGTATGTCAGTCAGTCACATTACTCTTTTATATATATAGATTTTCCGGATTTGGGTGATTTTTGCCATAAAGTTTATTTCTGTCTTTTATTATTTAACAAAATTAATTTTTTTTTAAATGAAAATAGTTTTTTTTTTTGAGAAATCTGAACAAAATTGAATTTTGGCGATATTTTCCATCCGATTTGGCGACAAAGCCAAAAAAAAGTCTGCCAACCCCGTTAATATGACTAAGCAAAAAACGGACACACACACACATGCTATGTATGTACATAAAAAAACTATCAATTTTTTTATTATTACTTAACGAACTTTTTTTTAATTAAATTTAGATTTTGGTTTACATATTTTAAAGTTTTTTTTGTAAAGATTTTTTTCTTTATCTCCGTTTTTTTTTTTTCATTTCCGTATTCTTTGTTATGTATATACACAAAATATGAGTTAATTTAGGGTTATGTTGAAAAAAACGATGACATTTTTCAGAAAATCACTCATAACTTTTTAAATACTTAACCGATTTCAAAAAAAAATACATCAGTTTTTGCCTGGGAAAATTACGCAACTTTTGGTACCCCAAGCGTTTAAATCGGTTCCGGATTATTGCCAAAAACGTGATTTCAACAGACAGACAGACAGACGGACGGACAGACAGACAGATGGACATCGTTAGATCGACTTAAAATCGATCAAGGATCATGAATATATATACTTTATGGGGTCCCTAAACCAATATTTCAATGTGTTACATACGGAATGACAAACTTATATATACCCTCTATCACCAGAGTGGAGGGTATAAAAATGTATAATAGAAGAACATTACTGATTTTATGTAAAATGTAGACAGGGGAGGTATAGCTTTTGGGTTTTAGTGGGTGAAAGTTGTAAAAAAAGTTTTTCCTCCCTATTTAAAAAAAAATATTAACTCAAAATTAAATTAATCATTTTTATTTAAAAAGTATCAGCTTCTAAGACATTTTTTCTGTAGACAAAGCAATAGATTCAAAGACATTTTTTCGATTAAACAATTTTCAGATTCTGAGAAATTTTACACTTTAAAAATGTTCAGGTTTATAGCCTTTTTGATTAAGAATATTGAATGTTTTTAGTCTTAAATATCAGTATTTTTCTTTAGAATTTTTATTTACTTAGTTCTGTGGCTGAGAAATTGTTTCTATACCAAAAGTCTCAGATTCTAAGATTGTTTTTGTAGAACAAAATAAATTTGTTCTTTAGAAAATTGCCCAGATTCTGAAATATTCTTTCTAAAGAAAAAATCTTAGATTCAGGGGCATATTTTTATTTATTTTTTTTTGTTTTTTTTTTATTTTTACAAATTTTATATGTTTTGGACCGAACTATATTAACACGAGATAGAATACTTCAATTCGTAAAATAAGGGCGACATTGAGATATAAAAAATTGCCCCTGCTAAGGGTCAAAGGTAAAATTTTAGAAGATTTTGAATTTTTAAACATTAAAAGATTTGTTGGGCGAATTTTTCTGAATCTACTTAATGTTATTTTAATTGGTCTAAAAATAAATGGCAAATAATTAAAATTTTTAAATTTAACGCTTAAGTGCTGTTGGGGCCTATAATTTTTATACCCTCCAACCACAGTATGGGTTGACATTCCGTGTGTAACGCATCGAAATATCGGTCTAGGACCCCAAAAAATATATATATTATTGATCAGTGATCCATTCTAAGACATTCTAGCGATGTCCGTCCGTCTGTGGAAGACACGATACAGTTCAAAGTAAAATAGCTAGACTCCTGAAATTTGACACGAATATGTCTTATTGGGCTGGTTAAGTTCGAACATGGGCTAAATAGGATTAGGGGGGAAAAAGTTCCCCTCTTAGGAACGAAACAAACCTCAAACAAGTAAAAAATTTAAATTCGGCCTTGCCGAATGTAGTAATACCCTCCACAATTTCAAAAAGATTATTGCAAAAAACTTTTTTTTAAAGAAAATTACTTTTGCCAAAAAAAAAAAATTTTGAAAAAAAATTTCCGCGAAAAAAATTTGTTAAAAAAAATCCGCAATTTTTTTCTTTTTTGTCAAAAAATATGTTTGTGTTTCTTAAAATACCATTTGGTGTTCAATTATGTTCACATGTGTCAACCAGCAGCCGAATTAAAGCATTTTGCATTTTTAGGTTATGTTGAATGTACTAAAATTTTTGAGGTGTCCTTGCATTTTCGTTCATAACTTTTGAACCGCTGAACCGATATCGCTCAAATGCAATACCAAACTTCTCGGGAGAACTTCCAATTAGTATGTTAAGTTTCAGTCATATCCATTAGTCAATATCTAACAACTTCGTTTTTTTGGTGCACCCTAATGGCCAACTTAGTATTCAAATACGAGTTTTTCGAAAAAAAAACGAAAAACGCGCGTCTGATTTTTTTTTGGTTGGATAGACACACTGCTAAACTTAATAAAAAATTAAATAAGAAAAAAAAGTGGCCGGATTTTTAATAAATTTACTTGACCCCATGAAAAATATACAAAATTCAAGTTTTTTAGATAATGGTGCATTCCGTTTTTCAATATTTAGCCACGCCTCATAAGCCAAGGTTTTGAAAAAATAAGTTGAATAAGTAAGTAAACTCAATTCTGTTGGTTTCTAAAATTATGCGGGCAAACCCGTCCAAGAATTGCCAAATAAATCTGCAAAATAAAGTTGGTTCGTCGAATTTAACTTAATTAAAAAAAATATATATAAGGCGAATAAGCAGTTAAAATTATAAATTTTTCTGAGTTATATATTTGAGTAAAGTTAAATTGTCCCAGTAAAAACTTGGTAATGAGTCCCCATTACCGCCTGCATTCTATGTAATGAGGGCTCGTTACCTGCTCGATTACTTCTTGTTCACAAATAATGAGTTACCGATCGCCTAATACAAAACCGGTTACATCTTGTTAATAAATAATAAGTTACCGATAACCTGATACAGAACAGGTTACTGGTAAATACGATTTAAAATATCTGATAAGTTGTCTAAATAATTTTTTTTTAATGAAGTTAAAAAAATGCTTAAGAAAATTTAGAAAGAACTTGCACATTTAGCTTAAAAAAGATTAACATTTATCTACTTTTTCTAATAAAACTCTGTTAACAGAAATTTAAATTCAGGAATTCTGATTAAAATTGGGAAAAGGCAAAAAAAAGTTTAGAAAACCAAATTGATATTCAGAAAACTGGATCTAGCTGACACTTGATCGTGATTTATGATCCTTAATTAGTCTTTACATAACTTCTATTGAAGTTTTCTGGATTTAAATTGGCTTTTTCTAGGTTAGGTTAGGTTAGGTTAGGTTAGGATAGGTTAGGTTAGGTTAGGTTAGGTTAGGTTAGGTTAGGTTAGGTTAGGTTAGGTTAGGTTAGGTTAGGTTAGGTTAGGTTAGGTTAGGTTAGGTTAGGTTAGGTTAGGTTAGGTTAGGTTAGGTTAGGTTAGGGGTGGTGGAGCCTAAAGTTCAGACTCCTCGCATAGACCGGCTGGTCCATAGCGATACCACAATTTCCTTCAGCGACGAGGATAAAACGCGTTAGTCCATGTTGCGAACAGTTTTAGTTGCGTAAGGTCCGTAGCGGCGATATCATCCAGATTCTCGATTTCTGCTTTACCTAATATTCGCTCGCGGTGTCTGGCCAATGCGGAGCATTTGCACAGAATATGTTCAACTGTTTCATCTGTATTAGGTTCATCACATTTTCTACAATTGGCATCCAAGATAAGTCCCATAGTTTTCGCGTGAAAAGCAATTAGGCAGTGTCCTGTGACCACTCACGTGAGTAAGCGACAATCCTCTCTGTTAAGAGAGAGAAGGTAGCGAGTTTTTCCGAGGTCGTAATGCGGCCAGATTCTTCTGGTGATACTGCTCGTGCTTAGCTCTCTCCATTTCCTGTTTGCAATAGAAATGCAACGACAGTCACTTCTCGTCCTATAGTACTGAATCGGGGGCTCAATATGAACAAAAGTTCCTACGCCATCTGCTCCAAGCTTAGCGAGCTCATCAGCTTTCTCGTTCCCATCTACTCCCCTATGTCCAGGTACCCATACAAGAGATACGGTATTATTCCCGGATAGTTTCTGAAGATTCTTGTAACATTTAAAAACGACTTTTGATTTAATACAAAAGCTCATTAGAGCCTTTAGTGCAGCTTGCACAGTTTCCCCAAGAAACTGTGAGGCTGCCTTATCTATAGCAACTATTTCAGCCTGGAAAATACTACAGTGTAAAGGTAATTTGAAAGACTTCTCTATATCACAAACGTCTGAAGTAAAACCGGCTCCAACTCCCGTCGATTGTTTGGAGCCATCTGTGAAAATATTTATAGCGTCATTTGGAGCGCAACGCCAGTCCGACCAAAATTCTCGAGTCGGAAATTCAACTTTAAATTTCCGGTCGATAAGTAATTTGGGCACTTTGTAGTCAGTGACAACATTTTTCAAATTGTCCATGCTACTGTGTCCAAAGTTTCGGCGTCTGAGCCAATTTGACTCCTTGAGTCTGAGGCATGCCTTATAAGCCTCACCTTTAGCAAAGATGTCAATTGGCAGCAGATGCAGTAATGTGTCGATTGATGCAGCTGATGTCGTCCTTAGAGCTCCTGTGACACTAAGGCCTAAAAGCCTTTTGGAATTTCCTAAGAGTCACATCCCTTTCAAGTGCTTTGTGCCAGACCATAACCCCGTAGAGTAAGATAGGTCTTACTATAGAAGTGTATATCCAGTACGTGATCCTTGGCTCAAGTCCCCATGTCTTGCCGAACATTTTCTTGCATGCATAGTATGAATTATTTGCCTTCTTTAATCGTTCCTCTGTATTTTGGTTCCATGATAACTTATTGTCCAGGATGATTCCTAAAAATTTCGCATGATTTGAAAGTGGGATTTCAACGCCATTGACCCTGACTTTTCTAAAATTTTCGGTCTTATACTTTCGTGTAAACAGTACCATTTCAGTTTTCCGCGGATTAACGTTAAGACCATTTTCTTTTGCCCAACTACATAACTGTTTCAGCGATCGCTCCAGCAGCTCGGATAACGTGGCCAAAAATTTACCAGTTGACATAATTGTCACGTCGTCTGCATATGCAACAACTGATACTCCTTGCGTATCCAGTTTTTTTAGAATAGGATCCACAACCAAGAGCCAGAGTAATGGTGATAAAACTCCTCCCTGTGGCGTTCCCCTCGACGTATATCTTGTGACTCTTTCAAGTCCCCATTCGGCTGTGACTTCCCTACAAGACAGTAGGCAGCCAATCCATTTTCCGATGGTTGGATTTATACTAGCCTTGTCCATAGCGTTAATCGGCTTTTTCTAAATTGTTATTGTTTTTTTTAGAAATTTTGTGGTGTTCTCCAAATTTTAATTTAACATTTTTTTGCCTAGTTGTTTAAAGTATATTAAAACCAGTAAAAAGGTAAAAAACCATCACAGACAGTATTTCCCTTAAAACCTAACTCACTCTTATATTGACTTAAGATGGTGTTTAATGCGGTTTCCATTGGCTGAGCAGCAGTCGCTTCTGTATATTTGTTATTGGTAATGTCCTAAGTAGCCAAATGTCCCTTTCTACGAGGTTCCAAAATATATTTTCGGTTCTGTAATATTTGAATTTTACAATCAAACATTTGGAGGGAAGGATATCAACGTAAACATTGGTTCCGTTGGCACATTGGATCTTTTCCATTTCCATATTTGTCCGCTTGGTTGCTCTTGAAATAAACGCGTTCAACATGAACTTGTTCAATTTCATATTGGCGGAAGTTGCCCCAAGTTAAAAATGCATTAAAAGAATCAAAAGCTATTTGGTAGCATTTTTGTAAGGAGTGGGCAACAAGTTATTTTTGGGCTACTGGTAGCTACTTATTTTTAGGACTAATATATGCTGTTATTTGGTAGCACTTTTGTAAGGAGTGGGTAACGAGTTATTTTTAGGCTACTTGTAGCTCATTACACAGCTCAACATGAAAATGCGTATTGGATTCTGGTAAGTGATTTAGGTAGTGTTTGTTGCGCTGATTTCAAAACTGCGACCCAAATATGTCTATCACGTCAGGATTTTAAGTTATTCGCGGTTAAAGTGCCGAAAAAGGCCATTTTGGACCCTTTTTGAAAGCTTATAACATAAGATCCTGACATGCAATTGACTTGGTATTAAGCTCAATCAATAGTATGTGATTTTCTCTAAAAGACAAGATTAAATGTTCCTGGAATTTAATTTTCTTAAATGGCAAAAAAATCATTAACAAAAAACCTTCCATTTTTTAAATATTTAGTTTATTTACACAGTGGTTTTTAACAAATTTCCATACAAATACACACGTAAATATTAGATTTAAGGCACTTGCGGCTAATGATTTTTTCACCATTATAAAAAATTAAATTCCAAGAAAATTTGATTTTGTCTTAAAGAGAAAATTTCGCACTTTCGAATGAGCTTGATATCAAGTCATTCGTATGTCAGTATCTTATTTTACAGGCGCTCAAAAATGGCCAAAATTGGCCTTTTTTGACACTTTAAACGCGATTTTCTCAAAATTGTGACGTGATAGAAAAATTTGAGTGATCGTTATGGAATCAGGAAACCAAAACCTATAAACTTTTTTTGGTTTTATTCAACACGCAGCGACAAACCACAAATTTGTAGAGCGGTGTTATTTGTGGTACAAATGTATGTAGTTTTTCCGTAGCATTCTCGCAAGCGAGTGGGTATGCGGTCATTACTCCAATGACATCGCCATGTTAAAATAATGAGAGTTTTACCAACCTAGTAACTAGATACCACCATCTATTTTAAGGCGAAAACCCCATTACTTGGTAATAGAAGTTTTTACTGGGTGTGTGGATCTTTATGTCAAATTTGAACAGGAAAACCCAGATTAACGCTTCTCATAGTTTTCACGTTTACCTAACCTTTTCAAATATTGTTTTAGTGAATCTGTTCAATAAAACCTTTTGTCAAAAATTAAGAAAAAAATATTGATTTAAATTAATGTATAACCTCACTTAAATAAAGATCGTTTCTCACGAAATATAGACTACACTCTAATAAAAATTTGTTGAAATTTAAAGTAGGAAACTGGACTCCTACTATAAATTTGGTAATTTTACTCTGAATGTGTAAATTTAATAAATTGACAACTAGTGGTCAATTTAAATAAAAAAAGAGGTTAATTAATATAAAAAAAAGCACACGGCGCCAGCCACCATCAATCTTGCCACCTTCCGATTTGATAGTACACTTCTTAACCACTACGCTACGGTAGCTTATACTTTTAACTGCCGTTTTAGTTATTTAAAACCATGTATGTTTTTCGACAATTTTATTTACACATTCGTGTGTTAAATGTATTATATAATTATAATTTGCTGTGTTTAATTGTTTTAAAAGTATTTTACGCATTTTGTGCTTATATTAACACAAAATGCGTGCTATTCAACAAAAATTTTTCCAATTTATAATAATAACGCATGTTTTTTAGAGTACATACAAATCTTTTATTTTTCTTTTAAAAGATTATTTGGCAATATTGTTCTTTTATCGCCAAGACGAATTGTTGACGTATCGCCGGGATGCATTACAGTCGGGTAACAGTTTCTCCCAATGGTTGTATTTCCGGCGATACGAATTTGATAATTGCAGCAATAAAATTTATCGTCTCGGCAATATAACCGGCGAATCGATGTCGGATCATTTTGTTTGCAGGGACGGTTTGGTGAACTATCTTTTTCTCTTATTGCCCCTCTCCTGTTCTTATTACACTCATCACACAATTAACATTGTCCCTTTTTTTTAACGGATTATATAAAGATATGTTTTTTCCAATTTAAAAAAAAAAGGAATGTTTGTAAAAATTTTTGATTTTAAAAATTAGTCATAAAAATGTTTAAAAAAATAATATTATTTCATCAATATCCTTCCAAATCAGTAATGCATGCACAGAGAAAAATAAATTTCCAACTGAATTTTTCAGTTGTATTAATTAAAAATTCGGTTGCTGCTACTACATTTTGATGTGGCTAGCGAACTTTATAGTTGTTTCAATTAAAAGACAGTTGTAATAACAACATTTTGTTGTAACTACCGATATTTAGTTGTTTCAACCTTAATTCAAATGCATCCACCGATTTTTTGTTGCAACAACTGAATTTCAGTTGGAAATTAGCAAATTTGTTTTCTGTGTGTGCACATGACACACACTTAAGCATCTTGACATCATTCGATACTTATTCTCAAATATATCCTTAGGGAACTTGAAAAATAAATAATAATATTTATGAGTAGCATAGAACATCCTTAAATAAGTTGTTAGAAATTATAAGAAGCAACTACTTTTTCTTTTAATAAACAATTTAAAAATAAAAAATAAAAGTGCTCGTTTGTTTGTGCTTTTTTACAAAAACGAGTGTAAAAAGCAATCATCTTGAATTTGCATACATATAAAGAAACATTTATGAAATTCACTTTGTCTATTGATTGGAATATTTTCCTCTTTTACAATTATAATGCAATTTCCTCAAATATCTTGTTGTATTATCAAGAAGAATATTGAAAAAGAGGAGTTGGAAAAGTTTTATGATCTAACTAAATACGGTTTTTGGAAAAACAATTTGGTTTAGCAGAATTTTTCACATTTATTTTTCCATAATTACTTAATATTCAGTTACCTGCTAATGAACATGCTAATTAAGACTTTTGTGGAAAATTTGTGAGACAAGTTAGATTTAAAAGAAGATCTTTCTTAAGGTTATGTACGGTTTTTGGGTTTCTGCCACTCCTCTGTTCTTTTATCTTCCTGGGTATTGTGTCTAGCAAATGTAATTTAAATTTCCATGACTATTACTTCTTTTAGTTATTGTATAGCATGATTGTGTCGTTGTATGTGCATTAGACCACCCAAAAAATGTATGGGATTTGCAAAAGTATTTTTTTGTTCGCTCCACCGGCAGTTTCTGAGAGATTGGCCATAAAAAATAATATCTGTGCAAGAACTGGATCTCTCGGTTGCATACAGGCCAGTCGATTTGAACTTTTGACCCTAAAAGTGACCTAAAAGCACTACAAGGTTTTTAAGTGTCATAACTCTTAAAATATGAGTTTTTCTAAAAAATGCTATATAAGTTTTATTTTGCAGAATAAGAACGGAAATATTTCCTTCATACAAATTTTTAGCCTAAGTCTAACACATCGTGGTGTTTTTGGCGGTTAAAGTAAAAATTTATGCAAAGACTTAATTTAAAACGACCCTCGTTTAAATTTGGACAGAGACTCAAATAGTCGGTGTCCATTATTTTGTAAAGTAAGACATGTAGTTTTCATAAACCAATTACATTTGGAATTTATATGGGTGATTTCATTACAGAAAAGCCCAAAGCTGACTTTGAAGTTTCGATTTTCCAAATGCTGTATACAAATTTGTGAAATTACTTTATTTTAAAAGACCCTCGTTAAAATTTTAATGGATACAATCGGTTTCCATGATTTTGAAGAGATAAAAATGGAGATTTCAAACAAATGTTGATAACTACAGGCATTTTTAGCATTAATTTAAAACCTGTTAGCAAAATACAATATGAAAAGTACTTGTCATCTAATTACATTTGAACTTGAAGAATAACAAAATGTTATTACAGTAGAAAATTTCAATGAATTTCATGAACCGGATTGTATTCCTTATTCAAGTGGTCTGCCACACGTTAGATGCCTGGGGAAGTTTACATAACATGGCTGATTTTCAGCCGATTTAAGTTTTTGGTACCTTATTAGAGAGGCATTTTACTCCAAATCAAAATTCTGTAACCACCTGTCAAATTTAACTTAAATGCCAAAAAAAATTAAAAAACAGAAAAAAATCATATTTTTTCTTTTAATCCGTTTTTTTTTAAATTCAAGGCCGATGCGGCACGCATTACCCATGTCCGATCAACCTAGATTTTTTTGAGACATATTTTGAACATCGAAGCCAATGCGCCTATAAAATACTAATAAATATCTATAAATAAACTACTAGTTAGTCACTATATGAGACTAGTTGTAGTTAATTGAAAACTAATCTAAATTTGTTTAAATAAAGAAGAAAAAAAAAACAAATATTTTTACCCGCAAATGAATGTACCTAGGGGAAGTTAGGGTCAATTATTTTGGAGCACCATATAAAATATAGCATACCAGAGTCTAAAAAGAAACTGCAATTTTCAAAATTTGATAAAAATAGAACGATTTGTGCTCACATCTCGAATTATGGCTTCAAAATTGTGTAATTTATAGTAGAATTTTTAGACTTAAAAAAAAAATTTAAGGTTTCGGACTTTTTCAAAAATTTAATTTTAATTTTTAAACGTTAAAAAATAAGTGATAATTACTTCGAATAATTTTTTCATATTTTTTTCTAAAACTACGTTTAAACACCAACAAATCGTTTTCCAACTTATTTTAACTTATTTTACCAGTAATATTTTACTGGTAAAAATTAATTGAAAATTTGCATTTTTTAACTTTTTTTTTGTAAAAAAACGCCGTTTAAATTTGAGTGCAAGTTGCATTTAATACGTACTAAAACATATCCAAAAAAAATAATCGAAGGGGATCGGGTCTAAAAGTTAGTGATTTGGCCTGGAATATTTTCCCCAAATATTTTCCAAAAAGTACACATCTAACTCTTCAAATCGTGGAAACCGATTGTCTCCATTAAAATTTTAACGAGGGTCGTTTAAAATTAAATAATTTCACAAATTTGAATACAACACTTGGAAAATCGAAACTTCAACGTCAGCTTTGGGCTCTTCTGTAATGAAATCACCTATATAAATTCCAAATGTAATTGGTTTATGAAAACTACATGTCTTACTCTACAAAATAATGGACACCGACTATTTGAGTCTCCGTCCAAATTTAAACGAGGGTCGTTTTAAATTAAGTCTTTACATAAATTTTTACTTTAACCGCCAAAAACACCACGATGTGTTAGACTTAGGCTAAAAATTTGTATGAAGGAAATGTTTCCTTTCTTATTTTGCAAAATAAAACTTATATAGCATTTTTTAGAAAAACGCATATTTTAAGAGTTATGACACTTAAAAGCTTTGTAGTGCTTTTAGGTCACTTTTAGGGTCAAAAGTTCAAATCGACTGGCCTGTATGCAACCGAGAGATCCAGTTCTTGCACAGATATTATTTTTTATGGCCAATCTATCAGAAACTGCCGGTGGAGCTAACAAAAAAATACTTTTGCAAATTTGGGTGGTCTAATGTGCATGGAATAAAATACAAAAATATGAATTGAGGTGACCATGAACTTGGAAAAATACAATAAACTGGCTTAGATTTAAGATTTTATATTTTTGGACAATTTGTTTAAAGTTAAGCCAACACTCGGAAGATGACCCCAGCAAATGGATATCTTACTAACAACGAGAGTCTCTCTGGTGTCACCCTCCGAATTTCGTGAAATTTGGATATGCTGTTCAGAACGAAAATTAATTCGACACGTATTTTTTTTAGCGGCTCAAACTAATTTTTAGGGTGGGTCGATTTGTATGGGGGGAAGTTGACCTTTTTCAGTTTTTTACGAGTTACGTCTATTTATTCAAATTTAATATAGTAGGCATGTTTGGTATCAGTTTAAGGGTATTCAAAATACCTATCTCGTGATGCTAGCAAGTAAATCGAAAGAATTTATATTTACACTAGGCAGCATAAGTCTGCGTACACAGGCTTTGCCTTAAAAAAAAAACACAAAAAAATACGTTAAACGATGGATTTTTTTAACCAAAGTTAATGACATATTAATTTGTGTACTTCAGACTATTAAAATAACAAAAAGCGAATTTTTAATAGTCCGCGGTTAACAACAACAAAGCAAAAAAACAAACTCATTCCAATTAAAACCAGAAGCAAAAGTCTGCGTACATTATAATTAGAGGTTAGATTTTTAACTAAATTATAATTTTTGACAATTAGTGCGATAGTCTTTTCGCTTAAGAACCTCGGCAAGTATTTTCTGCATCAATTGCATCATTTTCTATGTTTTTTGATGTGTACCATTTATTTTTCCAAGAATATCCAACAAATGATTAGTAGCATTGAGGTCTGGTGATTGGGAAGTAGTTTTTTATTTTTTGGATGTATTATAAAGCAGCAAAATGATCACAAAATCAGCGGTATATTTCGAGTATTTTTTTTTTGTTTGAGGAGATAATCACCCTGGAGACATAATCGGATCGCATTTTTCTTTAAATTACCTTTAAATATATCTAGGTAACCTCTCTTATCCATCATTGTCTTAATTAATTGCACTTGTCCAATTCACTTCACAGGATTGGTGGAATATAAAATTCGCTTAATTTACAAAATTGGTACAATCGATGCAGAAAATACTAGTCAAGGTTCTAAAGCACAAAGACTATCCCACTATTGTTAAAAATTATAACTTAGTTAAATATCTAACCTGAAATGATAATGTACGCAGACTTTTGCTTCTGGTTTTAATTGAATGATTTTGTTTTTTTTTTTTTGCTTTGGTAGAAATCATGTCCCGAAAGCGCTACGTCCAGGAGATATGAAAACAATTCTTCCGGACGCTAAAAGGGCAATATTGCCAGATAATCATTTGGAAGATAACTTTAGGATATCGCCAATAATATGTGTGGAAGATAAAAAGAAGATGCCATCGTTTTGTCTCATAAGTGAAGAAATATAATTTTTATTGGATGTTATTAGAATTAAATGCATAGAATTTTAGAAAATATCATAGATCAGATTACAATAAAAGGAAATGAAAAAGAAAAAGGAAATATTATGACAAACCACCCATTAAAATTAAAATCCGATTAAATACCGCAATCGAAACCAGGCCATTGAATAAAATAGGTTATTGCATCTTTGAAACCATATTGTAATACAATTCATTGTGGTGTAATTTATGGAGTTCTTACATCTTTTAAAACAATACAAACTTTTTCATAGGTAGATGGACCGTCATCTGAAACAACATGAAAAACTTAAAATTTGTTTAAAATTCCTCTTTTGAGTTACTACCCAGGCAGAAAAATACGAACGGGAGAGTGCTGGCAAAGTACCTTTTATGGTCGCTTGTGTGCTGGGAAAGCATCACAGTTTAGTACTCTCCCAGCGTCCAAAATGATAACCACGGTAAACGGTATGCCGTTGCTATTTTAAAGCGCTTGGAAAGCGCTTTACAAACAAAAAATATGGTACTTTTATAGCACTTTTAGAACAAAAAAATTAGACGTATCTAAATTGTATACATAAGTCCATAAGACACAACTTTTTTTGGTGTTTATTTGAATAAAGAAATTTATTAAATTAGGATAAAAAATTTATTGACTCATTTATTAGGATAAAAAAAATTTTGAACAATTTTCTAAGTCCCGAAAAAAATTTGTTTGCAGTTTTCTTTGCGTTTTGGAATAAAAAATTTAGTAAAAATGCATATATCCGGAGCTTAAGGGTGATGTATCCGGAATTTAAGACACTTCCTCACGAAAGAAACAGGTGTTTTTATATAAAAGGTGTCAAGTTTGTAATATATAGGTCTATAAGTGACATATCATGAGAACTATCAAGGACCGGTCACTTATCCTACAGGGAAATAAAAAATATTCCAATTGTTATGAAAATTAATAAATTTTAATAAAAAATGTATACTTTGAACGGATTTAAATATAAAAACATTGGCAAAGCGCTTGGAAAGCAAAAAATAAAGTACTTTGCCGAGACTTTTTCTTTGGAACGGTTGGCAGTTTCTGCCTGGGTACTTATGTTTCAAGTAGCTGCTAACGCTGTAAATCTGCACACAAAAGCTATTATGTTTTTAATTTCACATTAATTGCAAAATTAAACAGAAAAAAATCGATTATGATGGGAAAAAATTATTTTTGACAACAAATAAAATGTTTTGATTTCGTATTATTTTCATCCGAATGATAAAAGGAAGATATCGAATATGAATCGCGCAGGTGAAAAATCACCTAGAAGATAATTTTTTGATAATTTGGCGATTTAATCTACTTTATAAATAACAAAAAATTTTGGATGGCGCTGGCGTGCGCAATATTTACACATCGGCCTCCATTCTTAATTCAAATTCATCTACCTGATGTAAAAATAAATCAAAGCGTTCTGAAAGAAACTTATTAATTTGAGTCTAAAGAGTGTGGTACTTTTTTCGAAATCTTTTTTATTTTATTTTTTTTAATTCTTAGCTTTAAAATAGTGTAACTTCTCATTAAAACCAGACATCGTTCTGTGTTTTTTTTTAATTACTAATATATCTAGTTTTCAAATGACATTAGTTTGCAATAAATCGGAAGAAACTCGGCCATTTTATTAGCAAAAAACTGAAGCCAGATCGGTCATAATTTTAAATTCCACTGTGGCGAAATGGCTCTACCACGGAAAAAAAAATAGGAGAGCCCTTAAAAAGCTGTTTTTTTATGGCTCTACTAGCACATTGTCCACATATACATAATAGGGTTATAACTTTTTGCATTTTTTGCAAATATCAAAAAGTCCATTCCATAGCCGTATAGGCCATGAAAAAATATTAAGAAATGACTTATTACTTCTTCGCGATTGTTAAAAAAGTTCACACACCAAATGCGATGAAGTTTTGAATATTATTTTTTTTTTTTAATTTCCAAAAAATTAAATTTATTTGCAAAGTATTTAGTATTTTCTTAAAATTTCATCAATATAAAATCAAAATCTCAGCAATTGGATGGAGAACATATGAGGCATTCCACACTGCTACAGTAAAACATGTGTCCCGTAAATTTCTGAATAGGTTATTTGGATAGCCCTATATGGAACTAAGAAAATTGCGTTTTTGCTTTTTCTAATTCCCAAAAACTGGGCTTAGGAGGCGTTGTCAAATATTCGAAAAATGGTCAAATTTGTGGCGAGTTGCCTTGATTAAATATTTATCACATTAAAACGGAATGCACCACAATCTCAAAAATTTACATTCTTATATAGTTTTGTATGGGCTATCGATTAAAGTTTTTTTTTTTTTTTTGGAAAATTTTCAGAACCCGTTCTGAAATTTTCCATTTTTTAAAAATGTCAATTTATTAAAAAACATGCCACTTTTTTTTTCTTTTTAATTTTTTTTTAAAGTTTAGATGTTTGTCCATTAGGGATATAACCATTTGCGTTTTTTTGCAAATATCAAAAAGGACCTATCATATTTAGAAATTTATGGTGTTTTAGAAATTGCAATCGGTGCCGAAGGATTTTAGACCAAAATGTCCCCGGATAACGTTTTTTCTTATCAGTATAAAATTGCCCATACGGTTATTATAGGTTCCTATTTTGGTTATACCCCTATTGTCCATCCACACAAACAAATTCAGAAACAGGTTCTTCGTTTTTTTCGAGAAAATCGCAGTTGAACTTTAAATTTCATAACAATTTTGTAATTTGCTTGTATTTTCTTGTTTCAACAGAGCGTTTGAGAAATATTTATGCAATTAATATTACTCATTCGCAACGTTAAAACAAGAAAATAAAAGCGTATTACAAAATTGTTATGAAATTAAAAATTCAAATGCGATTTTCTCGAAAAAAAAGGAAGAACGTGTTTCTGAATTTCTTTGTGTGGATGGACAAACATCTAAACTTAAATAAATAAAAGTGGCCGGATTTTTGATAAATTTACTTTTTTAAAAAATGGAATATTTCAGAACGGGTTCTGAAAATTTTCCAAAAAAAAAAAATTAATCGATAGCCCATACAAAACTTTATAAGAATTTTTATTTTTAAGATTGTGGTGCATTCCGTTTTAATGTGATAAATATTTAATCAAGGCAACTCGCCACAAATTTGACCATTTTTCCAACATTTGACCACGCCTCCTAAGCCCAGTTTTTGAAAAATTGAAAAACCAAAAACCCAATTTTCTAAGTTTCATATAGGGCTATCCAAACAACCTATTCAGAAATTTTCTGGACACATGTTTTTCTGTAGCGGGACATTTGGTGTGGAATGCCTCATATGTTCCACAAAATGGTTAAGGCGATCAAATGCAGTGCAGATATAGAAATTATGAAGGCTATCACACCAGTTTAAGAAACCAAGACACTTGAGTGCTTCTTTCGACACTTGAAAACTTGCTTGTTTTAGCAGAAATCACACTTGATTTTAATGACCAAATTTTCATTCAAATCGACTCTATGCGACATGGCCTCACTAACAAGGAAGGTCCTTCAGAGGGCACCGACCGATTGTCCAGAAACTTGCATATGGGAATGAGGGGAGAAAAATAAGAGCTACCTGTTTTTTTTTTAGCTGCCCAATCTCAAATTTAAAAAAGGTTTGCCACCTAATGAAAAAATGTGGGCTTTCGAGAAAATCCGAATAAAACCCGAACTACTTGGAATTTCGCCAAACGGAAAAATACGGGTCAGCTTAATTTTAATAGAGATTTTTATATGTGATTTTGGCGGTCGTACGAATGCATCTCTTCATATAAACTATCCCAAAGATTTTACATTTTTGAAAATAATGACTTAACGAAGCCTAATTGTGACACGAACGATAAACCATTGGATAGGCCTTAAAAAATCTTTTCGACTTATTTTATACAAGTTCATATTTCTTTTGAAAAAATGTGAAAAATCCTCAAAAAACGAAAAAAATCCCGTTTTCCCCCACCCCTTTGAAAAGCTAAATGTGGGAGCTTATTTTTCTCCCATCGTTCCCATATTTAAGTTTCAGGTCAAGCGGTGGGTGCCCTGTGAAAGACCTTCCTTGTAAGTGATAGACAAATGATCTCGGTTAATTCTGACATTCCTATTTTGATGACCATCCTACAGCCGAAGGATAACTGCAGTCTTCTGCGTAAGACAAAATTAGTTTGACTCAAAAAGTCACAGAATAAAAGTGAAAGAATTAATTTATTGTTCATATTGAAGTACAAATCGTGAACCTATATTCATAATATGCCAACTCAAATTTGACCGAACTGAGTTTCCGATGGCTCCCCTATAGCTCCCCTATGCAATACCCATCTGTGATAAAAATTTCAGAGCAAAAAAATAATTTGTTGTCGTTTTACATCCATTTTTGTTTTACTGCTATCTCAAAGTACATTTTTTTTGGTGAAAATAAATGCCAACTCCCATTGTAAATTTCCAAAAAATTTTCAACAATTAAAAAAAAAAAAATTAGACCACACATCTTATTGCATTTGCTATGCTGACCACGAATATGGTAAAGATTTTGATACCTAATGGCTAGTTTTCGGAATATTGCCATTTTGAAACTATCGGTAAATAGTGTTTTCAAAAAAAAATTGCTTATATAGATGTAACTTTCAAACTATTTACCAGATTGAAACATTATGAGTGGGGCAAATAAAGTCAATGATATAAGCTTTCAAAGTAGCTAGTTTAAAGTGACCCTTTTGCAATACAGCGTGAGTTACAGAGTGCCAAAGTTGACCACCCTGAGATTAAAAGGATTTCGGAGCTTGTGACTTTTAAAAATATGCAAAGATTTTTAATTTTTTGTTCAGTTTTTGCAATTACCGTACTAAGGATAACAAAAACCAAAAAAAAAAAATTTTAAAAATTTTTCTGACAAAAAATGTATTTTTATTTTCCGACAAAATATGCCAACTCTAAAAAAATATTTGTTTTTTGATATAGTAATAAATGCCATCTCTGAAAAATACGCAAACAAGTGCAAAATATGAAAATTTTTGCATAGGTAAAAATTGTTTAGAATATTTAACCCTTCTGCACTCCTTGGGTCAATTTGACACAATTTTGGTTTTCAAACGCAAAATTTTTCCCTTTAGTTATATGAATCGTTCAACTGTTGACGAGTGTGGACGTGTTTTATTTTAACTCCGTGCTATAAATTGAATTACTAAAATTGTTCGTAATAGGTTTGTTCGTAATAGGTATTTTTGTGATATTTTCATTACCACATCAAGGAAAATGAAAATATGGACACAAATGATACCGATTTAGTTCGAGGCTCTGCCTCACCGACTGGTGCTGGTCCTAGCACTGGTCTTAGGGTTGCGACCTTGAAGTCCGGCCTCGATTCTGGTAGGGGTGCTCAGCCTAATATTGGTGGTAAAAAGAAAAAGAAACTTAAGCCATCAAAGGTCAGGCACAACCAGAGAAGGCTTTGTTTGAAAATAATTAACAGACTAAGCCAACTCGATGGAACGAAGCTCTCCGAACGTGAGAAGGCGTCGCTATCATGGGCGAAAGGAGTCATTGAAGAACAGGACAAACTTTCGGCAATGCGCGCATCTGACAAACAGAGCGCTGTTTCGGCCTCGTCATCGAAGTCTGGTAAAAGGTTGCGCTCGCCCGACGAGAAACCTTTACCTAAAAGATCTAAGGTGACCGGCAACGTCTGGACTCAGTCTTTTAGTGAAGTGGTGAAAGGTAACTTCGTTAGGGCTGTGATAAACAGGCAAAATGGGGATTGTAGTATTCCAAGGGACAAGTGGAGTTTAGTTGAAACTAAACTAAATGAAATCTACTATAGGCTTCTTGAGAGTATGCCTGATTTTCTCCCTACTACTGTCAACGCAGGTTGGTATCAGGGGCGAGTAAAACTCGTTGCTTTTGGAAACGAAAGATCCGCAGCCGTGTTTAAGGTTGCCATTAGCCAAGTGGGAGAGTTATGGCCTGGAGCCAGACTGGACGTTGTGGAAAAACATGATATCCCCTCGCAACCCAGAGCTCATGCATGGATCCCAATGGCTACAAGTGACACTGCGGTGATTCTAAAGATGATAAAAGTCTGCAATCCTGACCTTCCAACTCAGAATTGGCAAATTGCTAGATTGGGTGAGATGGAGGGCGCTCGTCGTCAAGCAGTGGTCTTGGTTAATGAGGAATCGCTTCCGCTTTTAGCCAGGACTGACGGCATTATTAGATTTGGCTTTTTTCATATAAGAGTCAATGTCTACAAGGGCGACCAGAAGCCTATTTTGGAAGCAGACAAGCCAGTGGCAGAGTCGGCTGGGGAGGAGAATCTGGAAAAGGTTGATATTCAGCTGACCGATTCTAGGCTGATGGGAGATGCATCTGGCATTTTCGAAACCGAATCTGGCAACGAATGCGACCTCTGTGATGGCACGGAGGATAAAGCTGATGCCACTATGGGTGACATTCAGGACGAGGCCCATGCAGTGAGGAATTCGGAGAGTTCTGTTGCCTCCGATTCAGAACAGATGGGACACATATCTGGCTTATTCGAAACCGAATCTGGGGACGAATGCGACCTCTATGATAACACGGAGGATGAAGCCAATAACACGGTGGTGGAAAGGATGGTGGAAAAAAAGCAAGATGTTGCGGTTCCTACAAATAAACCTCCATCACTGTAAGGCGGCCTCAGCTGCACTATTGCTGCGCCTGACGACAGGAGCAGTTGACTTGGTTTTTATCCAAGAGCCCTGGGTGCGGGGTGGCAGGGTTTGCGGATTGAAGACCCCTGGGTTTAAGTTGATGGTTGCCAAAGGTGAGGGCTCACCAAGAGCCTGCATCTTGGCGAAAAATGGCTTAAATATATTCTTTTTATCAACTTTTAGTGATATGGATGTTACAGCGGCTAGCTTAGAGCTTCATGGGAAATCTATTTGGCTCGCCTCTGCGTATTTTCCTAATCCGGGGCCAATACCCCCGGAGAAGGTTGGCGGTCTGATTCGGGAGTCTGAATCTAGGGGACACCAGTTACTAGTGTGCTGTGATGCTAATGCACATCATTCGATATGGGGTAGTACAGACACAAATGATAGAGGCGAATCACTTTTGGAGTTTTTGTTAAGCACTAACCTGTATATTTGTAACAAGGGTAGTGAACCAACTTTCGTTACAAGTACGCGGCAAGAGGTTCTTGACGTAACACTTGTATCAGATACATTGTCTGATAGAATTGATGACTGGAGAGTTTTGGAAGAGCATTCTTTCTCAGATCATCGGTACATTGAGTTTTTACTCAGGGAGCGTGCCCCGGTTGAGACAGTCTCTAGAAATCTGAGAAGAACAAACTGGGTGAAATATAGGGAGACTTTTTCTTTGCTTTTGGATGAAGTACCCCTATCTGAACCGCATAGTTTAGCGGAAATTGACTGTCTGGTTGACCATATAACAAATGTTTGTAATAGGTGCCTGGATGCGTCTTGCCCTTCTGCAAAGCCTAGAGGGAAAAAAAAGCCACCTTGGTGGTCAAATGAGTTGCAGACGAGCAGAGATTCCTGCAGAAAGCTCTTTAATAAGGCTAAATTTTCAAGAGCGGACGAGGACTGGTCTGCATACAGGCTGCAACTTAAGAGTTATAAAAAGATGATCAGAAATGCCAAATGTGATTCTTGGAAAAACTTCTGTGGAAACATAGAAGACGTTTCTGAGGCATCCAGGCTGCGCAAGGTTCTGGCTTCTTCTCCTTGCACCCTAGGATACCTGAAAGATCCTAATGGGGTGTGGTCTTCCTCCAGTGGAGAGTCGCTGGATCTCCTTTTAAACACGCATTTTCCGGGCAATTCCATGACGCCGTTTCAAGCTTTGGAACGTTCTGACGCCCAAGCATCTGAAATTGCTTCGGAAATAATAAATATGCCAACATTAATCTGGGCGATAAAAAGCTTCAGGCCCTATAAATCTCCGGGACCTGATGGTATAATCCCGGCTGAGTTGCAGCAAGTGTTGGACTATATAGCCCCGTTTCTGTATAATCTATACACAGCATGCATCAACTGGTCGTATATTCCTTTAAAATGGAGGGATACCAGAGTCGTATTTATCCCGAAGGCTGGGAAAAGTTCCCACACAGCTCCGAAGGATTTCAGACCAATTAGTCTGTCTTCTTTTTTGTTAAAGAAAATGGAACGAATGATAGACTCATATTTGCGTAGAGTGATTGACCCGAGGTTGCTTTCGACAAAGCAACATGCATACAGCAAGGGACGATCAACGGAAACAGCTCTTCATGAGCTCGTTGGTACCATCGAGATATCGCTTTCGGTAAAGGAGTACACTATGGTGGCCTTTCTTGATATTGAGGGGGCTTTTAATAATGTCATTCCAGAATCGATAATATTGGCATTGTCTGGTCTGGGAGTAAAGCGTGAAATCGTTTTAATGGTGGAAAACCTACTTGCCAATAGACGTATAACGTCTGAATTGGGAGCGTCCGTCATATCTCGATTTGTCAATAGGGGCACACCACAAGGAGGTGTTCTTTCGCCGCTTCTTTGGAACCTGGCACTGAATTCAATGCTACTATCTCTAGAAGCACGTGGTTGTCATGTTATCGCATATGCTGACGATGTCGCGATAGCGGTAAAGGGGAAGCATCTGCCAACATTGCGGGACATTCTTCAGGGTTCTCTGAAAGATCTGTCTAAATGGGCAAGAGACTGTGGCCTAGGAGTTAATCCTAGTAAAACAGAGCTTGTTTTGTTTACAAGGAAAAATAAGATTCCTGCTTTTGATCCTATTTCTCTGGACGGTACTGAAATCACCTTCTCAGATGGAGCCAAGTATCTTGGAGTATTTCTAGATAGGAAGCTGAATTTCAGGCGTAATATTGAGGAACGGGTGAGAAAAGCAACGATTGCTTTGTATTCCTGTAAAAGGGCCATTGGAAAACGATGGGGTTTTAGCCCTCAAGTCGTTCATTGGATCTATACAGCAGTGGTGCGTCCAATTTTGCTGTATGGAATCATTGTCTGGTGGCCTGCTTTGGAAACAAAAGCGAACTTTGTCTTTATCACGAAGGTACAGAGAATGGCGTCAATGTGCATCACTGGTGCTCTTCGTACTACACCTACGGCTGCATTAGAAATCCTCCTTCACCTGATACCCTTGGACATATTGGGTAGGCAGTATGCGGCTGCGTCGGCAATTCGACTTAATAGCACGCTGCAATGGAGGAGCAGTGATTGTGGCCATAGCGCAATCTTGAAAAAGATAACAATACCACAAAATGTGGACTGTGCTCCCTCTTTGAGCCTCTTTGAGCGCCACTTTACCACTATGATACCATCCAGGGAGTCTTGGATGGGGGATACTCCGGGTAGTGGAGCTACCATAAATTTTTACACAGATGGATCGAGGCTGCACGAACAAGTGGGCTTTGGAGTCTATTCGGAAGAGCTTGGGTTGAGCCTGGCTCGTAGATTGCCAGATCATTGCAGTGTTTACCAGGCAGAGATGCTGGCAATAAAAGAAGTGGCTGACTGGTTGAGCTGCAATGTCTTGTCTACAACCGCAGTCAACATCTATACTGACAGTCAAGCCGCGGTCAAGTCCCTGGATTCAATGTTTCTGAAAACAAGATCTGCCCTTAACTGCCGCGCGTCTTTAAATGAGATGGCCAAGCAGTTTAACATACGACTCATATGGGTCCCAGGGCACAGAGACATTCCAGGGAATTGCAAAGCCGATGAGCTTGCAAGACTAGGAACTACCTTACAGGTTCCAACAGAATTGGAATGTGTTGGTACGCCTCTAGAAACTTGCAAGCAAAACCTACGGCTTTGTTCTGCGACGGAGACTAATCAAAGATGGGCAAATGGATGGACGTGTGAGACAACACGACTGATTTGGCCTTCTCTTAATCAGGGGCGCACAAGTGAGCTGATATCGCTTCCAAGAGGAGAGATTTCAACGGTGGTTTCTATAATTACCGGACACTGTCTTATAGGGAAGCACGCAGAGCGGTTAAATGTGCCGTCGAATGACTTTTGCCGAAGTTGCATGGATGAAGAGGAGTTGGAAACTATCGAACACTTTATTTGCCATTGCCCGGCACTTTCTGGTCAGCGACTTGCTTCACTGGGATCTAGGGAGCTGTACGATCTTTCAGATTTGTCGGATGTCAAAATTCAACATCTAAGGAGTTTCATAAGAAGCTCAAACTGGTTTAACGACAGGGACTAGTAGGGAAACCTATTACGATCCCGTGGTATCACAATGGACCTCAGAGTCTACGTGTGTTGACGTAAAACGTCAGCAGCCACTTACAACCTAACCTAACCTAACCTATAAGATATCAACGTGAAACTTTAATTTATCCATAACAGGACCGAAAATTATGGTTTTAAAAGAAAATAATAAAATTTAAATTTTTTCTCCCCCCTCCACATTTTGAAACACGATTTACAGACATTTAATATCCTTTGGGTCAATATGACCCAACAAGCGATAATGCAAGTTTAGTTCTACTTTACCTTTTTTTCCTTCTGAATATAATTGAATTGGGTTCATTTTCATTCAAAATGATAGATCAACAATATTGTCGGTCAAAGAATCAATAAAATCGCTTTCATTGAATAGTTTTTCATTCTAAATCTTATTATTCTCGTTAATTATTTTATCATTCAAAATTTTATTATTCTCGTACTGTGGGTGAGATTTTGAGAAACCCGCAAAGGTCCGCCAAACCCAAAAAAGGGTGAGGTAACAAACCCAGAAAACTAACTCCCAATTGCAATTTTTTTTTACGCTCTCGCAGGTCATGACGAGCATGATCGATCGCCACTTTGTAAATTATCTGGAGTCCGATTCACTTTTGTTTCGTAGAGTCGTTAGCATGATCTTACGACAATCTCCGAGTAGGGTCTTGAAAATAGGATCGATTTTAATGCTCGTAAGGCACAATGTTATGTTTTAACCCTCAGACGGCTTGTGGAATCAGCATCATCTGTATCCATGGGTGGAATCAGGCATGAAAATCCAATGTGATGTTCGTTGGAACAAACATGTTTTTCAAGTGTCGAAAGAAGCATTCAAGTGTCTTGATTTCCTAAAACGGTGCAAGAATTTCTTCACTCTGTCTGAGCTCACTATTTATGCCATCTATATCCGACCGAAAATGGAACACAACTCGCATATCTGGGCAGGTGCTTCAAGGTCTATCTGATCAGGTGCAAAGGAGTGCGTTGAAGCTCATCAACGATAGTAGGGTATCCAGCTCTATTGACTCATTGGAGCACACTGAAAGAATTATTGTTCATTATATCTATGAACAAATTTCATAAAACCAAATTCATAGAATCTATGAAACAATTCATTGGCTGAATGAATATTCATTAGTATTCTGAAATATTTCATAGAATTTTATTAAATTCATAGAAAAAATTCATAGAATTAATGAATGTCATTCATAGAAGAAAATGCCATCAATATGCCATTTAATTTTTTAAATAATTAAAATAATGTTACAAAAATTAAAACAGTTGAATAAATTTATTAAAAAAATAAAAAAAAACATTAAAAAATAAATTTTCATTGCTGCCCTTACCGGGGCTCGAACCCAAGACCTACTGGCTGAAGTGGTAATTGTCGACGCCTTAGCTATCAGCGCCACCAAAGAAGAAAAATCTTGCCAACTAACGCTTGGTTTTATAACGCTTCATTTTTGTAAATACACAAAATATTTGTTTTCTACAAACACACACAGAGCTTTTGGCAGAGCATTGTGACAGAGCAAAGACACAAACTCAATATGTTAGCAGAATATTATTCAAAATAGATTTTAAGTGTTGTTACTTGTTTATATAATTTAGCTAAGTGGCTAGAGACTAAGCTTCACGAACAAGAGGATCTATGTCCGAATCTCGGTTGGGGATAAGTTTAAAAAAAATATAAATTTTTAAAAATAGAAAATTGTAAATAAATAAAATAATAAAAATAAATAAAAATAAAAAAAAAATAAAATTGAAATAATAAAATAAATAAAAATAGAATTGAATAACTTTTTTTTTTTCCATAGCCTATGAACTTTTTCATAGGTTTCTGGTTTCTATGAATTTGTTTCATAGATTCTATGAAGGGCATCATTGGCTCACTTCTAATGATTTTTTTCATAGAATCAATGTACGTTTTCATAGCCGTAATGAACAAAATTCTTTCAGTGCATAGTCGGAATGTGTTGAGCGTCATTGTTATATAGATATAACCACGGTAAGTATTAAGCTGAGATGGGCGCCTTTCCAGCAAATCCCATCCTTTCGTTGTCTACTGTCCAATGTCTTGCACAACGAATTACAGAGAAAATTCGTTTCTCATCAGTCAAACTAGCCCTATGTGGAATTAAATCCCTGCAGAAGTCTACCCAGTCAGCTACACTCCAAAAAAAAAAATACCTTGTAAAATTACAAGAACAATTTTTTACTTTTTTAGCTACCTCTTATTTTACAAGAATTTCTAGTAATTTTACAAGCTTTTAACCAATAATTTTGTAATTTTACAAGGTTTTCATCAATAAAATTGTAAATTTACAAATTTTTGGACACGATAAAATTTACAAGGAGATTTCGTAACTTTACTAGATTTTCTAATTCCTATTTTACGAGATTTCTAGTAATTTTACAATATTTTACCAACTTTTTACCAATAAAATTGTAAATTTACAGTTTTTTGGCGCAATTAAAATTACAAGGAATTCTCGTGAATTTACTAGACTTTTTGTAAAATTTTTTTGGAAATTTGTAAAATTTTTTTGGAAATTTGTAAAATTACAAAAAAATTGTATAATTTCAAAAAAAATTTAAATTTAGATCCAAATTTGTTTGTTAAAAAACAAGGAAAACTGTCAAATATTGGTAAAATGGTAAAATTACGAGACTTTTCCTAGTAATTTGAAAAAGTTTTTTTTGTATGTGTATAATTTGAAAAAATTCAAATTAAATGTGCACAAACTACTCCGTCATTCCTTCTCCTCATAACACATTTTCTAATACCAACACAATGCATTGCATTACGTGTTGGCTCAAAGTAAAAAAGGTTGAATTTTAAATTTGATTTTATGTTTTATAATAATTGCTCTGGAAGGGCTGATTTATTTTAGTTTTCATTATTTTTGATTATTTTTGATTATTTTTGATACTAAAACATGGAATTTTGTTTACATTTTAATGTTGGGTCATATTGACCCAAAGGATCATAGGAAGGGCACATATGCAAGGGATGCAGAAGGGTTAAACCATCTTGTGGAAGGTACATTGTTAATTTTTACAATAATATGCGAAATAACTAGTTTTTTAGCTCTCCTGAACAGTAAGCTTTTTGGAGTTGGCATTTATTGAATATAGTTCGTCGATATATCGAAAGAATTCGTATTTATTTCCATTCACAAATACTCGAAAATAATTTAATTATTTAAAAAAAAAATTTTTAAATGTGTTCAAAGATTTCATTCGCTAAGAATTATATCTGGTAAGACCGACCACACATTAATTTCTACGACCAAACATTTTTTTCTGAACAAATCTACTTCCTATCACCACTCCTTAATTGGGCACTCATAAAAAATAACATTTTTAGATTTTTTTTTACCCCAGCATTTTCTAAAAAAATATATATCTACTCTCTTACTTCAATTCTTAAGGTGATCCCTACGGTGGGTCGTCAAAAAAAAATTTGCCAGTCACACCCTAGAATTAAAGATTAGTTGAAAACGATTCCAATAATAATCGCCCACATATCTAACAGCAAACAAAAAAATGGTAAGCGTTTAAAGTGTTCGTATGCAAAAAGTAACCCTACTTTGAGGGTTTTTCTGCCTCTCCCGTTCAGCTGCTGGGCTCAGACTTCAAAACTTAAGCTCGAAAATACTTCAACTATTTAAAATCATGGCTATCAGTCCAGTACTTGGTGAATGACTGAATTATTTCCCAAAAACTAGCCACTTTTCCGACTGCGCACAAAGATTGATATACATGCAAATCTTTATTTTTGAACATTTTTTTTTTATTTTGGTCACCTTAGTTTTATCATGGAAAAAATAAGCATCGATCTTTTTTTTATTTTTTGCCTTCCTTACATTCACTACTTCCTATTTTTTAACTCAAATAACAATAATGATAATAATGTGTGTGGAGGAAACATCAAATGTCAGAAAAATATTATTGGTTGTGATTTTATATGTATTATTTTTTTTCTTATTTTTTTCTACATTTATAAGATTTCTACAACACATACTTATGTATTTCTATTACAATGCATATTGAATTTGCATACACTATGTTCAAAAAGTATGAGGAATTTGAGAAAAATCTATATTACAACTTTGAAAAGAATGATTTAATCAAAGCATATTTTTTTTTCTGTTTTAATGAAGGTACAGATTTTTAAATCTCAGATGGAAAATGTATGTGGCAACACTTTTGAATAAGTATCGTAAATTTTACTTTTTTTTAATTAACAGTAAGGCGGTAGTTGTGAACCAATTTATCTTAATCGTCGTTTAGAGCAAGTATTTTTTAATTCTTTTGAAAAATTACTTTACATTGAAAATTTTGTTGTGATTACCGTCGAATATATTCTAGAATTTATTGCACTAGCAAAATGTTCCAAAAAATATCCTGAGTTCAACTAGAAAATTCAGAAATTTGTTGTTAAATGGTTTTCATGACATTTATACCTAAAATTTATGGAAGAAAAAAAATCTTAAAAAACATCAGTATAAACAGATAATATTTTTTTTTATAAATAACATTCATTTAATTGATGCATAAATCATTTTTTGCACCAGCCCCGGTACTTGGTAGCTAGCTAGTTGGTAGTTTGGAGATCGTAAGTTCGATCTCCAAAAGATACTTTCATCGCCTAGTGTATTTAACTCATGTACAATTTTTATATTCTTAATGTACAATCATTATGAATGGAAATTGTTATGCAAATGTGTCATTGGTATACTATTTCTTTGAATGTTGCTGCAATATGAATGCTTTCACTCCCGCTACTATTTCTAACTCATTCCTTACGGTATAAAAGAAAAAGAGTATGGAATAGGCAAATATGATTGTATTTTATTTGTGTATATGTTTACATATACTTATTTTTATGTTTATAATATAATGAAAAAGTATACAGTTTTTTAACAAATTCTTCAAGCTGAAAAATCAATTTTTTTAAATTGATCCCAATTTCGATTTAATCTTTATTTCGTTAGATCCTTAATAAAAATTAATGATTTCGTAGATTATTTTTTACAATTTTCTATTGAAATATTTTTTAAAAAAAATTTAATAAAATTTTGGGGAATCGATCCCGCAATCAACTACATTCTGGCCATATCATTGGCCCATCGTGTCACTTGATACAAATTTGTATTTATATTTCTATAAATAATTTTTGGAATTTTTTTTTCTTCAAAAAAATAACCTACTTGTGCAGGTAAAAACTAATGATATCTCATTAAAAAATACTAACAATTAAAAAAAAATACTTACACAAATCATTAAAAATTTAAAAAATACTCAGTAGATTTTACTTACAGAACAAAAATAATTGTGTTTAAAAATTGAATGCTACACTCAAAATATTTTGTAGGCAAAAACAAATGAAAAACACATTTAAAACCATAAAAACAATTGAAACCATCCCAGTAATTATTCATTTGTTTTAACAAACATCAATATTTTTTTTTTACTCTTGACAAAATTTTCCAAAATAAATAACATTCTTTTTTACCAACAAATTCGAAAAAAATAACCAACAAATTCGAAAAAAAAATTTACCAACAAATTCCAAAAAAATAACCTACGAAAACATTAAAAATTAATGGTTATTTTTTACAATTTTCTATTGAAATATTTTTTTTTTTTAATTTTAATAAAATTTTGGTGAATCGATCCCGCAATCAACTACTTTATGGCCAGCCACTCTACTCATCGTACCAAAGCCCCTTGATTCAAACATGTTTTTATATTTCTACAAATTTTTTTTTTAATTTTTTTTCTACAAAAAATAACCAACACAAGTAGGTAAAAACTAATGATATCTCCTTAAAAAATGCAGCACTTAAAAAAAAATAACTTACACAAATAATTAAAAATTAAAAAAAAATCCCTTATTTTTACTTACAGAACAAAAATAATTAACTTTAAAAATTGAATGCTTATGAATGGCTTTATTATTAATGTTGTTGTTTTTGAAGCAATAAACAGAAATAGTCATTTAAAAAAAATGAACATCAAAGAAATGTTTTTTCTTTTAAAAACGACAAAACATAAAACTTTTTAAATATACTACAAACAGTTAATGACATAATTTTTTGAGTGTACGGCCTACTAGACACTTGAAATTAGGAATGTAAGTTCCTTTGGGGAAAAAATTCTGGAAAAAGTAATTTTTGGAAAGATGTTTTTTGCGGGATCTAATAGGGATAATATAATGAACCACACAGCAAAAAATCTTTAAAAGAACTTTTTGGAAATTTGGACTCTAAGGTTCTTTTTATAACAATTCTGTTCAAATGCTTGGAACTTTTAGAAGTTTTGTCTTATTTTATTAAATTTTACATACAGAAATATTATTTATAAAATGTTTAACTTATGCCTCTATTCTAAAAAAATTATCATCTATAATAAATGACAAAATTATAATAAAATTGAGGTAAGAGACAATTATTCAAATTTTGGTATTCTTGGAAAATTTTTCATAGAAAAATCATGACAAATTTGTTAAGATATAAAAACAACATAATAATCAAAATTTTGATTGTTATTTAAATATTAAAAAAAAAATAAATTGAAAAATTATGTCCACACTTAAAATATTATGTAAGTAAATTCAACAGAAAATACGTTTGAAACAAATGAAACTTTATTTAAAAAGCGGACTACTTACATTTCATTTAAAACAAAAACATTTCTCAGTTATTTTTAAATGTTAATTAATAACTGTTGAAATCCGTAAAAATAACTCAAAAATCCGTAAAAAATGACTGACAAAATTTTACGGAAAAACGGTTAAAATAACGGAAATTTACATTCATTTTTATTTATTTTCTTAGAAATAATTTTAAAAAACTTCGAACCTGAGCAGAATCGAACTCATAATTTCTGGCTGATAGCCCAGCACGCTACCCTCTGTGCCACAAGCTACTTATATTTTCAGCAACTAAATTCATTTTCAAATTCAAAAAACAAAATTCTAATTTTAGAAATTTTTAAATAACTGTCAAATAACAAACGACAAATAAAATAATGTGGTTTGTTTTTTAAATAACTGAAAAAAACAAACGTTACGGAAAATTTTATTTAAAAGACAGTTATGTATTTGAATAAACGTTCAAAAAGTTGTTTAGAATATTTGTATGTGAAACAAACGAATTTTCTTTTAATATTAACTAAAACGAAAACTATTTGTTTGACTGTGAAACAGTAACTGTAAAACTTTTATGAGTGTATGCTCTAAAAACAATAATTTTGCGGTGTTTTTTAGAATTTGTTAGAGAATAGACCTTCAAAATATCGTTATGTGCGGTAGTTATAAGGTTAAATATGTTCTACAAAAATATTTGCCTTAATATTTTCTACCAAGTTGCTAAATCATAAACATAGTTTCATATACCGATATGAAGCAAGAACAGGCCAAAGGGGAATCAATCGTCACAATTCCGTAATTGTTGAAAAAAAAAATGCTTTTTGGATAAAAAATTTAAAAATAAATGTTGTCATAAAAAAAATTAAAAAGAATGCTCTAAAAATTAAAAAAAAAAAATGCTCTAAAAATGTAAAAAATGCTCTTAAAAGTGAAAAAAATGCTCTAAAAATTAAAAAATATGCTCTAAAAATATGCTGTTATCCCGGTGAAAAATGAGCATATATGGATACATATATGTAAACATATGGATGCATATATGTAAATATATGAGCATATATGGTCATATATGAAATTGTATGCAGTCATATATGATCATATTTGCAACATATATGTCCATTAGGGTGGCAGCTATTTTGCAAAACTTCGAATTTGAAGGAGTGCACCCCTAATTTTTATTACATTTGGTCTAAAAATGCTATGCTAAAAATTTCAGCCAAATCGGACAACGTTAACACGAGGCGCATCGAGGTCGAAGGTCAAAGGTCAAAAAATAGCCATATTTTGATGAAAAACATTAAATAAATGGTGTTATTTTTTTAATATATTGTTAAAAAGTGGTACACGAGTTGTTTTTGGTATAATAAGATACTTTAAAAATTTTTGGGTTTTCAAAAATTAACCCTTGTAAGTCTTTCGGGGTCAAAATGACCCAATTTTCACAAAAGGACCCCTAAAACACGAAAATCAGCCCCAATTTTCTAAATTTATTGAAATAAACCAATGTAAACCCATATTTATATTCTATTCTATCATAAATACTTAGATATGAAATACTGTCTTTCTAGGATGTCATTCACCCGTTTCACGGTAAGGCCAAAAATATGCATTTTATTTGGCGTGGTTCTCAAAACTGATATTTTGGTTTTTTCAAAATTTTCTTAAACAAAATTAGGAAAAATGCTGAAAAAACCACAGAATCTTATAAAATATATGTTAACATATAAAAAAAAAATTTTTGCGGGATATCGCTCGGATTGTTTGGCGGGGGCATCGATTTAAACTCAGCGGATTTCGAGGAAAATGCCTTTTTTGCCCACAATTTATTGAATATGGAAAAAATTTGGTAAATATTTTAAAATTTGACAAAGTCAGAGTCATAAATTATTAAAAACTATGTTAGACATTAACCCTAAACGTTTTAGGAAAATAGAATAATTTTAACCCGGTTTTTATTCGGGTCAAAGGTCAAATTTAGGGATATTTGGATTTTTTTTGGAAAAAGGCATCTAAATATGAAATGTTTATTGCGATTTTTTATAAAACTTAGTATAATTATTGTACGAGCTCAGAAAAATAATTATTTAATTTTTTTAAAATTAACCCATAAATGAACATGGGTCAAAATGGCCCAGCACATTTAAATTTCTTTATATAGATTTTTATATTTTCTTTCGATTTTTATAAAACTTGTTATGATTATGTGCGAGGTCAGAAAACTTATTATTTGATTTTTTTTAATTAACCCATAAATGAACATGGGGTCAAAATGGCCCAGCACGTTAAAAATTCTTATTATAGTTTTTTTTATTTTTTTTTTTTCTATTTCTATTAAACTTGTTATTATAAATAATTATTTTTTCAGACGTCGCATAAAAATAATAACAAGTTTAATAGAAATAGAAAAAAAAAAATAAAAAAAACTATATTAAAAATTTTTAACGTGCCATTTTGACCCCATGTTCATTTATGGGTTAATTAAAAAAAATCAAATAATAAGTTTTCTGAACTCGCACATAATCATAACAAGTTTTATAAAAATCGAAATAAAATATAAAAATCTATATAAAGAAATTTAAATGTGATGGGCCATTTTGACCCCATGTTCATTTATGGGTTAATTTTAAAAAAATTAAATAATTATTTTTCTGAGCTCGTACAATAATTATACTAAGTTTTATAAAAAATCGCAATAAACATTTCATATTTAGATGCCTTTTTCCAAAAAAAATCCAAATATCCCTAAATTTGACCTTTGACCCGAATAAAAACCGGGTTAAAATTATTCTATTTTCCTAAAACGTTTAGGGTTAATGTCTAACATAGTTTTTAATAATTTATGACCCTGACTTTGTCAAATTTAAAAATATTTACCAAATTTTTTCCATATTCAATAAATTGTGAGCAAAAAAGGCATTTTCCTCGAAATCCGCTGAGTTTAAATCGATGCCCCCGCCAAACTATCCGAGCGATATCCCGCAAAAAATTTTTTTTTTATATGTTAACATATATTTTATAAGATTCTGTGGGTTTTTCAGCATTTTTCCTAATTTTGTTTAAGAAAATTTTGAAAAAACCAAAATATCAGTTTTGAGAACCACGCCAAATAAAATGCATATTTTTGGCCTTACCGTGAACCGGGTGAATGACATCCTAGAAAGACAGTATTTCATATCTGAGTATTTATGATAGAATAGAATATAAATATGGGTTTACATTGGTTTATTTCAATAAATTTAGAATATTGGGGCTGATTTTCGTGTTTTAGGGGTCATTTTGTGAAAATTGGGTCATTTTGACCCCGAAAGACTTACAAGGGTTAATTTTTGAAAACCCAAAAATTTTTAATTTATCTTCTTATACTAAAAACAACTCGTGTACCTATTTTTAACAATTTATTCAAAAAACAACACCATTTATTTAATGTTTTTCATCAAAATATGGCTATTTTTTGACCTTTGACCTTTGACCTCGATGCGCCTCGTGTTAACGTTGTCCGATTTGGCTGAAATTTTTAGCATAGAATTTTTAGACCAAATGTAATAAAAATTAGGGGTGCACTCCTTCAAATTCGAAGTTTTGCAAAATAGCTGCCACCCTAATGTCCATATACGTAAAATGAGGGCATATGCCCATATATGACATATTTGGACATATATGGAGCATAAATGTAATATATGTTCATATGCCCTCATTTTAAGTATATGGACATATATGTTGCAAATATGATCATATATGCCTTCATACAGTGCCATATATATTCATATATGCTACATACGTGACGCTGTATGAACGCATATATGATCATATTTGTACCATTTTTCACCGGAATGTTAAAATATGCTCTTAAACCTAAAATGTGCAAAAACATGCTCTTAAGGCTAAAATACGCAAAAATATGCTCTAACAAATCGATACCAGATTTCGTAAAAACTTGTGAAACGGATAAATACCTTACCCATTTATCAATAAAATGCAAAGGAAAAAACATGATACTGCATATTTTTGGTTTCCCTGCTTATAATGTATTGAAAAACTTTAAAATTGTGGAAGACATTTTTTACTGCCGAATTTGAATGGAACGGAGATCTCATTTTTAAGACAGTTTTTTTTTTGTTAACTACAGAAATAGTAGAAAACAAGAAAACCTTAATAAAATAAGTGATTTTTATTTTAAAACAACTTTACTGATTACTTTATTAAATGCATTATTGTTAAATGGCATTATTTTCTTAGTGTACACTAAATATTTTTCTTTGTTTTTTTGTCTTCAAAAAATTTAAATTAAGCAATATTAAGACAACTAGTAATTTTACAAGCTTTTTACCAATAATTTTGTTATTTTACAATATAACAAAATTAAAATTACAAGGAATTCTCGTGAATTTACCAGATTTTATTTGTAAAATTATCTTGGAAATTTGTAAAACTCATACGCACACCTAGGCGTATGAGTGATATATTTCATTTGAATTAAAAATTACTCATACGTTCAGTTTTGTAAATATTAAAAAATCGATCACAATAACACATTAAAGAAAGACATATTTATAGAAAACGAAAAGCACAATGATCAACATAAATGTTTATTTTTCAATATTTTTCGATTATAGTGTGAAAATCTTCATATATTTATGTTTGCACTACAGTAGTTTACATATCAAGAAAAGCGTACTTAAGTAGGAATAACATTTCCTATTTCTTGTCATTATATAAAAGTTTTTTTTTTTCAATGTTATATTGTACAATGATTTTTTTTTTGTGTTGGTATAGTACTTTTGCCTGAATGTTTGTTTGAATACGCTAAAGTACGCATTTGGGACCATTTCATAAGATGAAATCTATAAAAAAATGTTAAAGTAGAAGAAAGAAAGAAACATGCCATCAAATACACTGGTGGTGACTTGCTTGGTTTCTTGCTTGCTATTCTTTTCATTGCTTGCATAATGATGACGATTGCAATTTTCATATGAAATCAACCAAGAAATTAAATTCACATTGAATTTTTTGTTAAATTATTTTTTTTACATTATTTTTCAAAAAATAAATATTCGATTTCTAGTTTAAAATTGAAAAAACTGTATTTTATGCGTTTTGATATGTAAATATACACTAAAGAGTTATTAGCTAGATGAGAGAATTTTTTTATATTAAATAAGTTAATATTGAAGTATAAAAATTGATTTGTTTTGCCAAAAATTAGTTAACTGAAATTTTTTTTATTTCAACTTAGTTCATACACATTTGAGGACCCCATTGGGTACGGACCCGATAGGTCCAGACCCCGATGGGCCTATACCTAGTTGGGTTCCTTAAAAATCGTCATAGTTTTTGATCCAAAATTTGTGTCCGTTTCGCTCTACCTTGCTTAGTTCTTGAGATACGTGATTTTATGGGACCACCGGGGTTTTGAGAATTACAAAACTCGATAACTTCAAAAATATTACTCGGAGAGCTTTTGATTATTTTGCGGTCTTATTCTACGTGTTGAGAGCTGCAACAATGCTTTTGCACTTTTTGTTGTGTCGGCAATATTTACCGAGATATGAGCATTAGGGTGGGGCGATTAGTAAGGAAGGAAAAAAATCTTAATGGGCGCTTCGCGTTTCTGATTCTTGGGATTGTACTGAGCAAAAAAGTCAACTAGACCATACGTCTACGGTGAAAATCGAGCCTCCCGATTTTGACTTGAAGTTTTTTCTCAGACTTTATTTTTTTTGGAAAATTTGCAAATTTTCTTGGGCTCATATTTCGTAAACTATTTGAAATTTTGACTTATTTTCAAAAGTAAAGTTGTAGCTATTGTCCCGGGCTACAATTTCTCTGAACATATTACTTAGAAAATACTTCGTTTTCATGGTCAAAAAGTCGAAAATGTAGAAAATTCACCACTTTTTGTAATTTTTTTTTTGGATGTTTTGGCCTATAACAGCCAAACCATTGAGATTTTCGATCCAATACTAAGACAAAAATTGTAGCCAAGACAATAGTTAAGAACTCTCTAGTACATCGCAAAAGCATTAGAACCCTCCTTCAGGCAGCTTTGGCCTTGTGAAAGTGCAAATTTTTTGTGAAAATATTGATAAATTACCATTTTCAGTTGTTCATAGCGCAAAATCATAAAAATTTTCTATTTCATATTTTTATTCTATTTATTTGTAGTATTTATTTATTTTATTCTATTTATTTTATTTATTTTTTTTTATTCTTGTATTGTTTTAAGTTCATTTAACGCATTTTTGTTAGTTTATTGTAAACGATCACCAGAGACTTTATAATATAGAGATAAAACAAATTTAGTTCTTCTACTGGCTCCCTGAGAGCGCCAGTCTTTAATATCAGCTCAAGAATATTACTAATATTCTTGAGGTGTTACTAAGACTTAGTGAATGCTAAAATAACTCAGCAAATACTGCTCATATAACTACACTCAAAAAAAAAAAACTGTAAAGTTAGCAAAAAAGCTTGTAAACCTACAAGAAAATTTGCTGATTTTGAACCCACAATTTTTTTGGTAAAGTTAGCAAAACCGTTTTGCTAAAAATTAGTTAACTGAAATTATTTTTATTTCAACTTAGTTCATACACATTTGAGGGCCCCATTGGGTTCGGACCCGATAGGTCCAGACCCCGATGAGCCTAGACCTAGTTGGTTTCCTTAAAAATCGTCATAGTTTTTGATCCAAAATTTGTGTCCGTTTCGCTCTACCTTGCTTAGTTTTTGAGATACGTGATACGTGACCACCGGGGTTTTGAGAATTTCAAAACTTAAAAAATATTACTCGGAGAGCTTTTGATTATTTTGCGGTCTTGTTCTACGTCTTGAGAGCTTTTGGACTTTTTGTTGTGTCGGCAATATTTACCGAGATATGAGCATTTTAAAATTTTCGGGAATGCTAACTATTTTGGATCCAAAGTTAGGACCCATTAGGGTCCACACATGTGAAGAGGACCGGCGATACTATGAAATACAGCTCGAGAACCAAAAATAGCCTCCGTTTTGCTCTATCTGGCTTAGTTTCCGAGATATCGCCATTTTAAATTTTCTGAAAATAAAAAAAAATTTACCATTAATTTTTGCTAATATTAGCAAAAAAGCTTGTAAAAATTTGGTCAACTCAAATTTAAATTTAGCAAAAAAAATTAGTTTAAATTTTGTTTAAAATTTCTAATGCGCTAAATGAAGTTTACAAGATATTTTTGCTAACATGCTAATCTCAACTAAAAATTTGCGAAAAGTTAGCTAACCAGCATTAGCAAAAAAAAATTAGTAAATCTACGAACGTAATATTTTGAGTGTATGAAATGATCAGTACACTCGTAAGAACTATCCAATATCTTACATATATATAAAATAAAATTTGGAAATTTTCCACGCAAAATTTAGTTAGAGGTTCTAAAATTTAGTGTGCTACTAAGGTCTTACTAGCAACTGCTGCCATCTGAATAAACGTAGAAAACTTTTTTTCCGGTATTGCCATACTTCATACTACTAGCTAGTGTTGCTAAGCGCTCAATCGACAAAAATCGTGAAGGTATAATGGCATCTGTATCTGAAGGCCGAAAGAAAGCGCCTCGTATGGAATCTCGAAAAGATTTGGAAGGAAATCTTTGAATGAAAAATACACTAAATTGGAATTCTTCTTGATTCATACCTTGTCTCTACCAATACAATTACTTTGTACTTTAAATGAATTTTCAAAATAAATATTGAACAAAACAAAAAAAAACATTATATTTTTGGATAAAAAAAAGTGGAAAAAATAAGATATAGAACATTTTTATGATTTTGCGCTATGAACAACTGAAAATGGTAATTTATCAATATTTTCACAAAAAATGTGCACTTTCACAAGGCCAAAACTGCCTGAACGAAGGTTCTAATGCTTTTGCGATGTACTAGAGAGTTCTTAACTATTGTCTTGGCTACAATTTTTGTCTTAGTATTGGATCAAAAATCTCAATGGTTTGGCTGTTATAGGCCAAAATATCTAAAAAAAATTACAAAAAGTGGTGAATTTTCTACATTTTCGACTTTCTGACCATGAAAACGAAGTATTTTCTAAGTAATATGTTCAGAGAAATTGTAGCCCGAGACAATAGCTACAACTTTACTTTTGAAAATAAGTCAAAATTTCAAATAGTTTACGAAATATGAGCCCAAGAAAATTTTCAAATTTTCCAAAAAAATAAAGTCTGAGAAAAAACTTCAAGTCAAAATCGGGAGGCTCGATTTTCACCGTAGACGTATGGTCTAGTTGACTTTTTTGCTCAGTACAATCCCAAGAATCAGAAACACGAAGCGCCCATTAAGATGTTCAAATCGCCCCACCCTAATGAGCATATAAGAAATTTTCGGGAATTTTTTGGATCCAAAGTTAGGACCCATTAGGGTCCACACATGTGAAGAGGACCGGCGATACTATGGGAAGCCCGAGAACCAAAAATGGCCTCCATTTTTCTCTATCTGGCTTAGTTTCCGAGATAGCGCCATTTAAAGTTTTCTGAAAATAAAAAAAAAAATTTCCATTTATTTTTGCTAATATTAGCAAAAAAGTTTGTAAAAATTTGGTCAACTCAATTTTAAATTTAGCAAACAAAAATAGTTCAAATTTTGTTTAAAATTGCTAATGCGCTAAATGAAGTTTACAAGATATTTTTGCTAACATGCTAATCTCAACTAAAAATTTGCTAAAAGTTAGCTAACCAGCAATAGCAAAAAAAATTAGTAAATCTACTAATGTACAGTCAAACTCGGTTATAACGAACTCGGTTATAACGAATTCTCGGTTATAACGAACTAATTCTAAAGTCCCGACGTTTTGGCATCAATTTTCACTCAAAATACTTCTTTTATAACGAACTCGGTTATAACGAATCCTCGGTTAAAACGAACTGCTTATTATGGTCCCACGAACACAATTTCATGTTTATTTGCCTTTTTATAACAAACTCCAATAAATATTTTTAAATGAGTGGCAATCATGTTTATCAAAATAACAAAAGTTTGGATTTTTTGTATTAT
The DNA here is from genome assembly GCA_963921195.1 of Pegoplata infirma. Lineage (NCBI taxonomy): Eukaryota > Metazoa > Arthropoda > Insecta > Diptera > Anthomyiidae > Pegoplata > Pegoplata infirma. The sequence goes on from CAWUER010000032.1 coordinate 48,214, forward strand.
ATTATAATTTTGATAAAATTTATTTATATTTTTAATGATTTCTCCTCAATAAGTAGTTTATTTACGAAAAAAACATAATAAAACAAAATTGGATCTATTTTTTTTTTTGGAAATAAAACTGGGTTGATAAAAAATATACCCCGCTTATAGCGAACTTCGCTTATAACGAACTATTTTTACTGGTCCCTCGGAGTTCGTTATAACCGGGTTCGACTGTATTATTTTGAGTGTACTTTATTAGCAGAGCTTAGTTACATACAAACTCTGATAAGGAAGGTCTTTTAAAGGGCACCCACCGATTGTCCTGAAACTTGCATATAGGAAAGAGGAAAGCAAAAAAAGAGTTACCCGTTTTTTTTTATAACTGCCCAATCTTACATTTAGCGGGTCAAAGGGGAGAGGGGAAAACTGGATTTTTTCGTTTTTTGGGGGGATTTTCCCATTTTTTCAAAAGAAATTGTAGGTTTTTTGAAGGCCTATCCAATGGCGCATCGGTCGTGTCCAAATTCGGATTCGTTAAGTTCGTTATTGTCAATAATGTATTATCGTTGCGGTAGTTTATATGCAATAAATAAATTATATCATTAACTGTTTGTAGTTTAGAAAAAAAGTTTTACGTTTTGTCGTTTTTAAAAGAAACAACATTTGTTCAATGTTCAGTTTTTTTAAATGACTATTTTTGGTCCTTATTTTAAAAATAACAACACAAAAAATAAAGACTTTCATTAGCATTCAATTTTTAACGTCATTTATTTTTGTTCTATAAGTAAAAATAAGTGCTTCTTCTTTAATTTTTAGTGATTTGTGTACGTTATTTAGTATTCATTAAACCCTTATGATGTTGACTTTTTTAGAATCTTTTTCTTGTCTTTTTGTGGGGTTTTTCTACAAAAATTTTAAAATTACTTCAAACAAAATTTGAAATTTTGAAATTTTTTATATAAAACCCCTACAAAAAGACAAATAAAAGATTCTAAAAAAGTCAACATCATAAGGGTTTTAGTGTTAACCTACTTGTGTTGTTTTTTTTTTTTTTTGTAGACAAAAAACCAACAAATTTTTTATGTAAATATAAAAACATGATGTATCAAGTGACTTTGGCACGATTAATAGAGTGTCTGGCCAGAATATAGTTAATTGCGGGATCGATTCCTCAAAAATGTTATTAACAATTTTTTAAAATAAAATTCAGTAGAAAAATTGTAAAAATAAAAATGTTGTGTTATTTTTACCAACAAACTCAAAAAAAAAATTCCCAACGAAAACAATAAAAATTAATGATTTCGTAGGTATTTTTTTTTTTTTTTTTTGAGTTTGTTGGTAAAAATAACACAACAATCATTAATATTTAATGTTTTCATAAGTTATTTTTTTACATTTTTCCGATACATAAAGTCTCAGACTATGAGGCTTTTTTCCTACAGAAAAAGTCTTTGATTCTGAGATTTGTTTCCTATAGAAAAAGTCTCAGATTCTGAGACCTTTTTCCTGTAGAAAAAGTCTAGATTTAAATACCTTTTTTCCATAGAAAAAGTTTGAGACTTTTTTCAATCGGACAAGTTTCAACTTCTAAGACTTTTGTTTCAGATTTTGAACCTTTTTCCTTTCGAAAAAGTCTCTGATATTTTTTGAAAGGAAAAAGTCTCAGATTCTGAGACCTTTTTCTATTAAATAAGTCTCAAATTCAGAGACTCTGATACCTTTTTCTTATCGAAAACTTTTCCCTATAAATAAGTCTCGATTGATAAGACTTTTTTTCTACAAAAAAATCAGATTTTGAGAAATTTTTTTACATGATAATGTTTTTAGGCTGGTGTCTAATTTTAAAAAAATTGCGGGGCGCCACCTCAGTTTGACTATATAAGCTAACAATTAACGAAAAAGAAAACAAGAATTACTATTTTCATTTTCTTAAAACCAAAAATTTTAATAATTGGGTTTGTAACTTGGATAATAATTCACCACGTGGTGAATAAAACCATTTTTCACCAGCAGGTGAATAAAAAGTAACATAATTATTTTTCAACAAAAAAAAATTTTTTTTTCATCAAAATTTTTTTTTATCATCAAATTTTTTTTTTTATAATTTTTTTTTTTTCTTAAAGTTTTTTTTTGTCATCAATTTTTTTTCGCATCAATTTTTTTTTTTCATCAATTTTTTTTTTTTGTTTTATTAAACTTTTTTTTTCCCCCAATTTTTTTTTCACACATTTTTTTTTTTTCATCATACTGTTTTTTTTCATCACTTTTTTTTATAAATTTTTTTTTTTCATCAAATTTTTTTTTCATCAAATTTTTTTTTCATCAAATTTTTTTTTCATAAATTTTTTTTTTTTCATTCAATTTTTTTATTTTTCATCAAGTTTTTTTTCCATCAAATTTTTTTTTTTTTTTCATAAATTTTTTTTTCATCAAACTTTTTTTTCATTAATTTTTTTTTTTCAAATTTTTCTTTTTTCAAACTTTTCTTTTCATAATTTTTTTTTTATCGAATTTTATTTTTTCTCAATTTTTTTTTTATCAATTTTTTTCATCATTTTTTTTTTTTCATCAAATTTTTTTTTTCATTAATTTTTTTTTTCATCAAAAAAAATTTTTTTTTTATATTTTCATTTCATAAATTTTTTACATCAAAAAATTTTTCTTTTCATTAAAAAAATTCATCAAAAGCTTTTTTTCATCAAATTTTTTTTTTTCATTAAAAATTTTGGGTTCATTAAATTTTTTTTAACATAATTTTGTTTTTCGTGAAAAAAAAAATCATTTTTTTTTACCAAAACTACTTTTTTACCAAGTCTAAGCTTTTCGCATAAAAATTTTCCATTTTATCAAATGTACATAAATCAAGTGAGAGTGTTATATTCTTTGGTGCCGAATCTTTTATACTCTCCAAAATGTAAAAACACTTTTTTGCACTCACTTACGAAATGTACAGCTCTTTTGGTTTTTAATAGGGTCCTCGACTGATATTTCCATTCGTTTTGCATGGAATAGCAAAGTAATATAACATTATTTTTTCTTAAAAAAATTTTGCTTTGGCAAGTACACCCAAATCTTCCGCAAAACATTATCATGATTTAATGTTTTGTGCAAGAGTACAAAATTCGCAGGCATTTTTCCAATATTTCTTAAAAAAAAAAAAGGCATTTTCTATAAGAACAATTTTTCAGAATCTGACACTTTTTTTATAAGAAAATTGTCTCAGAATCTGAGATTTTTTTGATAGGAATATTGGAAAAAGTTTTCAAATAGAAAAGTATTAGATTCTGAGACATTTTTTGAAGTGGAAGGTCTTAGATTAAAAAAAAACTTTCAATAAAAAGGCTCAGATTCTAAAACATTTTTCCTATAAAAAGCCGCAGATTCTGAGACATTTTTCTTATAGAAAAAGTTTCAGATTCTAATACATTTTTCATGTAGAAAAAGTCTCAGATTCTAAGACATTTTCTGTGTAGAAAATGTCTCAGATTTTATTACATTTTGTATTTAGAAGAAGTCTCAGATTCTGAGAAATTTTTATTATAAAAATGTCTTAAATTTTGGGAATGTTTTTTTATAGAAACAGTTTCAGATTCTGAGATAAAAGGCACCATTTCTAAGATATTTTTTCTTTAGAAAATGTTTCAAATTCAGAGACACTTTTCGTTTTAAAAAATGGCAGTAGCTCATGATACATAATTTGCATACAAAACCATAAAATAGAAAATCCGTTGTAAACCAACAGAGCTATACACTTAAAATATTATGTAAGTAAATTCAACAGAAAATACGTTTGAAACAAATGAAACTTTATTTTAAAAACGGACTACTTACATTTCATTTAAAGCAAAAACATTTCTCAGTTATTTTTAAATGTTAATTAATAACTGTTGAAATCCGTAAAAATAACTTAAAAATCCGTAAAAAATGACTGACAAAATTTTACGGAAAAAACGGTTAAAATAACGGAAATTTACATTCATTTTTATTTATTTTTTTAGAAATAATTTTAAAAAACTTCGAACCTGAGCAGAATCGAACTCATAATTTCTGGCTGATAGCCCAGCACGCTACCCTCTGTGCCACAAGCTACTTATATTTTCAGCAACTAAATTTCATTTTCATATTCAAAAAAAAAAAAAAAAATCTAATTTTAGAAATTTTTAAATAACTGACAAATAACAAACGACAAATAAAATAATGTGGTTTGTTTTTTAAATAACTGAAAAAAAACAAACGTTACGGAAAATTTTATTTAAAAGACAGTTATGTATTTGAATAAACGTTCAAAAAGTTGTTTAGAATATTTGTATGTGAAACAAACGAATTTTCTTTTAATATTAACTAAAACGAAAACTATTTGTTTGACTGTGAAACAGTAACTGTAAAACTTTTATGAGTGTAGTTTTTAAAATTTTAATTTAAGAATTTTGGATTTTAACATATTTGCTAATAAAAAAAGTAGTAATAAATTTTGTGATCTAGAAAATCTATGAATATTTCCTTATTCTATGGACTCCAACCAACACGAAAATTTATATGAGTGAACGCCTGCAGTTTTTTGGTGTAGCACAGTGTAAATTATTTCATTTGTAATGCAATTAATTGAAGTTGTAACAATGTTTATTCAAAATATATTTTAAAAAATCTTTTATTAAAAAAACATTACTTTATTTAATTAAAATTACTTTAATTTTTATTTTTTTTTTTAAGTCAAAGTTTATCCATATTCCACCTGAATTAAGTTCATTTTACAATTATTGTTAATTATTTCTTTATTGACATAATAAAATGAAATGTTTATAGTTGATCTATAAATTATTTCAATAAGCATTACAAAAAAAAAAAGAAAAAACATTATACACAATTCACATAATTGGCCATAAATTAACATAAAAAGACAGTTGATTTTAATTTGTGTTTTTATTCTACGCTAGATTGTTTTTTATTCAATCAGAATTAAATATGTACTTGATGTTAATTTACGTTTGCAGTTAATTTAAAATATAATAATAAAAATAAAAAGAAGAGGAGGATTTAAAATAAAAATCATTTATATGCCTACATTTACAACAAAATAATATTTGCATTTTCATTAATTGTTATTAATTATATCTGTCGGAATAAAATGTTAAAAATAAAATTAAATTAAAGCCAACAGAATATAATTTGATTTATGGTGGTGATAGTAAGGCAAAATATGTTAAAAAAAATATCATTGTTCAAATTAAAGTTGAACAAAAAGCTAATAATATACCACATGTCATGTTTTTCAGTAGAACAATTAAATTAACATCTTTTGTCTGTTTTTTTTTATACATATAGTAATTTTTTCGTATAAGTTAACGTTTTATTAAATTGAGAAGGGGAAGAGGTCAATTTTACTATTGATAAATAAAAGGAATGGTCAAGTGAACAACATAGAATTACAAATTGTAGTAGTAAAATAACAAAAAAAAAAAAGTAGAAAATTAAAATTCGACTTGGCCGAATCTATGAATACCACAATGCTCTTTTAAAAGGATAGTTAATTTCTAACATGAAAAAATTAACAATTTTGATTATTCCCATATGATGTTTACTTTTTTAGAATCCTTTTGTAGGGTTTTTCTACAAAAATTTGATAATTACTTCAAACAAATTTGAAGTTTTGAAATTTTTTTTATAAACCCCCTACAAAAAGACAAGAAAAAGATTCTTTAAAAGTTAACATCATAAGGGTTTTAGGAATATTTTTTTTTTAGGTAAAATTTTTTTTTTTTTGTAATTCTTGTAAAAAAAGTAAAATTACTTATTTTTTTATGGGTTAAAGATTGAAGGTACACCGAAAAAAATCCATGCAAAATTTTACGAAATAAATTTTCGTATCTATTTTTTTTCGAAAGTTTCGTTTATTTTAAGAAAAAATTCGAAAATTTACAAAACTAAGAAGTTTTATTTTTTTTAATTTACGAATTAAATTTTAAAATTAAACGAAATTACGAAAGTTTTTTTTTTATGTAAAATACAAAAATAAATAAAAATTTGGAATTTAAATGAAAAGTACTGGGTTTTTAGTCTGTAAATAAATGGTTAAGTTCAAACTTAAACGGTGTTTAATAAACATGACAAATAAATTCTATTTTTTTTACTAAAATATTTTTGCTTATTAAGAAATTTTTTTCAAATTACACCGCTCTACAAATCTGAGGTTTGTCGCTGCGTTTTGGATGAAACCAAAAAAATTTGATAGAGTTTGGTGTCCCGATTCCAAAACGGTCACTTAAACTTTACTATCACGTCAAAATTTTGAGAAAACCGCGGTTAAAGTGTCAAAAAATACCCATTTTGACCATTTTTGAACGCCTATAAAATAAGATCCTGACATGCAAATGACTTGGTATCAAGCTCATTCGAAAGTGTGTAATTTTTTCTTTCAGGCAAGATTAAATTATCTTGGAATTTAATTTACTAAAATGGTAAAAAAAATCATTAGCCACAGTGCTTTAGATCTAAAATTTACGTATCAATTTGTATGGAAATTTGTTAAAAAACACTGTGTAAATAAAGTAAATATTAAAAAAATGGAAGGTTTTATGCTAATGATTTTTTTACCATTTTAAAAAATTAAATTTTTAGAACATTTTATTTTATCTTTAAGAGAAAATTACAGGCTTTCGAATGAGCTTGATACCAAGTCATTTGTATGTCAGGACCTTATTTTATATGCTTTTAAAAAGGGTAAAAAATGCCCTTTTTCGACACGAATTACTCAAAATCCTGACGCGAATTACTCAAAATCCTGACGTGATAGACAAATTTGGGCTCCGGATTTGGAATCAGCGCAACAGACACTATCCAAATCGCTAACCAGAATCCAATACGCATTTTCTTGTTAAGCTGTGTTATAGGAAATTACGAAATTTTTTATTTTTTAACAAAGTAAAGAAAAAAATAAAAATAAAAAAATGTTATATCCCTACAGGAAAGTGGCCTTGATAGGTCGCGGACCTAAATTTTGTGAGTCAATGTCTCAATCACTGGTTTTTTTTCGGAACTTGGAAAAAATGCCAAACTTTTTACTTAAAAACGCAAAAAATTAACAAAACTGTTTTTGTGTCTGGGATTAAAATTTTTTTCTAAAATCATTAAATTCAAATTCCTTAAAAAAAATTTAAAATGTTTTTCGGTTATTAGAAAATTTTGCTGATACTGACAAGGGAAGTATCTCAACTAGGGTTTCTATTCGGGAAAAATTTCCCGGGAATTCCCGGGAAATATTTTTCTTGAAATCCCGGTATTTTTTCTTCGGGAAATTTCGGGAACACATTTTTAACACAATGTTAAATGGATTATTAATAAATGTCATTATTAAAACTTTGAAAAAATTAAAATTAAAAAAAAAAACTAGTAAGAATATGCTTGAGCTTATTTATTATTTAGGCCTTATAATTATTTTTCTTTAATCAATTGCGTGACAAAATACGGAATCAAACTAAATTTCACTGCAAAGGTTGGTTGCAAATTGGCAAAAGTTTTCTTAATCTAAAACTTCAATGATTTCTTCTCTTCGAAATTTAATATTTAATATTTAGAATAACAATCTTTATAGTGCTTAAACAAAAAAAAAATATCAATAAATAAACCTGGTTTTCAGCTTAAAATTTCATATATGAAGTAAAAGCCTGATATCGTGAAAAATAAATATTTTGTAACAAACCCTCGCCGCAAACATTTTGGCACGGATGCCTTAAACAGATTAATTTTAACAGTTCGAAAGTTTAATTAAATATATCTTCAAAATATAATTTTCTTACAGTTGGCGTAGTCAAAATTAGAAAAATTTTCCAAAAAGTTGTTACAAAATCGGAATTTTGTATGGAGTGGAAATACGTCAATGCAAATACTAAAACTATGATAAGGTCCAATATTTCTACAAAAATAGATTTTATGAACTTTCTACGTATATTTTAGAGGTTAATAAAGCCATTGTACAAAAAGACATCTATATAGGTTTTAAATTGGAAAATACGACCATAATTTGCAATACAATAATTTTTATATGATAAAGTTCAAAAAATTGAAAAAGTCCGGGAATTTAGAAACCCTTATCTCAACCCATATGAACCGATTTGCCTGAAACTTTAAATACATATAAAAGAGACGACTTTAAGGTTGGGGTGTCTCGGCTCATCGGCCATATCAGTACTTAAAAATTTCGTTGTCCCCTTATGAAACAATGTGGACCTTCAGGAAAATTTCAATAACTCCCGAACTAACAGGAATATCGTCTAATGCAAAAACACATGTCGACTTAAATTTAATAAATATTATTTCGTATTCATATGGATATTGTAGGTCTATGCCTTCATGTAAATACCCCTCAAAAATTACACATTTTCATGAAAAAATATTTAACGAAGCCAAATTTTTACAAGGTTATGCCACCGTTGGATAGGCAAAACCTTTCTTTCTTTTATACCCGTTTCTAAGTCTACGACGTCATTCCGAAGTTGAAATGATAACAGTGGGCAACAATCGCTGGACTTTGGTTTAGACGTTGGATTAACATTGATTTTACAAATTTACGACATTGGATTGACCTCCTGCTTAGGGATGTATTGAAAATATATTGGAGGGTAAAAATAAATGAGGGTCGGTCTCACTAATGACCCCACTCGGACTCACCATTGGACCGGTAGAAGTTGATTAAATAAAACAAATTTACAAAAAATAAAAAAAAAATGTATGGGGAGATAGAGGGTAGGTGTGTTCATAGAAAATGTTGGGACTAGAAACATATTGTGGGTCGGTCATACATTTTATTGCTCTAAGGTCACTCTTAGGGCAGTTAGAGCGGTTGGAACAAATTTAAAAAAATTTTATTTTGTGTGGGATCCCCCTTAGAAATTGGAGATAGGGTATTAGTTTGTTCAGAATAAATGTTTAGACTTAAAAATTAATGAGGGTCGGTATTGGAAATGACCCCTCTGTGACGCACTATTGGAGCAGTAGAAATGATTTTAAGATTGGAAAATTACAGGGTAATTCCAAAAATTTTCGCCCCACTGTTCGGAAACATGCCTTTGGACGCCACTGAGAATTTGGCTCATAGATATCCACGTTTATATGAGATATGTTGCATTTTTGGATTTTCAAAATTTGCTGTAGTTTTCAAATTATCGCGGGTCAAAGTTCGACTTTTTTAGCAAAAGTCAGAAATATACATGACGTTTAACGTGCTCTAACTTTTTAACTAGTAATCCGATTATCACAAGTAATGGCTCATATGAAAGCTTAATTCTTCTTCTTTTAGGAAATATTTTCAAAAGCATACGGTTTTTTTTCCGAAGTGTTGCAAAAATTCAAAAACATTTTTTTTTGCGAATATTTAAAAAAACACATCTTCGATTTTTTTAAAAAAAAGTTTGGTGATAAACAATACTGTTTTGTACAACATATCCGAAATTCAGAGTGGGATCCCAATGGGATCAAAAAATATTCTGGTTTTAGTACGAAGTTCTTAAATTTTACCTTAGAAAATTAAAATTTTATGTTTCTTCAATATAAAATTTTAAATTTTCAAAGAAAATTATACTATAAAAATTTTGAAAACATTCAAAACATTAGAAATTTAAACTTTCTAAGGGAAAAATATGAGAACCTCGTACTTAAAGCAGAATATTTTTTGATCCCATGGAGATCCCACTCTGAATTTTGAATATGTTATACAAAACATTGTTATTTTTCACCAGAATTTTTTTTAAAAAAATCGAAGATGTGTTTTTTTAAATATTCGAAAAGAAAAAATGTTTTTGCATTTTTGCATCATTTCTATAAAAAAAACTGCGTTATTTTAAAAGTATAATGTAAAAAGAAGAACCCCAGCTTTCACATGAGCCTAAATTTGTGAAAATCGGGTCATTGGTTAAGAAGTTACAGCTCTTTAAACGTGATGTATTTTTCTTACTTTTGCTTAAAAAGTCAATCTTTGACCCGCCATAATTCGTTAAATACACCAAATGTAAAAAAACGATATATGGTACATATATCATATTTATGAGGGCTATCTATGTGTCAAGGTTCAAATTAATCTGAGACACCATTTCCAAAAATGACTAAAATTTGAGCTAAATTTTCTGGAATGGCCCTACAATAAATTTTTTTCAAAAAATTTAAAAAAATCAAAGAGTACATACATTTTCAAAAATGAGATTTAAATTTAAAAACTTAAAAATCGCATACTAGAGCACTTTAAAGAATTTTTTATGATTTTTTTTTAAAGTACGTAAAAAAACCAAAACTTTTGAAAAAAAAAATTCCAATTTGGACCATTATTGAAGAAGTCATGAGTAAAATAAGTTAAAGTAAAGGAACAAACTACCAATTTTTAAAAATGTGATATCTTTTGAACGGATCATCAAAAAAATTAGAAAATTTACCACGAAGGAGTTTGGAAGGGTACTAAAAAATGTCAATAAATTGGGAAAATCTAAAAAAAAAAATTATTCAAAGTGTCCGATTTGACATGGAATGCCCCATATATATTTCAAGTTTCATGCAAATCGGTTCATAGAGGTTGAGATACTTCCCTTGTGAGTCTGTGACGTGTACATTTTGAAATTTTCAAAATGTGCACTCAAAAAAACTTGTAAACAACAAGACAAATTTTTAACTTTTTTTCTACCTCCTATTTGACAACAATTCCTTGCATTTTTAAAAGCTTTTTACCAACAAAATTGTAAATTTACAAATTTTTTGACGCGATAAAACTTACAAGGAGGTTTCGTGTTTAAAAGATTTTTACCAATAAAATTGTAAATTTAAATTTTTTTTTGGCGTTATAAAACTTACAAGGAAATCTCGCGAATTTATCAGATTTTTTTTTGTAAAAAAAACCTTGGAAATTTGTAAAATTACAAAAAAAAAATTGTGAAATTACAAAAAAAAATTAAATTTCGATCGAAAACCTTTTGTTAAAAAAAAAAGGAAAACTGTTTAATATTGGTAAAATGGGATTACGAGACTTTTCCTAGTAATTTGACAAGTTTTGTTGTGTGTGTATGAACTATGAAAACCTGTCATGTGATAAGCATTTTAAAGCATTTTAGTGACATATCAAAGTTACGGGATTGGTGATTTCCTGTTAATCGGCACCATTTTTGCTGCAGGGATGTTTCTCGCTCTGCCTTATCTTATGCATAAATAAATATTTTTCTAATTTTTTTAATAATTTCGAAAAAAAATCTAACAAATATTGAAAATTATTTAAAAAAAATTTGTTCATGCAAACGAGCACTCTTTTTAGACTAAAAAAGTCGTATTTTAAACCAAAATCGGAGTACGAATCTTTATCGACTGACTTTCAAACAAAATACTTGTTAACAAATTTAAAAAATTGCTTTGTTAAAGTTGTTTTTTTGAAAATATCATCGTGATGGTTTGTAAAAAAATGTGACTTCGTGCTAGAATTGTCTTTATCAAAATAGAATTTATAGGTCGAAAAATAAATAATTTCTATTAATTTCAAATTAAAACAGAATTTGTTCTGAAGCTAATGTTAGCTGACACATTTGTATCAGTCATTTTTGTAAACCACTTACTTACAGACATTAAATATTTATTAAAACAAATACTTCATCAATTATTATGAGTGTTAAGTATGTTTTGTTATCACCTGAAATTTAAGTGTTTACATTCATGTATCTTTACGCCTCACTAATTATGAAAATTAATTTTAATCAGTTAACACTTTCATAAGAACACTGACAAAAAAAACAAATGTAACATATTCATTATTTTGTTTTCATGTCACTAATGAAGTATGTAAAAATATCATATATATTCGGAACAAATTTCATTATATTTCATTTTGCTGCATAAGATTTCCTAACCTCATTAAAAAAACTTCATTAAATGTTGTTTATAAATCATGTGGCTTTTTGACACCTTTCAAAAGAGTCGCGTCTATTTACTTTTACTACAAACTACAAAGGGCAAAAACTAAAACCACAGAGCGGCCAAAATTTATTGTTTATTTTTTGATTTTGTATACAAAATTTAAGAGAAATTTTAAGTTATTAATTAGGCATTTTGTAAAATTCGCGTTGTTTTACATATTTTCGCGGATTTACGAACGTATTATAATTTTAGGTTAAAGTAAAATTTTGTGTGAAAAAATTACGTGTTATCCTTAAATAAAATAAGAAAATAAGCTTAATTCGGTCTTGCTGAATATACTGATACCCCCCACAATGTAAAATAAAATTTATTTTGACAAAAAAATATCGCGAAAAAATTTTTTTGGAAAACAAAATTATGTAAAAATTCGTTTTGTGATTAAAAATAGTTTTGTTCTGGATTAAATACCATTTTGAATCCAATTTTGTTCACTTATGTAAACCAACAGACGAATTGACTAATTTTGTATATTTAGGTTATGTAGAATATACCAAAATTTTTCAAGGTTTTTTTACATTTTCGTTCATAAATTTTTAACTGCTAAACCGATATTGAGCAAATTAATACCAATCTTCCCAGGGCAACAGCAAGTCATGAGTTTAGTCTCAGCCATACCTGTGTATCGCCAAATCTGATCACTGATCAATAATAGACACACTTTATGGAGTCCAAGACCGATATTTCGATGAGCTACAAACGGAATGACAAACTAATATGTACCCTTTGCGCTAAGGTAATGGTATAAGAAAGTGAAAGTGTATTTTTCTACCTTGTTAACTACAATTACGTAAATTAAAGAAAATGTCAGTGACGGTTACATGTGACTTGCCCAAAAATTGTGGTACAGTCGCTATTGTACACTAAAAAAAAAAAACTTGTAAAGTTACAAGAAAATCTTGTAACTTTTTTTTGTTTGCTACCTCCTATTTGACAAAAAATCCTAGCAATTTTACAAGCTTTTTACCAATTATTTTGTAATTTTACAAGGTTTTTATTAAAAAAATTGTAAATTTAAAATTTTTTTGACATAATTTTACTAGATTTTTTGCTGCCTGCTATTTTACGAGAATTCCTAGTAATTTTACAAGGTTTTTTTCCAATAATTTTGTAATTTTACAAGCTTTTTACTAATAAAATTGTAAACTTACAGTTTTTTGGCGCAATTAAAATTACAAGGAATTCTTGTGAATTTACTAGATTTTTTTTGTAAAACTATCTTGGAAATTTGTAAAATTACAGAAAAAAATTGTAAAATTACAAAAAAAAAATGAAAATTTCGATTTGTTAAAAACAAGATAAACTGTCAAATATTTATGGGATTCCGAGACTTTTCCTAGTAATTTGACAAAGTTTTTTTTTGTGTGTAGAAAACAATTTGTTAAGATCGTCCAAAATCAGACTGCCGCACATGCGACGAATAGTCGTTAAATTCAATTTAACTACCCAGATACACCTAATATAATTATGTAGACATAAAACAACAAACACACACAGAACAATAACAAAATCAAATGAAACATGGCTTCGGTTGAACCCGTAAGTCATTTTTCATTAAGCTAATGTCACGAAGTTTTTATTCAGTGAAGTAGCCAACATGTTGTACTCTTCAGAATAATGCCTGAAAAAAGTGGGCCAGACATTGGGTATTAGGGTGGAGCGATTTTTAGTTTTTTTTCGATTTCGCTTTGCGTCGGGATCCTGATATTAAATAATATTTGGTGCAAAAAATTTTTTTTTTTTCAATTTGCATTAAACTTTTTGATTTTATAATGATAAAGATCCACGAAGACAAACGGTTAGAACCGCTAGATTCATCCCTTTCGAATTGCTGGGTTTCGCAATTTTCAGTTTTTTCAACTAACGCACTGGAAAAATATAGTCTATTCATAATAACATAAATACACTCATATTGCTTTGGTTTTATTTAAAACAAATAACCCTGCAAACAATACGATACGAAAATTTATCATTTCAATAAAAAATCAAAGTAGTATTTTATTATATCGCCGTTTTCTCATAGGAATGATATTTTGGCGATAAACAAAAAAAAAAAAAAAAATATTAAACATTTTTATTTCTTTGTCAATTTAAAATAAACTTATTTATCAAATTTGTTATATATGGTTTTGAATTGAGAAAAGTGTGAAAGAAAAATTTTAATTTTTCTAAAAATTTAAGACATCCTGGTTTGTTTCTTACTAGTTTCATATTATCCAGTTATAATAATCTTCAGGAAAACTTTTAATGTCAAATTTATTCAGTTAATAGTCAATAGAACTCTATATGTGAACAAATTTGTGTTTAAAGCAGTCATGGGCATTTTTGCAATTGCTATTCCCACGGGAATAGGCAAAAAAATACTGCTTGTGCGCTGTCAACACACGTACACTATAAAATTCTGTTGCTTGAGCAAATTTGTTGACTTTTCACTTGCTACTACCCAAACAAGCATAAATGTTATAGTATGTGTGTGCGCACCGCTGGTTTAAAGATTAAATAAAAATTCAGCGAATGTTGCTGATGTATTTTTCAGGTGAACGCAAATGTTTTTGGTCCTGTTAACATGACCAAAATATGAATGAAAAAAATAATGTATATTTTCAGCTTCAGGGAATCGATATAGATATAGGGTGATTCCATGTCAAACCGCACAGAAAACTGTGATTTTCGGATTTGTCACCTCCGATTTTAATAAAATTCGCAAAAAATATTTAACATGCGTTGTTTTCATAAAATGATTACCTTACAGGCTCCAAAAATTTTTAGTTTTCGAAATATGGCGTCTTGAAAATTGGCAAAAACGTAAAATTTTCAATAAGGTGCACTTACAAAGTCACCCATAACTTTAAAACTATAAACCCCACAATTACCAAATAGGTACCATTTGAAAGCTGAAAGGATTACCTTAAAAGTGACATGCACAATTTTTTCTTGTAATGAAAGGTCAAAAGTCATATTTCAATGTCTAATGTTCAAAGACCTATATCTCAAAATCCGATATTTTTTAAATTCTCAAAAAAATATATGATAACAATCAAGTCTTTCCCTACATTTGCATCAAAATTTCAGGGTGGACACCCATATGGTTTCAAAGTTACAGAAGAAAACGTGCTCGAAGGCAAGGTTTTTTCTACGAGTTCATATAAAAAATATTGCACAAACAAAACAATATACATAGTCGTAAACAAAGGTGCTGGCCTAGAACAAGGCTTAAAACTTTTTATGTATTTTGAGTTATATTGTAGGGGTTTTCTTATTCTTTAACAAGGAAAGTCCTCGAAAGTGAACATACCTGATTTCTTGAAAATTTATACACAAGCTAGAAAAAATAAATCTAAAATCAACCAGTCTGAGCTTGTCGGCCGAAATTCAGGTTAAACGGGGTTAAAAATTACCCATTTTCAGTTATTTTAAAGTTTAGGTACTATATATTGATGCCATATATAACAGATCGGTTTCATTCAAGACCTATATTCTTCCATAGTAGGGAAATAGGAATGGGGTGGGGGAACCGTACGTTCAAATCGGAATAAAGCTCATAAGAAAGAATATAATCAAGCATAAAAATGGTTTAGAAATGGAAACACTAATGTTTCGAACTTCTTTGAATTTTTTCCATATTTTATTTTGGACACACTAATAAAGATTTTTTTTTTTGAATTCGGATGAAACCCGACCTGTAAGAAAAACTGCCAATAAAAAATTCATGTGGTTGCTTAATTTAAATAGAAAATAGTTCCAATAATGACTATAACAAAAACAATACATTTTTAACAAAAACAATTATGCAACAAATAAAAAGTCTCAAACAGAAACGGATCTGATATAATTGGCATCAATGTGCCTTAAAGTTAAAATTACTAAAAATCGGTCATTTTTGACTCCCGTTTAACCCTTTAAAATTAAGACCAATAAGCTCAGACAGGTCGATGTTAGATATTTGTTGTCTTTCATGGGCATAAATTTCAGAGAAATTACGTATGTTCACTTTGAAGATTTTCCTTGTAAGAAAACAAGAAAACCCTACGATAAAATTCAGTTTTGATAGTGAAATCAAATTCAGGAGGTCGAAATATTAATAAATAATGGGTTCAGTTTTTAGGTCTATCCCATTGTTTGTTTACTGCTAGCAGCAAGCTAGCATGCTATGCTGCTTCGTGTGTGTAAGCTTTTGCATATGAACTCGTAGAGATAATCTTGACTTCAAGCACGTTTTCCTCTGTAACTTTGGAACCATATGAGTGTCCACCCTGAAATTTTGACACAAATGTAGGGAAAGACCTGATTGTTATCATATATTTTTTTGAGCATTTTAAAAATATCGGATTTTGAGATATAGGTCTTTGAACATTAGACCTTGAAATATGACCTTTGACCTTTCGTTACAAGAAAAAATTGTGCATGCCACTTATAAGGTAATCCTTTCAGCTTTAAAATGATACCTATTTGGTAATTGTGGGTTTTATAGTTTTAAAGTTATGAATGACTTTGATTTTTGACGTTTTTGCCAATTTTCAAGACGCCATATTTCGAAAACCGAAAGGTTTTGGAGCCAGAAAGGCAATGATTTTAGGAACACTATCCATTTTCAATATATTTGTCAAATTTTATTTAAATCGAAGGTGACAAATCCGAATGCTGTGCGGTTTGAGGTGGATTTGCCCTATAGTTATATTCCGGCGAAACATACAAATCTATTGTTTTTCATTTATACGATTATCTGGCGATATTGCCCTTTTATCGCCAAGACGAATCGTTGTTGTATCGCCTTCGGGTAACAATTTCTCCTGAAAGGTGTATCGCCGGCGATACGAATTCGATAACACGTAAGTATAATTTTAACTTTTTAAGTATAATTTTAACGTAAGTATAATTTTAACGTAAGTATAATTTTAACGTAAGTATAATTTTAACTTTTTGAAAACGCCGAGATACGCAAACTTAATTTTGGGTCGTAGAATCCTGTGGCATTCTCCATTTTGCCAGGTCAGGTCAAAATCACGAGATATTTCGTTTCAAAGTTTTGCGATTTTCAACGGGTTTTTATTATATTTTTTTAGAAAAATCCTACAAAAACTCTTTTTAAATTACTTTATTTAGTATTTAATAGTCACAACTCTACTCTAACAATGATATCTAATCAATTTAGGCTAGTAAAATAAAAACTTTTTCCTCATTTTTTAAATTTTCTTAAAAATTTTCTTAAATCTTTTTATATTGACCTGATCTGTCAAAACGGAGAATGCCACTGTGTTCTACGACCCAAAATAAAGTTTGGTTGTCTCGGCGTTTTGTTGTGTCAATTTCACGTACTTACAGTGTAATTGCCGCAATAAAATTTATCGTATCGGCAATACAACTAAAACTATTTGTTTGACTGTGAAATAGTAACTGTTAAACCTTTATGAGTGTATGTTTCGTTACATATTAAGTCGGATCGCAAAATATATTTTGCGAATTCCGATATAAAAAGATTATGATGAATATAAATCATTTCACTTTTGCGAGGCGCAACAATAATTCAGCGACTTTTTGAACGAATAACATGTTTTTAAAGTTTCCTTTCACTTTAATTCACTTTGTGCAACGTTTTTAAAAAATGTATATCCCTTCGAAATAATACAATCTCTTATGGTCACTAAAACTTCGTTTTTCCAAAAATTCACGAGGATATGTGCTTTCAAAAGCTGACAAGCACAAGCTCAATGATGATCACGGAACATTTTTGATTAAAATTAGTCACGAAGGGAGTTGAAAAAGTCACCGACTAATCCGCCTTCGTACAAATATTTATAATTTTTGTTGTAGTGGAAAGTTTTTCTGCCGATTTTGAACGTCAGGGCAAATTTTAGCCCTAGAACTTATGTGGTACAAATTTGAGGCCAATCGGATTAAATTAACCCGTGGTGCCCGGCGATCAAAATTTTGGATTTTTTAAAATTTTTAGAAAAAAAAAAAATAAAAAACTATGTCTTGCGGCACATCATACTTATTCATTTTGCGCTGAGCACGAATATCAAAGAATTTTTCAAATCGGTCAATCGGTTTTCGAGATATCGCTATTTGAAATCTGCAAAATATGGCGGTTTTTTCCCACGTTCTAGAAATTAAAAAAAAAATCTAAAAATTTCTAACCCTTGCCCCTTTCAAAAAGCTTGACACAGTATTTTATTCAAAAATAAATTGGAGCCATATCCGATCATCTTAACCCGTGATAGTTAACATTTTTTATAACAAAACCCACAAAGTTTTTATTTTTAGTTTAGTGCAAACAATTTTTTTACGCGCATTTGAAGTTGGTGAACTATTATTATAATTACAGTGAAAAACACAAGAACTTAACTTTATAGGTTCGATTCTATTACCAAAAGGTAGTCAAACCCTGTACTCAGATTGTCCAGTTTGGTGACCAATTCCTTTTTATGCGCCTCCAAAGATTCAGAAAAGCAGTGAGACCCTCAAAATATGGTGTCATCAGTTTTAACCCAACAACTTAATCAGAGTTGGCTCTGCCGCTTAAGTATATTTTGCAAAAATGTGGCTTATAGTCCATTGAACAAACACTGTTAACATTTATGCTAATTTTTTATTTATTTTACATATTTTAAGGGTCCCATTGCTTTTGTAAATCTTTGGAGGCTCATTAAAAGGAATTTGTCACCAAACAGGACAATCCGAGCATAGTTTTTTACTACCTTTTGGTATTAGTATCGAACATAAATAGTCAAGTTCTTGTGTTTTTCAAAAAGTCTTTATTAGGTGTTTGTATAAGAGGCGTATACTTATTTTTTTCGTTTCCTTTATATAACAATCATACGCAACAGTGAACAATGGTTTTTGTGCGGCTGAATAATAATTATCTTTTATTCATCGGAAAATTATAAAATGAGTTATCCACTTCCACATAATATTATTCTAACGAGAAGAAAACTAAAAATTATTCCTAACCGCAGATTTGAGATTAGGAATTAAATTGGCTGTCATATTACAAAATGTCACAAATAGAGCTGTGATCCTTTGATATTTTTTTTAAATTTTGGAAAAAATTATCCTAGAAGTATTCACTCGTAAATGACAAATTGAAATTTTGAAAATGTTTATTTCTGAAGGTCACGAATATCATTATTAGAATCACCATTTAATTAATTCAAAAATAATGAGAAATTTATATACCCACCACATAATACAACCTAGATTATTTAAATGCGTATAACTTTGTTAAATAAATATTCTTCAAAAAAAAATTACAAACAAATACATCTAACTTTTGATGTGATATAAGACTTTAATATCATTCAAAGTGATTAAACAAGATTTATTAAGCTTAATTTATTTCATCATTCTTTCTCCTACCATCTCAAAAACATTCGTCAATGAGAGATTCAATGTAAAAGTTATGTAATAAAATTTTATATTATAAATACACTATGATCAAAAAGTATGCAAAATAAAAATTGCGTGTTTGGACATATTTGACCAATGTGCTGAAGGCTTATAAATAAGGCAAGGGTAAAGCTTAAACATTGCTCTTTATGATACATAACTCATTTGATTAGTCGCTTTAACATTTATAGTACCAATTCTCTTTTAATGAGGTCTTTTCCCCCAAAAATTTTTTTCCCTGATTATAGGGAATTCGACATCAGTGAAAGACAATTGGTGTCCAAAGGGTTAAGGAGACTGACCAAATGAGTTCTGCATCTTTAATGACCAATGAATGACCAAAAATGTCAAAAACACAGATTTTTTGAACGTTGAACTCAATATTCTCAAAAACCAGATGTGAAGGAAAAGTTTGGAGACCGGATTTTTGACCAGCAAAACAATTGTAATCAAGGTAGCGTCCCAGTCGCATTTTCGATGTTTAGTAGTGTTCTTGCAGCATATTGGTATATAAACTATGTTTTTCTTACATCTGAGGTTTAGGCTAATAAGGTAGGTCTCGCATAGGGCACCCATTGATTGTCCTGAAACTTGCGTACACTCAAAATAATTCTACAGTAAAAGGTTTAATAAGTGATTTTGCATCAAAATCTACTAATAATTTACTAATTTTAGTATCTTCAATGTACTAAAATTAGTAATTTTTACTGGTTTTCAATAATTTTAGTAAAAAATTTTAGTATTGGTTACCAATATGTGCACAAGGTCCTTTTGGACTAAAATTTTGTTAAATTTTTAGTATTGAATACACACATTTTTTTTTTTTTGGGTGTATGTAGAGAATGCATCCCGGGATTTCCCATCCCGGGATTCCCGGGAAATTCGTCATTTTTCATTTCCCGCATTCCCGGGAAATTTGTGCGGGATTCCCGGGAATTTTAAAAAATGTACATAAACAAGTTAACTGCTGTATTAAGGTAAATAAATGTTTAAATATAATGGCTCCGATTTTCATGCACTACAAAATCTAAAATTTGTGCTTATAATATGCACTTAAAAATCAAAAATATGCAATAAAAATTCAGAAATATTTACTAAAAAAGTAAAAAGTATTAAAAAATTGTTTTTCATGAAAAAAGGTTTTACTAAAAGCAAAACGTATGAACTTTATGACTTTCTGCCGACACAGAAGTTGAAGATTTTTTATTTTCAAGTCAAAAAATTGTTTGTATAATTAAAAAATAGTTTTTTTTTGTAAACAGAAAAAACAAATTGCCAATGAACTACATTCATAGTTTTTATGAACAAGTTCTTAAAAATGTGTAAAGGTTTCATAAATTTTTTGAACTGCCAATGAACTACATTCATAGTTTTATGAACATATTCTTAAAAATGTGTAAAAGTTTCATAAATTTTTTGAACTTTTTTATTCATATTTTAAAAAAATTTAACAGGACATTGTTTAAATTTTTTTAAATATAGTTTTTAGCATAATTTGTTGCTTTTGTTTTTTTTTCTGAATTATTATTTTATTTTGCTTTTAAATGCATTAAGGCATTGTTAGACGTACTAATTTCGCAAAAAAAAAAGTTATAAAAAAATTTTTAAAAACTAAAAAAATGTGTTAATGGTTTTTAGTGCGGGATCCCGGGAATCCCGGGAAATTCAAAATTTTTTCCCGCTTTCCCGGGAAATGAAAAAGTGCGGGAAATTGCGATCCCTAGGTGTATGGGAAAGAGGGGAGGAAAACAAGAGCTACCTGTTTTTTCTTAGCTGCCCAATCTCACATTTAGCGGGTCAAAGGGAATGAAAAACGTGATATTTTTCGTTTTTTTTAACTATTTTTTACATTTATTTTGAAGAAACTTTATGAATATTTTATTAACATCGAAATGTTTTTTGCAGGCCTATCCAATGGCGTATTGGCCTTTTCAAAATTCGGCTTCGATAAGTTATTATCTTGGAAAATGTAAAATCGTAGGGGTAGTTTATATGGAGAAGTATACACGTAGGACCGCCATATATAATAATTTCTATTAAAATTAAGCTGATCCGTATTTTTTCGTTTGGCGAAATTGCTCTTAGTTCGGCTTTTATTAGGACTTCCCCGCAAGAGCACATTATACTCACTTTGTCATTCCGTGTGTAACGCATCGAAATATCGGTCTAGGACCCCATGAAGTATATTAATTATTGATCAGTGATCGATTCCAAGATATTCTAGCGATGTCCGCCCGTCCGTCTGTCCGTGTGTAGAGAACACGATACGGTCCAAAATAAAAGACCTATACTTTTGAAGTATGGCACGAATATGTCCTAGTCAGGTTAAGTTTAAAAATGGGCAAAATCGAAAGAAGGGGATAAAAGTTCCCCTTTGGAGAACTAAACCAACCTCTGCAAACGGTATTTTTTTGCAGGGTTTTTTGTACTTTTTTTTAAGCAAATGCAACATTTTTATGTCAGATGTAGCTCAAGCCCCTGCATGTGGACCCAGCGGATAAAAAAAAATAAAAATAAAGTTTGACCCGCCCAATTTGTGGGCGTTGATATAAAAAATGTATTTTAATAATGAATTATTGGATTAAATAATTGTAAGAATCATATTAAATCTATTTGATAACATCTATCGCAAAAGGAAGTTTTCCCCCAATGTCTCCCACCAAACCCCCAAACCACACCTCCCCCCACCAAAAAAAGACTCCGCTAAAAAAATTTTTTATGTTTTTTTACATTTTGGGGGGTATAAAATATTTGGTACAACCGAATTTAACACTCTCAAGTGTTAAATTTGAGATTGGGCAGCTAAAAAAAATGGTGACTTTTATTTTTCTCCCCTCATTTCCATATGCAAGTTTCAAGACAATCGGTGGGTGCCTTCTGAAAGACCTCCCTTGTAAGTATAGATGTCAGAACACATCAAGTTCAAAACTTAATACAAACACCAAAAACCAATCAAAGTAAGGATTGCCCATTACGGGTTAATTTTTTTTGTATTTTTTTTTTTTTTTATCGGGCAATTTTGAAATTTTTTACGGAACTATGTATTCTTTTTAACTGATGTGTAGGGAATGTTCAGCAACTTTGTAGAAAAATTAAAGCAAATATATTTGTGGATCATATTAAGCCTCTAAAGGGGAACAACATCGGTCATAACATTTTACTATTCATATCAGAAATATTAAACTGTTCCTTTGCTTATAAAACAATATCAAAATCTTGATACTTATATAACAAAGTGTATACCATTTTTAAGATTTCCCTACAAATGCTACAAAAAACATTGATTTTAAGTATGGGTAATTAAATATTACTGTGTTTTTACAAGTCAAATGAATACACCTATCCCGATAATTACGCAAAAGGTTGGTTATTAGAATCGGGCTCAGAAAAATTTCTCAGAAACCGATACTTTTTCTATACAGAAAAATATCTCAGAATCTAATATTTTTTTACAGAAAACTGTCTAAGAATCTGAGAGTTTTTCTATACAAAAAAAAAAAATATTTCCTATACAGAAAAATTTTGCAGAGTCGTAGATTTTATTTTACAGAAAAACCCGAGTAAAAATAGACATATATTACAATATATAACTTGATACAAACATAATAAATTATATATAATTATACATCCCTGAGATATTTTCTAAATTTTTTTAATGTAGTCATATGTAGTAATATATAATTTAATCATGATTCGGATTAAAAGGTGTACGGTTGATATAATTATATAAAACTATATGAGGGTCAATACAAAATTTGTTTTTCTGTATAATTTAACATAACATTATATACTCGTATAGCTATTCTGTTCAATATAAAACTATATCTGGTTCCAATTAACCAAAAATTTTCTATGGTTTTTAGGCAAAGTATAAAAAACTTTTTAAAATGTTCCTAAACATTTCCTTGTTAGGTTTATGTATATCACCTATCTGGTTCGAAGCGTACCCAAACATTTTTTTTTTTGAAAATTATATGTTTGGTGAATGTATCGTTGACCTGTGGTGTATCTAAACCCCAACCAAAAAACACCAGGATTTTATATGTTTTTGTGCAATTAGATCTAATTAGATCCACCAATATAATGCAATGTCTGGTCAAAACTCGGATGAAATCAAATCATATTTTATACAAGTTGATATTTTTTAATGCAAAAACATCCACCATTATTCGGATCAAATTGCGTATTAATATATATTGTTTCATATATCATCATATATTGCATCATATAAAAATTTTTACTCGGGAATATCTCATATCTTTTCTATACAGAAAAATATCGCAGAATCTAATACTTTTACAGAAAACTGAACCCGAGAGTTTTTCTATACAAAAAAAAATATTTCCTATACAGAAACATGTTGCAGAATCTCAGATTTTTTTTTACAGAAAAATGCCTCAGAATCTGAGACTTTTTTTAAACAGAAAAATGTCTCATAATCTGAGACTTTTTCTTTACAGAAAAATATTTCAGATTCAGAGACTTCTTCTATACAGAAAAATTTTTCACAATCGGAGACTTTTTCTATACAGAAAAAAGAGACTTTTTCATACAGAAAAAGGAGACTTTTTCATACAGAAAAAATACTTTTTTCATACAAAAAAATGTTTCAGAATCTCAGACCTTTTTTATACAGAAAAACTTTTTCTATACAGAAAAATGCCTCAGAATATGAGACTTTTTCTATACAGTAAAATTACCCAGAACTGCGTAAGACGAGGTATTTATGTATGTAATAAATAGAAGTAAAAATCTTTGTTGGTTTTTGGTTGTCTATGTGGTCGTATTTGTGTTTGTGCCTTCAATTCTTCTTAACAAATAATTATGGTTTTTTTTATTATATTATTGGTGCACTCACAAAAAAGTTTGTAGATCTATATAGAATACATTAGTTTTATACGGGATGAGACTCGACATAATGGTTGTGGATAACGTAATGCAAGAAACATACAAAAAAGTAAAGGAAGATGTAAAAAAGATTAAAGGCTTTTTTTGTTTTTTTTACTTTGCATGACTTTGTAATGCATTCCACATTTAAAGTTTTTTTTTGGGTAAAAAGAAGAACCCAGCATCTTGAAAAAATGGATTCAATTAAGTTGCTCTTTTGAAATTAGCATATTTTCTTGCAGATTAACAAGTCTTGCTGTTTATGATTGCAGAACCGGTTTAATGATTTTAATTTTTATTTTTTACTAACTCCTATTTTACAAGAATTCCTAGTAATATTGCAAGCTTTTTATCAATAACTTTTTAATTGTATAAGCTTTTTACTAATAAAATTGTAAATTTACAGCTTTTTTGACGCTATAAAATTTACAAGGAATTCTCGTGATTTTATTACATTTTTTACTACCTCCAATTTTATGAGAGTTTCTTGTAAAAATTACGAGCTTTTTTGTAATTTTACAAGATTTTTACCAATAAAATTGTAAATTTACAACTTTTTTGGAGCAATGAGACTTACAAAGGATTTTTGTTAATTTACAAGATTTTGTTGTAAACATATCTTAGAAATTCTTTAAACTACAAAAAAAAATGAAAATTTCGATCGATTTTTTTTTTTTTTTTTGTTAAAAAAC
The DNA here is from genome assembly GCA_963921195.1 of Pegoplata infirma. Lineage (NCBI taxonomy): Eukaryota > Metazoa > Arthropoda > Insecta > Diptera > Anthomyiidae > Pegoplata > Pegoplata infirma. Next base: position 73,095 of record CAWUER010000032.1, read on the forward strand.
TGAAAACTGTCAAATATTGGTAAAATGGGATTACGAGACATTTTCTAGCAATTTAACATTTTTTTTTTGTGTAGCAAAAATCTGTCACTATACAAAATATTTTAAGAAATTATTAGTAAATAAAAAACAAATGCTTTGAAAAAATTATTAATTTTAAACAGTTTAGTAAAAAATCAAGGTTAGTTTTAAAATTAACACACCAAGTTTGTTAAAAATCAGTACTTTAACCACTTTTTTTGCAAATTTCTTATTTAAAAAACTTTTAATTACAAAAATAATAAAAAGTTTTAATTTTTTTGAGTGTATTATTCAAATAAGTAGAAAATTTACAAAAGTTTAATAAAATGTACAATTGTATGGTTGATGAAATCATTTTAACTTGTACTTACAAATACAAAAGTATAAAAATAATTAAGCATTTTTTATTGTTATTGTTGTTGTTATTTTCTAATCAATT
>CAWUER010000032.1:73751-157363 GCA_963921195.1 Pegoplata infirma
CTCAACTTATACGACGCACAGTGGATCGTTTAGGAGAAACACCCGATCATTTTTTTCTTAGTTTTTTTTTTAATAAAGTCTTTTCATATGTTTTATGGGGCTCTAACTCGGAACAAATATAAAAAAAGCATAAAAATCAAAAAATGGTGATTTTTTATTTTTGCAATTTTTCAATATTCGCGTTCATTAAAGGCATACCTTTATAATTACTAGGAATGTCGTGAATATTCGTCACGATTCGCTATTTGGCATATTCGGCAGTATTTTTATTTTTTTGTTAACTAAATATTCGTCAACATTTTGCCGACTATTTGGTAAAATTTAAATTTGTTAAAAAAACACTTTTTATTAATGTCTGACTCTTTTTTGTAGTCATTTTAGTTTCTTTTTATACAAAAATAACTTGAGCACTTGATTAAAATTCGAATTGTTAAGGTAATAGAAAATATAGTGTCAACAAAAGAGTTGTTGTTTTTTAGTCTGGTACTTTTTTCTTAATTTTTTAAATGTTGTTTTTTATTTTTAGTACCAAAAGGTACATAAAAATAAAATGTATTTATTCGGCCTTTATATATGTATATTAGAGTGTCCCTTATTTTGAAATGTAGGAAATGTTGAGACGGTACCCGCTCATTTTTTTCCATTTGACTTAAAAATAACTCAGGAAAAATTTTACGCCCCTATGACCACGCCTTCCCTACGCGACGGGGCCTTAAAGAGCGGGGCCTTAAAAATCATTTTTCAATACAAACCAAAAAATTTTTTTTTGGATTTTAAATTTTTATGTTATTAATTATTATATTATTTGGCGAGCTAATTCACGACAAAAAATTTGATTTTGGTGGGATAAGGCATTTAGCTCCAAATTTTTCGAAAAAAAAATTTAGAGCCGCAGGGGTCCTAAGGTAAAAATTTTTTAAAAAAATATTTTTTTTTAGTTTTGACAAGCAACGGTTTTAGTTGTTATGTTGCTTTAAATGATATATATTCCAAAAAAAAATATTACTAATATCTGTGACATCTTTATCTTTTTCGAAAAAAAAATTTAGGGCCGTTGGGGTCCTACGGTAAAAAATTTTAAAAAATATTTTTTTTTAGTTTTGAAAGCATCGGTTTTAGTTGATATGTTGCTTTTAATGATATATATTAAAAAAAAAAAATTATTATTATCTGTGATATCTTTATCGTGTATCGAAAAACATCAAAAATGCATTTTTTTATCCTTTTTTAGAACACGATAAAGATGTTACAGATACAAATAATATTTTTTTATGAATATATGTTATTTAAAGCATCATAGCAACTAAAACCGTTGCTTGTCAAAACTAAAAAAAAAAATTTTTTAAAATTTTTTTACCGTAGCTTGAAGCCTTTTTCCACCAAAATCAAATTTTTTGTCGCGAATAAGCTAACCAAGTAATATAATAATTAATAACAAAAAAATCACTTATACTTCTTAAGTTAAAGTTTTCAGGATGTAGACTTCATTGGTTCTTTCTATATAAATAGAAGCATAGTGAATTGTGATCGGTGAGAACAAATTATGTATTTTTTCTTAACCATTTTTTTGTGCTGGGATACGTTTTGACGTGCAGTCTAAATGAATTGGCCTATCGCTATAAGTTTTAGAGATTTTTGCTCATAAATGTGTAAAAATCGCTAAAATATAATTGCTGTGTTTTTCTAACATTTAGGTGAAGATATCTCGAAAACTAATAGCGATAGGCCAGCTCAAATGTCATATTTGGACTCATCACATCGAAAACAATAAGAAAAGAGAATTTTGGTACTAGGGTTTCAAAAAGTATTTTCCTAAGGGAAAATACATCGGTGTTTCTTACCTGACACTGTGTTTCTATTAATATTTAGTTCCTCAATAAAGTCTCAATTCTGAAAACTGAAAAAGAAGTAGTATAGAGGATCCTTAACAACACATATTTTTCAATATTACCAGAAATTTTGAATTAAACGTCGTTCCATTAAACTGTGACTCAGCACGTTCAATGAAGGACAAAACAAATTTAAAACAGAAAAACAAGTGAGAAAATTATAGTCGGTCAAAACCGACCATATAAAACCCTACACCAATATTTCCCAGAAAATTGGTCCCAAATTAAAGCTATCTTTTGTCAAGTTTTTAATAAGTGTGAAACACACTCACAAAACAAATTTGTGAGAAATTTGCTTCTTTTTGTTGCTAATAAACCATTCATATGTGGCCCAAATGCAAAAATGGTCCAATTACACTCCGATTCCTTTAAAATTTGGAATGGTAATTTGTGAATTTAACACTCTTTTCCTAGTCAAATTTCGAAAGGATATCTATTATAATACGGTAATTAGCGTCATTTGAGCCAAAATTAAAGAGGACATATGTATGGGGGCTAGGTCTAAACATGGACCGATTTTTTTCAATTTCAATAGGCTTCGCCCTTGGGCCAAGTCACTTGATTTAAAATTACGACCTGTATCGTGTTCACACTGTTTACATTGACAGACAGACGGACAGACGGATGGACAGACGGACGGACAGACGGACGGAGGGATGGACTTAATAAACTCAAAAAGTGATTCTGAGTCGATCAGTATATTTAAAAGTACGTATATTACCAATATTTCGGATAGTCACAAACATTATCACAAACTCATTATACCCTGCACCACAAAGTGGTGTGGGGTATAAATATTTGTGAAAAACATTCATTATTAGGAGAAACAGTGGCGGGTACAGCTTTTGGGTTTGGGGGGGGGGGGGGGAATTTTTTTTTACTTCGAAAAAAAAAATCATAAATTCACCTTTGCTGACGAGCAAAAAAGAAATATGTTTTTTTTTGCAAAAAAAAGTGATGGGAAAGCTATAAAATCATGAAATTTATTAGTTTTTGCAGAAGGAGGTTTGTTTTTCATGATAATATTTCGTTTAGATCAGTTTTTTTTTTTATTTGTTTTAAAAGAAAATTGTATATTTTTCGTATACATAAGAAAATAATTTTTTAATAGAGAATTTCTTCCTACATAGAAAATATCAGATGTTGAGACATTTTTCGTAAAAAAAATATTTTTTATAGGGAAAATATCTCAGAATACATATAAGACTTTTCTTTACGAAAAATGTCTCAGAATCTGAGACTTTTTTCGTATAGAAAAATTTTCAGATTATTAAAAGAAATTTAAAAGAAAATTGTATATTTTTCGTATACATAAGAGGAGTATAAATCTGAGAATTTTTTAATAGAAGAAATTCTTCCTACATAGAAATATCAGATTTTGTGACATTTTTCGTGAAAATTTTTTTTTATAGGGAAAATGTATCAGAATATAAGACTTGTTCTTTGCGAAAAATGTCTCAGAATCTAAGACTTTTTTCGTATAGAAAAATTTTCAGATTCTTAGAATTTTTTTCCACAGAAAAAGTCTCAGATTCTAAGACATTTGACTATAGAAAAAGTCTCATATTTTAAAGCATTATTGAAACATTTTTTTTTTATAGAGAGGTCTCTGATTATTAGATTTGTTTCGTACTGAAAAAATTTTAGATTCTGAGAACTTTTTTCTATAGAAAAAGTCTTAGATTCTTCGAGCTTTTTCCAATAGAAAAAGTCTCAGATTCTAAAACCTTTTTCCTAAAGAAAAAGTTTAAAATTCTGAGATCTTATTCCTAAAGAAAAAGGCTCAGATTCTCAGAGTGACAGATTCTGAGACCTTTTTCTGATTCTGAAATCTTTTTCTGGTCTAAGAAACTCTTCTTATAGAAAAAGTTGGAGATTCTGTGACCCTTTCCTAAAGAAAAAGTCACATATTCGGAAATGTTTTTCCTATAGAAAACGTCTCAGCCTTTAAGACCTTTTTTCTAAAGAAAGGTCATAGATTCTGAAACCTGTTTCCTATAGAAAAGTCTAAGATTCTAAAACATTTTTCTGAGATTCTAAGACCTTATTCCTATAAAAAAGTCTTAGATTCTAAGACTTTTTCCCGTAGTAAAAGTCTCAGATTCTGCGACCATCTACCAATTCAGTAAGTTTCAACTTCTGAGACTATTTTTCAACAATAAAAAGTCTCAGACTTTGAGACCTTTTTTTTTAAAAAAAAGACTCAGATTCTGAGACCTTTTTCCTTAAAATAAGTCTCAAATTCAGAAATTCTGAGACTTTTCCCCCTAGAAAAATTCTTCTGCTACCTTTTTCCTATAAATAAGTTTTGAGACCTTTTTCACATAAAAAAAGTCTTAGATTGTGAGAATTTTTTCTCTAGATAAAGTTTATTCTTTAGAAAAAAATTTTTAAAATAGTTTTACATATGAACGTTCGACTATCAACATTTTTAAGATTTTAAGATATTTTTCCTATTGATATGTAGAAGACAATCATTTTTTATACAAACCAAATTAAGATCCTGTAACATTTTTTATACAAAAAAAGCAAATTCTAAGTAATTTGTTTATGTCAAAATTCATAATAAGATCGACATATATTTTTCAGAGAAAATTTTCAGATTAATTCGCTCTTTCCTTAAAAAATTTAAAAATTTTCCCTATTAAAATTTTCAAATGTTTTTCTATGAAAAATTTTTGGACTTTGAGATTTTTTTCCTTCGGGAAATTTTTTAGAAAATTTCCTTCTTTCTTTTTTTCTTCTTTTTCTTTCCTTTTCTTTCTTTTTTCTTTTTTTTTCTTCTTTTTTCTTTTTTTCCTTTTTTTCTTTTTCTTTTTTCTTTTTGAAATTTGGTCTGGGGGGGGAAATTTCCCCTTTCCCCCCCCCCCCGAATCTATGAATACCCTCCACAATGCATTTTTTTTAAAGGGTAGCACATTTTTTATTGTGAAAAAATTAACAATTTTGATTAGAAATATTTTATGTTGAGTAAAAAACTCTTTTTTTGTCATTTAAAAAAAAAAAATTACTAATTTTTTTTTTTGAGTGTAAAATTTTTTTTCGAGTGAAATGTTTTTTTTTAATGTAAAAATATTTCTGAGTGAATGCACGTATCATTTTTGTAAAAAAAAAAAATTTTTTTTGTTTACATTTTTTTTGAGTGTAAAATTTTTTTTTATTGTAAAATTTTTTTTGAGTGTAAAATTTTTTTCGAGTGTAATTTTTAAGTTACCTATGCTTTTAAAACAAAACAACTTTAAAAAGCATTGCTTTAAAATTAAACAAGTTTGAAAAGCATTGTTTAGTTCCCACCAATGCTTTTAAAACTTGTTAAAACACGTGGCATTTTAGATGAAACTAATCTGAAATTCAGGGTTTTGCTTATAACTTTTGAACCACTGGACCGATTGAGCTGAAATTTAAAACCAAACAGACCCGGGGAACGGCAAAGATACGTGCCAAGGTTCAGTAGTCTAATTATTGTCTTTCGAAAGTTATGGTGTTTTTTATCTCGTAAATTCGCGAAACACCCTTGCCGAAATTTACTATTTTGCTCATAACTTTTGAACCACTGGACCGATTTGGCTGGATTGCAATACCAACCTGACCAGGTAAATGACAAACATATATGCCAAACTTCAGTAGCCTCTGTGAAGTCTTTCAAAAGTTAGCGTGTTTTCTACGGACAGACAGACAGACGGACGGACGGACGGACGGACGGACGGACGGACATCGCTAGATCGACTTAAAATCGATCGAGGATCATAAATATATATACTTTATGGGGTCCTAGACCAATATTTCGAGGTGTTACAAACGGAATGACAAACTTATATATACCCTCTATCACTAGAGTGGAGGGTATAAAAAATAATTCAAAATACCATATCTGTTTTTTTTTAGTTTCTTACGTAATGCAGGGTAAATATTATTCGGCACAAGCAATTATTTCTCGTTTAAAGTTTTATTTTTTTAGAAATTATTACTGCTTTAACGCTTCCTCTGAAGTTAACAGTCAAAGTTTTTTTTTTTTTGATGTGTATCTTCATTCAAAACTCCAACAAAGTATAGTATTCTCTTCCTTTTTTGGTACATATATGTAAAGAAAACTTTTTTGTTTATGTTCGTATTTAAAATTTTGTATGTGTGTGTTTATTTTTTTAAATTTTTGTGTGTATGCAAAATATTGTAGAAAGTTGGTAAAATTATTTACAGCACTGTATGAAAAAATAGTATAAATATACTAATTATGTAAAACTAGACTTTGCGAATATGACTTTTTTATGTGACTTTTGTGACTCTGACTATATGACTTTCCAATAAAAAAAATGGATCAAAAACTAACAAGGGAGGTCTTTCAGAGAGCAACCATCGATTGTTCTGAAACTTGAATATGGGAATGAACGGAGAAAAATAAGAGCTACCGTTTTTTTAGCTCCCAATCCCAAATTTGAAAAAGGGTTGCCGCCTTATAACAAAAAATACGGGCTTTCGGGAAAATACGAATAAAAGCCGAACTAATAGGAATTTCTCCAAACGCAAACATACGATTCAGATTAATTTCAATAAAGATTATTATATATGATTTTGGCGGGCATACATTTTTACATTTTTGACAATAACGTACTTAAATAAGCAGAGCATTTTTTAAAGTAATTGTCATAAATTCAAATTTGATCAGATCCTCTTAATTTGGGATTTTATGAGGTCTAGTTAACCAAATCTAAGTAGATTTTAAATATCAGCTTTTTATGACACTACTGACCTCCAAAACCCAGAGGTGGAAAAATATGCATACATTTTGGAGAAACCCGAAAATCAACTTTTTGCTATAATATAAAAAAAATAATACAAAAAAAAAAAAATACATTAAAATTGCGAAACATGAGTTTTTTCTTCCTAACTTGGAAAATAGGATACCCTAGGATTCCAAAAACATTACTGCAAAAAAAATACGAAATTCTTTAAAAAAAAAATAAAAAAAAAAATTTTGAAACTAATGTGTTAAAATTATCGTGAATTCAGATCGGTCCATAAGCAGTTTAAGAATTTCTTATTTTTATACCCTCCAACCATAGTATAGGGGTATACTCACTTTGTCATTCCGTTTGTAACGCATCGAAATATCGGTCGGGGACCCCATTAAGTATATATGTATATTATTGATCCATGATCGATTCTAAGACATTCAGTGAATGTCCGTCTGTCTGTAGATGGCGCGATGCAGTCGAAAATAACAGAGCTATCCTCCTGAATTTTGGCACGAATATTTCTTATGATCCTAGGCAGGTTTATTTCGGAAATGGGCAAAATCGGACAATGGGCGAAAAAGTTCCCCCTTGAAGATTTGAACCAACCTCTGAAAACATACACTTTTTTACATGTTTTTTGTATTTTTGTTAAATAAATGAAACATTTGGTATATTTATCGTAGAGTTTGCAAAACAATTAAAATCGTAATCGTAATCGCGATTAATCGCACCAATTAAGCGTAATCGTAATCGACAAAAAAAATCATGCGATTTCGATTATTCATTTTCTATGAAATGCACTCTTTTTATAACGAATTTAAATCAGTTTCAAATTTTTTTGGAACTGATTCCTTTTGCAATATATTCTTGAATATATTTTACGGTAATCACTACAAAATTTTCTATGTAAAATTATTTTTCAAAAAAACTATTTGCTCTAGAAACGATTGCTTTTGGCACAATTTCCAACAAAAATCATTGATTCTTGAATGTTAAGTAGAATCGATTTCAGGATAATGGGTTCTGGAACAGATTGTTTGGAATGGAAAATGTTGCTGAGTTGGCCCATGATTTATTTAACTTGTTTTAAATTTTTCTTTCCTTTTTTTCTCGTAAGAGTCATACAAGTTTAAAGTAAAATTTAAATTCTGATCTTAGTAACCAATAAATTTGGGTTTTAAAATATTTTTAAAAGGCTTTAGCCGAATCTGGACGAAAAATTTGGATATGAAATTTTGTCGAAAAGTTTAATTTTTTCATACATTGACCGTTGTTTTCCGACAGACGAGGCACTTGAAAAATTTTTGATGAACTGGAAGCAGCTTTTAGAAAGGAATCACGGGTCAGAAAACGCATCCAATCCAGCTGAATTCAAGTATGATTTCTGTGGGCAATGTCACAGTTCAGAGCACTCCTTGGTAGCTTAGATAAAGATAATAATTGAAGCTCTCTTTGTAGAGTTTATTAAATCTTGTATTTTTTCCAAATTCATCATTTAAAAAGCGTTTAAGATGTCAAAAAGAAAAGTATGTTTGAAATTTTATCAAAAAAATATATTATATGTACGTTTTTAAACAAAAAAATCCTAACAAGAACTTCGCAAAAGCGTTCTAAAAATACCTAGAATACCAAAATCTCTATTTATTTTTGCTGGGGATTAATTTTTATATTTTCGTGCGTTCTGAAGTGTAAATTTCAAAATATTTTTTTATTAAAGCAACTGCTTCTCAAATTATTTAAAAAATTCGATTAATCGATAATCGCAATTAACGGCAATTTTTTTAACACTCTCACTTGTATTTTGGTATTAACGGTTTTGGAATCGCTGGGTGGTCTATTTTCCAAGGCGAAAAGAAAAAAAAAATATTTTGCAATTTTTGTGTAATTTTTTTTATATTACTTCTAAAAGTTGATTTTCGGGTGTCACCAAAATGTATGCATATTTGTCCACCTCTGATTTTTGGAGGGAGGCGGTATTATATAAAGCTGTTATTTAAAATACAAAAAAAAAATTCCAATCGAATTTTCCATTTTTACATATTCAATATTCAGATGCTGCTATATATATTTGGCTCGGACAACCGAATTTTCTGGTTATTTCAATAAAAAGGGTTGTTTCAACCGAATTCAGTTGTGACTACCGATATTCAATTGTGACAACCAACATTCACATGTAGCAGCCGAAATTTAGTGGTATCAACCGAATTTCGATTGGAAATTTGCAAATTTGTTTTCTGTGCGTAGATATGGTTACTTAGACCTAATCAAATTTGGATTTTTAAAATTCTTTTTAAAAAATTCTCTTTGGCTTAGAAAAGTTGATACTTCAGCGCTGAAGGGGGACCTCAAGATGAAGTGGGCTCTTTCGGAAATTTTAATCACATCAGTTTGGCATATATTTTTACCAATCCCCAATAAAGCCCAAGCAAAATTCGCGAAAATTATAAGGGTTTGAGTTGAAAAATGTAGAAGAAAAATTTAATTTCTAAAAGCTATAGACATTTCTGGTATTCCTATACCGGTTTCGGACAGTTCCAGTTAACTGTCTTCATCAGTAGGATTTAAATGCCAGTTTGTTTTTGTTAATGGTAATTGTTTTTCTAATATGTGAATTTTATTAATATCAATGCCCAGTCCAGAATCGAACCATGAATATTTTCATACCATTAACAATACTGGTGGGATGGCACTCTAGACATCACCGCCAAAGCATTGATTAGATATGTGTTGGATAAATATTCGTTTTCTATTCATTACTGCTTGCATTGCATATTAATAGTTTTTTCTACAGAGAGATTGACAATTATAACAACAACAATTCAGCCGCTAGCAATTCAAACTTCACCACATCCATTTATTCAACTCTTGTCTCTATTTATAGTTTTTTGCAATCGTGTTGCCACATGGTCTGGATTTTTCAGACACATGCAGGGGATTGCATTAATTTCTCGCTCCGCCCTAAAATCCAGTGTTAAAACTATGTAAGAAAATTAGTTCAGAAATTTCATCACGTACTTAAAAAACCCATGTGAAAAAGAGACCGTTTTGACTTAGAGCCAACAACAGCCATTTGAGTTTTATTAGACCCTTGTTCAATTAGGGATTACGATGTCTTTCAAGAAAACTTTACATAAATGTAATATTGTTTATTAATTGAGCACAAAAGCGATTTTACAGTGAGAAATTTTCAAAAATATTATTTCTAAACTCTATATTTTTAGCCGCATGCTGGCAAGGGTTAACGCTCTCCAAAAACCTACAATTTTAAAACTGAGTTATTATGGTCCCAAAAAATGATTTGAAAAATAACGTTTATTAATTTAGAATAAAATGTTGTTTCCATCTATAAAATAAACAAAAATTTGAGATACAAATTTTTTCGAAATCCAGAAAATCAAATTGCTCTTTTTTGTGGGATCCCTGGAATGTATTCAGTAAAATCAAGTAGATAAACTAGCATATTTTGAGATGTTGCTTCATAAAATTTTGAAAATTTTGAAGAAGTAGTTTTAAACGCCAATCTAAAAATGTGAATTTGTGTGGGTCTCATGTTTGGGCGGGTTATTGATATCCGACAAGCTTCAACATTTTTATCTGAACACTAATAAATTAATGCGATCCAAAAAAAAATGCTGTTTTTTAAATATATTTTTTTATTTTGTTTAAAATTATGTCCATTTTTTAAAACCCGGAATTTTGAGCATCGTTCCCCAAAGAGAAGATATAGACCGATTTTGACCACTTTGTATTATCTTCTACCACTATTTCGCACTATTAGTTGTTGATAAGAAAGTTTTGTTGGAATACGCACCACCTTATCAACCATTAACCTATCGCCTCTAGGGACAGATTATGTCAGCCAAGCGCAGTGGTGGGTACAGCTTTTGGGTTTGGGGGGGGGGAAATTTTTTTATTTCGAAAAAAAAAAATCATAAATTTACCTTTGTTGACGAGCAAAAAAAGGGATACGTTTTTTTTGCAAAAAAGTGATGGGAAATCTATAAAATCATTAAATTTTTTAGTTTTTGCCGAAGGAGGTTTTGTTTTTCACGATCATTTTTCCTTTAGATCAATTTTTTTTAATTTGTTTAAAAGAAAATTGGATATTTTTCGTATACATAAGAAGAGAATTTTTTAATAGATGAAATTCTTCCTACATAGAAAATATCAGATGTTGAGAAATTTTTCGTGAAAAAATAATTTTTTATAGGGAAAATGTCTCAGAATATAAGACTTTTCTTTACGAAAAATGTCTCAGAATCTGAAACTATTTTCGTTTAGAAAAATTTTCAGTTTTTTAAAAGAAATTTAAAAGAAAATTGTATATTTTTCGTATAAATAAAAAATGTCTCAGAATATAAGACTTCTTCTTTTTATGTAAGACATCTTTTTTTTTTTCTTTTTATACTTCTTTTTTTTTTGTACAGAAAAATTTTCAGATTCTAAGAATTTTTTTCGACAGAAAAAGTCTCAGATTCTGAGACATTTTACTATAGAAAAAGTCTCATATATTAAAGCATTATTGAGACATTTTTCCTACAGAGAGATCTCTGATTACACTGTGCAACAAGAAAAATGAGCCTCAATGGCTTCAACGCCATATGAAAGTAGACCATCAAATGGACAAAATCACCAAAGGGTTTTGCAAAGTCAGTTCGGATTTCTTTTTTATAGCCCACTGAAGTTTTTATTTTTTTATCAAAGGCGTTTGGAAAACGTCAAAAATACTATTATAAGAACACATCTGACCTTCAAAATATGATTTGATGTCTTCAGTGAAATTTTATGGCGGTTTTTTTCTTAGAACATTTTAACCCTCTAACTGCCATTTTAAGGGGTCATTTTAGTCCTTTTTCAAAAACTAAACACAGAAGTCCAATAAAACGTCCATTTAGAGGGTTAAAATGTTCTACAAATATTTTCCTCATAAAATTTCACTAGGGGTTGTCGAATGTTCAAAGTTTGTGCGACATGCGCAAAGTGCTTAAAAAGGGTCAAGTATAAATAATCAATGTTTGTTATTTATTTTTACCAAAGCATTGTTAAAAAATATCGACAAAAAACAGTGCAAATATACTTTTGAGCTAAAAATGATGTTCTGATGTGTTTTATAAAATTTTATGATGACTCTTTTCTTTGACCAAATTAACCCTCTAGCTCCCATTTTAAGGGGTCATTTTTGTCCTTTTTTAAAGAAATACAAAAAAGTCTATAAAAAAATGCAGTTAAAGGGTTAAAATGTTTTACAAATATTTTCTGCATCAAATTTTACTAGGGCACGTCTAAGACAGAAAGTTCGTCCAGCATATAGAAAATGCTTTAAAATTTTAAAGTATTCAAAATTTTTTTTTTATATTTTTTTTTTTGCCGAAATAAAAAAAAAACAAGTAACAAAGTTAAATTCGACTTTGTCGAATGTATTAATACCAGACATGTGCACGGATGGTGTTAAAATGCGTTTAGAGACATTCTAAAAAATTTAGAATGTGGACAATATTCTATTCTTATCGTTCAAAGCGAATGAGTTTTTCATTCTATGCTCACAGTGCAAGAGAAAGCTACACACACTAGTGTAACGACATTCGTAACACGAATGAACCAATTAGGGAGTACATAGACAGCCAATAATTTGAAAATACTATACTCTGAAGCGTGTGAATAGAATGATTTTTATAAAAAAAAAAAATATTATTTGGCTATTTGGGGGAATTCTTTTACTTATAAAAAAAATATATGTATGCTAATTAAAATAAACATTTTGTTATGTAGAATAAATGAAGAGGTAAATAAAAAATAATTATGGGGAAAATTAATTTATAAATAAGAGTGGATAAAAAAAATTTTTATACATAAAAATAAATATTAGGGTGGATTGAAAAATAATGTTCAATGTGGTAAAAAAATTGTTTTGCTTTATGGCAGAAAATGTTAATACCTATAATGATGAAATATGTAGTGTGACCAAATACAATTTTTTTTCACAAAATTTTATATTCTGCTAATACCGAAGACGATTTTTTTTTAATTTGATTTTTTGTGAAACCAAACAAATTTATGTAGCAAAAGTTTGTCTATTTTTTTGTATGTGCATTAGGGTGGAGCAAATTATGTTTTTTTCGAATTTCGAAAACGTCGGTGAAAAAAAAATATTTTTTTTTTTGTTCAAAATATTAAGGCTGAATAAAATATTATGCACCCTCAACCGTAAACTAGCGTAGAGAGATTTCCGTTATATGAGAACAAATGAGTGCAATTATTCTTCTTTCAGACCGTGATTTTCTATTTGGTTTTGATTACTACTCTACGTAAGGGGACAGTTACGGGTAGTAGACTGGCATTTTTTCTCAACTTTCGATTTTCCCAAGTGTCCGGGCAAATTTTTATTGTCCAAGGTCTAAAACTTATGTGGTACAAATTTGAGGTCAATCGGATTAAATTAACCCGTGGCGCCCGGCGGTCAAAGTTTTGGATTTTTGAAAAATTTAAAAAAAATAAATAAAAAATTTAAATTTCTTTCGACACATCATATTTGTTAATTTTGATGCGGTGAGCACGACTATCAAAAAAAAAATTAAAATCGGTCGAACGGTTTTCGAGATATCGCCATTTGAAATTTGCAAAAAATGGCGGTTTTTTCCTACGTTCAAGAAATTCTTTAAAAAACATCACAATTTTTTTTTTCCTCGGACATTTCATAGAGCTTAAGACAATCTTTCATTTAAATCTAATTTGAGCCAAATCCGATCATTTTATCCCGTGGCGCCCTTCGGTCAAAGTTTTGGATTTTTGAAAAATTTCCACCAAAAAATTAGATTTTTTAAAAATTTACAAATTAAAAAAAAATGTTTTTGATACATTATTTTAATTAATTTTGGCATGCTAAAATTTCTTGAATCGGTCAAACGCTTTTCGAGATATCCCCATTTGAAATTTTCAAAAAAATGCCCAAAATGGTGGTTTTTTCCTACGTTCAAGAAATTTTATAAAAAAACATCACAATTTTTTTTTCCTCTGCCATTTCATAGAGCTTAACACAATCTTTCATTTAAATCTAATTTGAGCCAAATCCGATCATTTTATCCCGTGGCGCCCTTCGGTCAAAGTTTTGGATTTTTGGTGGAAATTTTTCAAAAATCCAAAACTTTGACCGAAGGGCGCCACGGGATAAAATGATCGGATTTGGCTCAAATTAGATTTAAATAAAAGATTGTCTTAAGCTCTATGAAATGGCCGAGGAAAAAAAAATTCTGATGTTTTTTAAAAAATTTCTTGAATGTAGGAAAAAACCGTAATTTTTTTCAAATTTCAAATGGCGATATCTCGAAAACCGTTCGACCGATTTTAATTTTTTTTTGATATTCGTGCTCACCGCATCAAAATTAACAAATATGATGTGTCGAAAAAAAATTACATTTTTTATTTATTTTTTTTTTAATTTTTCAAAAATCCAAAACTTTGACTGCCGGGCGCCACGGGTTAATTTAATCCGATTGACCTCAAATTTGTACAACATCCGTTTTGGTCCTAGTAGAATAAAAAAATTACCGGACTTTGAAAATGGGAGAAAAATTTTTTTTGGCCATACAGAAAAATGTCAGTCTAACGGGTAGCTAACCCAGCCTTTAGTTTATATTCGGACATTACTGAAATGTGTTTTTATGATAAACTTTTTTTTTCTGTAAAGAAATTTAAAAAAAATGTTCTTTAAAAACAACTTATTTTTTTTAAATTAATTTCAAATTGCATTAAAGGCCAAATTAAAAAAAAAGACAAATAAAAATATACATCTTCTCAAAACTGAGCCAAAATGACGTTATATTTTCAGCAAAAAACGAATTAAAAATATTTTTTGCAAAACAAGAAATAATGTGCTCGATTCTGAAATACGATTTCACATTCACCAAATTTTTAAAAATTTGATATTCTTTCGAATTTAAGGATTTTAAAATTTTTTTCTTGTAAAAATTAAAGATCTAGTTAATAGCCTTGTTTTTTGCAGACCGGATTAAGATTAGGATTAACTTTATTTTATTAAAAAATGGGTCAAATCAGGTCCAGATTTTTTTTTTTTGTAATTTTTTTTCTGAAATTATACGCAATTAGTAAATATAAACAGGAAAACAAATTAAGCTTTGACCAAAATGTTAAGAATGAAAAATCACAAACCCTTAATAACAAAACAGAATATGGCATGCGCCAATAAAAACACTTAAAAATACAGAATTGACAAAAATATATGCAAATATATGTCGCCCTACGGGCAAGTAGTCTTAAATATATGCACTCATCTTTAACGTGTATGAACAAATAATTCAGCGCTAAAATTGTTATGTGCAAAAACGAGACAAAGAGAGATTAAGGAATGTTGTTGTTTCTAAGGATCGTAATTGTTGGTGTAAAATAAAAATCTTCTGTTGACGTCACACACTTAACATCTGTAATGAAATACGAACAAACCAACTTCTGCTGTTAGTTTGTCAAGCAGGGCGATAGCTCAGATGGTAGAGTACTTGCTTTGCAAACTGATGGAAAATTTGAAGAACGTGGGTTCTATTCCACTCAGAGTTAAGTCTGTTGATGAAAAAACATATAGAAAAAACAGTCTTACAAATAATCAAAACAATTTATCTAATGTAATTTTCTCCACTGATGACGTAGAGGTGGCTACAGAAACCATGGTCTGGAATAAATCCACATTAAAAATAATCTTTAGAAATACAATGTTTTCTTCTTCAATCACAAACCCTTAATAACAAAACAGAATATGGCATGCGCCGATAAAAACACTGAAAAATAAATAAGTTAAATCCTAGGATTAACTCAGATTTATTTATACCATTTTACATTTTGAGCAACGCTTATTTTTTTCCTGTTTATATTTACTAATTGTATGTAGATTTAGAAAAAAAATTTAAAAAAATATGTCTGAACTTGATTTGACCCATTTTTTAACTAAATGGAGTTAATCTTAATCCGGTCTGCAAAAAACAAGCCTAATATCTTAAGAACAAGTTTAAAAATCTAAAATTCGAAAGAATATCAAATTTTTAAAAATTAGGTGAATGGTGAAATCGTATTCCAGAATCGAGCACAATAAAATATTTTTTTGCAAAACAAGAAAAAAAATTTACAGACAAAAACAAATTTTTACGGACAAAAAAAATTGTTTACCATAAAACAGACCTTTGAAGATTTAATTCCCTAATTCAATTTATTAAATCTGATTTAAGATAATTGAATTAATTCCCTGTTTCTATAAATCGAAAAGAATTAATTCATTATTTAAATCACTTAATTTCATTGCAAAGAATTAATTCGTTGATTTGAATCAATTGAATTAATACATTTTGATTTGAATCAACTGATTCAAATCACTTGATTTGAATCAACTGATTCAAATCACTTTTGATTCAAATCAACTGATTCAAATCACTTTTGATTCAAATCAACTGATTCAAATCACTTTTGGTTTGAATCAACTTGATTTAAACTTTTTTCACTTAAATCAAACACTAAAAATGCACATTATAAAAATCTTATCAGGTCTGATTGCGTTAAATTCATTGGAATATCGCCAATTTTAAACACACCACGCCATCAATAAACAACACTCCAAATTGTACAGTATTATTAAATGTGTACCTTTAGTCTAGAGATGGGCGCTGGTCACGTGATTTGCGTGATTCACGTGAATCACGCGTGAGTGTGAGTGATTTCCATTTCAATCACGTGATTGTGAGTGAGCGTGATTTGAAAAAAAACCTGAGCGAGTGATTAGTGAGTTAGTCATTTATTTTTTGCGTGAGGCTGCGTGATTAGATTTTTTGATTTGCACAATTTTTTGATTTGCCCAATTTTTTTAAAATTTTTCTAAAAATTTTTTTTTTTTTTAGTTTTTTTTTTTTTTGGTAAGAAAATTTTATTGCGTGAGTAGATTTTGCGTGACTCACGCGTGAGCGTGATTGAATCTGGTGTGAGTCACGCGTGAGCGTGATTGAATCTGGCGTGAGTCACGCGTGAGTGTGAGTAAGTTTTTTATTACTCACGTGAATAATGAGTGAGCGTGAGTAAAAAAATATTGCGTGAGGGATTAGTGAGTGATCCGATTATTTTTTGCGTTAGTGAGTGTGAGTCAAAATCCACTCACGCGCCTATCTTTACTTTAGTCAATAACGAATTTGGCTCTTCAGCATAAAAATAACTTTTAACACAAAAACAATGAATGATTTACATTTTTATTATACACATACATTTCCATTATATCGAAAAGTCGTGCATTATCCCACCCTTAATGTATATGTGCAAATTAATAAATGTTATATTAAAGCAATGTCTTGCATTTTTGTGGTTCCTTTGCATGCATAGGCTAAAAAATGCTGCCAATAAAATGTACACTATAAAATTCTGTTGCTTTGACTTTTTGCTTGCTACTACCGCACAAGAATATATGTTATAGTATGTGTGTGCGTGTGTAAAGTAAATACTTTGATTTAAGAAAAAAATGTTTAAATCAACTGAATCAAAACATTTTTGATTTGAATCAATTGATTTGAATCAAATTGATTTGAATCAATTGATTTGAATCAAATTGATTTGAATCAATTGATTTGAATCAAATTGATTTGAATCAATTGATTTGAATCAAATTGATTTGAATCAATTGATTTGAATCAATTGATTTGAATCAATTGATTTGAATCAAGTGAATTAATTCTTTGTTGATTTGAATCAAGTTGATTTGAATCATTATTTAAACAAGGAATTAAACAAAAAATTAGTTAATTCATTCAACAAAAAGTTGAAATTCTTTTGAATCAAATCATCAAGAATTAATTCCTTGATTTATTAATATGAATTAATCTTTTTGCGAATCAAATCAAAAAGTGAATTAATTCTTCAAAGGTCTGCCATAAAAACACTTTTTAAGTAATGTCCGAATATTAAATAATTTAAGAAAAAAAAATATTTTTTTTTACTTTGTTAGGAACTTTCCGATTTTGAAGCCAAGGCCATTGTATCAAAGGATCAATATTTTAATGTGTTAATATCAACCCTAAAAGGCAACTTTACCGACCCAACGTTTTCGAAATAGATCTAATTAGCTCCACCCTAATGTATATTTATGAACATTTTTCCCTACGGTACTATTTAATCTTCTTTATATTTCTCTTCACCCTAACATATTTGTAATTTAAAAAAAATTAAAGCGGTACTTATTGTTGTTGGGAATAATGTTGTTTCTCTTACTTTTAGCTAAAAATAAAGAAACACAATGTTTATGATTTGTTTCAATGACACCGTAAGATTGTGCGTGTGCGTGTGCGTGTACGAGCAAGTGTAAAATGAACAGAAAACTAACTGCATAATTTGCATATTTTTTTATACATACATCCTAATACATTTTTTCACAAAGCATATTTTTTTTTCATCAAAACGTTTTTTTTTTACTACCCCCATATTTTTAATAAGTTTTCCAACAATTTTTTTTTAATATTTTTTTACAAAACATTCTAAGCGATCAGTGTATGTTAAAAATATTCTAGAACACGGTGTAATTTTTATAATCTCTACTATGTTTGTTATTCTAAAAACGAACGTTTGTTTCATTCTAATCGTTCAAACACGACATTTGTCGTGTTCGTTTAAACAAGCACAGCAAATTTTTTAATTTGTTGTTTAGCATCATAGTAAACATTCTCATTCGCAAGCACTGTACTCTAAAAGTAGTGTACTCTGAAGCGAATGATTTGGTGTAAGCGAAGAAGGGAATACATTTGATCTCATGTCTGATTAATACCCTCCACGATGTAAAAAAGTTTATTTGCAAAAAACAAAAAAAAAATTAAAAAAAAAATCCGCGAAAACAAATTTTTGGTAAAAAAAAAATTCGACGAAAATGTTTTTTTTTTTAATGTTTGGACTTGTTTAAATACCATTCGGTGATCGATTCTGTTCACATGTGTCAACCAGCCGCCGAATTAAAGCATTTTGTGTTTTTAGGTTATGTTGAATGTACCACAATTTTCGAGGTGTTCTTACATTATCGTTCATAACTTTTGAACCGCTGAACCGATTTCGTTCAAATGCAATACCAAACTGCTTAGGGCAACAACAAGTAAATACGCTAAGTCTTAGTTATATCTGTTTAATACATTGGCCATGATCACCATTTCCACAGACGGACAGGCAATGTCTCGCTAGAATGTCTTAAAATCGATCACTGATCAATAATTTATATGGGGGTTTTCGTGTCAACTGACACAACTTTTGATCCCGATCTACTATCCGATTGGATAGTAGTGCAGACACAATTTTTCAACGAGATCGGTCAAGGACTCTCTGGGTTAGAGGGATTTTTTTTTTTTTTGCAAATAAACTTTTTTACATCGTGGAGGGTATTAATACATTCGACAAAGTCGAATTTAACTCGGTTACTTGTTTTTTTTTTATTTCGACCCAAAAAAAATATAAAAAAAAAATTTTGAATACTTTAAAATTTTTAAGCATTTTCTATATGCTGGACGAACTTTCTGTCTTAGACGTGCCCTTGTAAAATTTGATGCAGAAAATATTTTTAAAACATTTTAACCCTTTAACTGCATTTTTTTTATAGACTTTTTTGTATTTCTTTTAAAAAAAGACAAAAATGACCCCTTAAAACGGGAGCTAGAGGGTTAATTTGGTCAAAGAAAAGAATCATCATAAAATTTTATAAAACACATCAGAACATCATTTTTAGCTCAAAAGTATATTTGCACTGTTTTTTGTCGATATTTTTTAACACTGCTTTGGTAAAAATAAATAACAAACATTGATTACTTATACTTGACCCTTTTTAAGCACTTTGCGCATGTCGCACAAACTTTGAACATTCGACAACCCCTAGTGAAATTTTATGAGGAAAATATTTGTAGAACATTTTAACCCTCTAAATGGACGTTTTATTAGACTTCTGTGTTTAGTTTTTGAAAAAGGACTTAAATGACCCCTTAAAATGGCAGTTA
This sequence comes from Pegoplata infirma, assembly GCA_963921195.1. NCBI lineage: Eukaryota > Metazoa > Arthropoda > Insecta > Diptera > Anthomyiidae > Pegoplata > Pegoplata infirma. The sequence continues at coordinate 93,378 of CAWUER010000032.1, forward strand.
GAGGGTTAAAATATTCTAAGAAAAGAACCGCCATAAAATTTCACTGAAGACATCAAATCATATTTTGAAGCTCAGATGTGTTCTTATTATGATATTTTTGACGTTTTCCAAACGCCTTTGATAAAAAATTAAAAACTTCAGTGGGCTATAAAAAAGAAATCCGAACTGACTTTGCAAAACCCTTTGGTGATTTTGTCCATTTGATTGTCTACTTTCATATGGCGTTGAAGGCATTGAGGCTCAATGCGATGAACCGAAATTTGTTGCACAGTGTTATTAGATTTGTTTTGTATTGAAAAAATTTTAGATTCTGTGACCTTTGTTCTATAAAAAAGTCTTAGATTCTTCGACAATTTCCAATAGAAAAAGTCTCAGATTCTAAGACATTTTTCCTAAAGAAAAAGTTTCAAATTCTAAGATCTTATTCCCAAAGAAAAAGGCTCAGATTCTCAGACCTTTTTCCTAAAGAAAAAGTGTCAGATTCTGAGAGCTTTTTCTTATATAGAAAAAGTTTAAAATTCTGACACTTTTTCTTTAAAGAAGAAGTGACAGATTCTGAGACCTTTTTATGATTCTGAGAACTTTTCCTATTCTAAGAAACTTTTCCTATAGAAAAAGCCGGAGATTCTGTGATCCTTTCCTAAAGAAAAATTCCCAGATTCGGAAATGTTTTTCCTATAGAAAACGTCTCAGACTTTAAGACCTTTTTCCTATAGAAATGTCATCGATTCTGAGACCTGTTTCCTATAGAAAAATTCTCAGATTCTGAGAAATCTTTCTGAGATTCTGAGACCTTATATAAGTCCTTTTTCCCATAGAAAAAATTTCAGATTCTGCTACCATCTACCAATTCAGTAAGTTTCAACTTCTGAGACTATTTTTCAACAATAAAAAGTCTCAGACTTTGAGACCTTTTTCTTTTTGAAAAAGACTCAGATTTTGAGATCTTTTTCCTTAAATTAAGTCTCAAATTCAGAAATTCTGAGACTTTTTTCCCATAGAAACATTTTTCTGCTACCTTTTTCCTATAAATAAGTTTTGAGACCTTTTTCACATAAAAAAAGTCTCAGATTCTGAGAAGTTTTTCTTTAGAAAAAGTTAATTCTTTAGAAAAAAAAATGTTTAAAATAGTTTTATTTATATACGTTCGATTTTCAACATTTTTAAGATTCTAAGATATTTTTCCTATTGCTATGTCGAAGACAAACGTTTTTTATATAAACCAAATTAAGATCCTGTAACATTTTTCTATACAAAGAAAGCATATTCTAAGTAATTTGTTTATGCCAAAATTCATAATAAGATTGACAGATACTTTTCACAGAAATTTCACTTTTTCCTTAAAAAATTTTAAAATTTTCCCTATTAAAATTTTCAGATTTTTTTCTATGAAAAATTTTTGGACTTCGAGAATTTTTTCCTTTGAAAATTTTTTAGAAAATTTCCTTTTTTCTTTTCTTTTTTCTTTTTTTTTATTTTCTTTTCTTTCTTTTTTTTTCTTCTTTTTTTTCCTTTTTTTTCTTTTCAAAATTTGGCCTGGGGGGGGAAATTTCCCCTTTCCCCCCCCCCCCCCCCCCCCTTGTACCCGCGCATGGCCAAGCGCCATAACCCTATTTGGCACGAAAGTTTTAGAAATGATTAAGATATCGTAAAAAACAAAAAATCTGTGAACTCCTTTTTAATTTATTTTATTTTATTTTATTTTATTTTATTTTATTTTATTTTATTTTATTTTATTTTATTTTATTTTATTTTATTTTATTTTATTTTATTTTATTTTATTTTTTCGAACGATGTTATTTATTCTTTTTCACACTACTGTATGTGTATGTGCGAAAGTATATGTCAGTGTGTAAATTTTCATAAATTTACTAATTACTTTGTGAAAAGTTTTTGACTTTTTTACTTCATTTTATACAGCGCTTTTGAAACTTTTATTAATGAAAATGATGAACATTTTCAACACATTAGAAAGTAAAATGTATGCTTACATCATAAGCTATGACTTAAATAGGAAATAATAGTAAACACAAAAAAAAATAAATAAACATTAATTTTTAAAATATATTTCGTACAGTAAAAAGCACGTATTTCCTACAAAAAAAAATAAAGGCTTAAATATTTTTAAAATAACCATTGTGTAAGAAAAAAAATGTTTAATAGAGTGACAGATACCGTGTACCCACAAATTGTATGAAAAGTGTATACTTTGCGTATCGTATCGTAAAAAAAAATTGTAAACAATTTTGTTTTTTTTTTCTTTTTTTTTTAATTATTGAGACTTGATTTTTTTTTTTCATAAAATGCTCTTATAATTAGAAATGAAATATCTTATATAGTTTTTTTTTCTTTTTGGGATTCCCTTTAAAAAAGAATAGGATTTTTGTAAATTTAAAAAAAAAAGTGCCTTGCTACATCAAATTTTTCAATTCGTATGAGTCAAACACAAATTTAGGGGCCGATTCACAGAAAATAGTCATAACTCAATCATAACTCAATTTTTTTAATAAGATTGTTGTAAACAATTGAACAAAATTTGTACAAAATTCAAATTTTGTTTGAAAATTTTAAAAAAATAAAGACTTGCTACCCAGACGGTCTTAAATTTAAAAAAGTAAATCTTGGTAAATCACATTTTTAATTCTGATGCGATGAACATGAATTAAAAAAAGTCGGTCGAACGGTTTTAGAGATATCGGTATTTTTAATTTGCAAACAATTGCAGTTTTTACCTACATTCAAGAAATTTTTGCAAAGATGATCTTTCATTTATTGTGCATGAAGAGTATAAATCAAGCAGGGGCTAGAATTTAGGGCTTGATTAACGCTTGTTTTATACTTGTTTTGCACTTGAGTTTAACCCATTTTAGACCAAGATTAAATTTTATTTTTTCAAAGAAGGTACTTTTTTATGGTTATAGAATCCGCTGATCGCAAAAATCTATCAAAAAAAATTTTCAATGATCCGTTCTCCAAGAAAACACTGCATTTTAACTTTTTATGCAATTTTAAGTTTTGGATATATTTGCTATTTTATTTCATTATTTTCAAAATAAATAGTTCGAAAATATGTAACTCAAATTAGTGGAATTTGAAATTAAATCTAAAAAAAATTAAATTAATTAAAACAAGTGAGAGTGCTAAATTCGGTTGTGCCGAATCTATTATACCCTCCAACATGTAAAAAATAAAAAAAAAAAATTTGACAGGGGCGTTGTTTTAAGGGGGAGGGGGGAGGTAGGGGGAGAGGTCAGTGAACTGGGGTGACTCCTGGCCCTCGCAGTATATGTTTACAAGTTCATTTTTGCCTGCTTTGTGCACTAATGTATTATAGTTTCATAATTATTTAAATTATTTTTTTATCCCCTGGGTGCAAGCGCAGGACTATAAACTTCTACGAACATATAAATTTCTCATTTGGTTCACAAAAAGCATTTTTAAGAGGTTGGTTTAGTTCTTCAGGGAGGAACTTTTTTCCCTGGTCCGATTTGGCCCATTTCCGAACTTAACCTGCCTAAGACCATAAGACATATTTATGCCAAACTTGAGGGGTCTAGCTCTTTTATTTTGGACTGCATCGTGTTAACTACAGACGGACGGACAGACAGACGGATGGACGGACATCGCTAGAATGTCTTAGAATGAGGGTTGGCAACCGAAACTAATAACGGTATTGGTATTACATATATTTTATATCGGTAACGGTAAAGGTAACGGTAGTTTCGATTATTTCGGTAACGATAAACCGTTACCGAAACATCGATACCGGTACGTACCGGTATTATGAATACAATTTTCCCAACATGATAAAAAGTCACAATTTTTTTATAACACGTAAAAATCAAAAATTTATTTAATAAAATTAAAAAAAAACAGCATTTTTAGAATTAACTTATGAATATTTCACACAATTTTGTAATTCAAGCATAGTACTCTGTTCGATTTCACGGGAAAAAATCTGTCAAACTCCATATAAAAAAAAAATAATTCTGGCAACGCGAGGAAGTATAGGGAAATTGTTAAAAAAGTTTGCACGCATTTGTATTATACAATACAATTTAAATTGCCCTGAAAAAGTGACATTTCAGTTTTGTTATGATCGTTTCTTTCTTATAAGTGTCAAAAGTTTTTAAATGTTTTACTGCGATTTGAGGCGTTTAAAGTTTAAGTGAAATTTTTACCGTAAAAAAAAAGTACTTAGCTTTAACAAATATTTTTATACCCTCCAACTACAGTATGGGGGTATACTCACTTTGTCATTCCGTATGTAACGCATCAAAATATCGGTCGGGGACCCCATAAAGTATATATATTATTGATCAGTGATCGATTCTAAGACATTCTAGCGATGTCCGTCCGTCCGTCCGTCCGTCTGTCTGTCTGTCCGTCCGTCCGTCTGTAGTTAACACGATGCAGTAAAAAATAAAAGAGCTAGATCCCTCAAGTTTGGCATAAATATGTCTTATGATCCTAGGCAGGTTAATTTCGGAAATGGGCCAAATCGGACTAGGGGAAAAAAGTTCCCCCTTGAAGAACTAAACCAACCTCTTAAAAATGCTATTTTTTTGGCGTTTTTTTGTATTTTTGTGAACCAAATGAGACATTTTTATGTTCGTAGAAGTTTAAGGTCCTGCGCTTGGACCCAGGAGACTAAAAAATATCGCTTTTTTTTGCCCCGCCTCTCTTTTAAGGGCGTGGATAAAAAAATAATTTAAATAATTATAAAACTATAGTACTTAAGTGCACATAGCAGACAAAAATGAACTTGTAAACATATACCGTGAGGGCCAAGGAGTCACCCCAGCTAACCGACCCCTCCCCCAACCTTGCCCCCCCCCCCTTAAAACAACGCCCCTGCCAAACATTTTTTTTTTTATTTTTTTACATGTTGGAGGGTATAATAGATTCGGCACAGCCGAATTTAACACTCTCACTTGTTTTTTTGAATTTTTTACGTGTTAACTAGATATCTCTGTCCAATCAGCAGAAAAATCTGCATTTTGAGCCATTTGAAAATCTGCCGATTTTAGCTGATGCGGTTTGCTTAATTTCTGTCTCAATAAACCAGGTAGAGGCTGCAGAAAAATCTGATAAGACAGCATATAAATAAGCTGATTTAATCAGAAAAACCTGCTGATAAACATTTTGAACACTTTTATAAAAGAAGCGATAAAAAACTAGTAAGTGTGGTATACCCACCAACATTTAACCAAACAGCAAAACGCAAGTATGGACAGATACATTTCCAGGGGGATAGGAAAGAAGAGGAAGGCCCCAATGCGAAGGTGTGGCCTGGTGTTAAAAACAAATTAGCAACACAATTATTTTACAGAAAGAAAATTTTAGATTTTTTTAATGACATTTTTTTTTTGTTCGTTGTTTTTCAATAAAATTTTTAGTTTTGTTTCATAAAATTTTTTAAAAACTGTTAAAAAAATTTTTTTTTAACAGTACAAATAAATATGTTTGTTAAGTTATTAAATAATTGCGAATGTGATAATTTTTTGGACCGATTTCCTCATTTTTGTTGGTCCAAATAATACGATTTGCAATGAACAAAAATTTGTTTATTTATTTACGTACACTAAAAATATTTTACTTCGTTTTTTGACTGCAAAAAAATTTTAAATAAATAATATTTAGGCAACCGAAACAATACCGATATAATACCGGTAAAAATCCGAATAAAGGTAATGGTTTTTTATCGGTAACGGTATTTAATTTCATTTATTTAGGTATTGGTAACGGTAACGGTAGTCAATATTAAAGGCTTTTTAATCGGTAACGGTATTGAAAGGGTAACGGTAGCCAACACTGCTTAAAATCGATCACCGATCAATAATATATACACTTTATGGGGTCCCTGACCGATATTTCGATGCGTTACACACGGAATGAAAAAGTGAGTATACCCGCATACTGTAGTTGGAGGGTATAAAAATTAAGAGCCGAAAATCAGAAAATGCTTAATTTTTGTTTTTGCTTGAAACAAATTCTGTGCTGATGCACTTTGCCTTTCTGCACATATAAATTGCGGTGGTCAAGGGGCTAATATTTTTTTTGTTGAAGAAAGGTTAGACTTAACATTTGTAACAACATTTACCTGAAATTCCACCATTTTCATACATAAATATTTTTTTGAAAAAGGTGATCGAAGAATCGAACAGACGATCGAAATGGGTTAATGGCATAATCCAGCAAAACGGGAACTCGAATAAAAGCCCTGTTTTTACAGTGTTATCATTGGTTTTACAGTGTTATAACAGGGCTTGAATTGAAGTTTCCGTTTTGCTGTAAAATACTATTGAATTATCGAATTTTTGAGCGATTTTATCGCATTTTTTGCAATGAATGATATTTGCCAAAGGTCATATTTTGATGTCTCGCTGCCTTTTCGAGTTATTAACACACAAAGTTGCAGTTAAATAAAAATTATTCTTTTGCAACAAAACCGATACAATTTTAAGAGGGTAAAAAAATGAAGTATTGTAAATCGCGTTATTTACATTACAATTTGTTATTTTTCTACAGAAAACGATAAGTTTTTAGATCGAAAAAAATACATTTTTTGGTAACATAAACATTGCTATTGAAAAATTTAAATTTGCAGTTCTGTTGAATTTTTCCGACCTCTCATCGTTTCAGAGATATGCTTGAAATGGCACTTTTTGGACGTTTGAATGGGATTTTTTTAAAAATCTACTCAGACAAAGATTATAATTTTCGACAAAAAAAAGTTAGTAGTAGGACACCCCAGATTTATAATCATTTACTGTGTTCGCAAATTGAGGTCCGCTCCGGCGAAGCGTTCGTGCTCTACCCCAGCTAGAAAATATACTTCATCACAAGTGCTATTTCATTAATTTAAAATTCGATTACTTAAATATTACCATCCCCTGAGTGTCAACACCTTAAATGCTGTTAGTTTTATTTTTAAATTATATTATATTTGATGCTAGCACTTATTCCTTATCTATACCATTTCAATTTGTTTTAATAGTATCAAAAAAAAATTAAATTTCCACTTGGGCATTTTTGGTAATTTATCTATAATTTATTATATGTAATATTTGTAAAAGCCATTAAGTCTAGCCCTAAGAACAAGTGCTGCTACGACTAGTGTTGCCCCCCAAAAAACCATTTAAAATTCATATGTGTTCATAAATTTTAATTTAAAAGCATTATTTTGTTTATATATTATCAATTCATAAGTGATGTCCGATATCATGTAAAGACCACAAACCCATAAAAACACATAAAACTAGATTGAATTAAAGTACTATTACATCTACAGCAGCAGGAACAGCAACAATAACGACACAACACAACAAAAAAAGGTTGAATTATTACATTAAACAGGCTTCAGGGCGAAGCAATGATGACCATTTCCTCTACTAGTAGTTGTGGCAATTATACTAGTAAAAACAACAAGAAACAAAATATATTACAACAATACATATACAAATACACACACACAAACACACACTTATACAAATTGAATAGCAATAGTTAATCGTTTTACAAAACGTTAAAAGCCCATAAATTGTTTTTGCACATGTGATTTTGTTTTCATTTAATCTTGTTAGTAAAACACAACAAATAGGGTTTACACTCATTGCCAGAAAAAGTGGGGAATAATGTTTTTTAGGTGAAATTAGATGGGTATTGCTTGAAAAGTCGGACTCATTAAACTACTTTGTTGCTATACATTTTTTTTACAATACATTTTTAATAATTTCCACCTAAACGAGAACTGGTAAGAATGACCGTCATCTCGTTGTAGCGAAAAAACAAGGGTTCTGGTAGGAATCGAACCCACGACCTCCAGTTTCAAAGACTTGCACGCTACCAACTAACCTATATGGGAACCCTCTTTGTTGCTATATTAACATCAGTGGAGACTTGTTTTTGGCTTCAGTCAGTATATTTCCGGTGGCTACCTACTGTCAAAAGTTGGTGTTACCGGCAACTAATTGGTTGGGGAGAACTAATAGTTATCTGACTAATATTCAGGTCTGTAAAAAAATATCGTCATTGCGAACCCTACTATTACTTTGCAAAAACAAAAAATAACTACTAATTCTATTCGACACTATAGTTGTGTTCAAGTACATTTTCTGTAAAAATTAGGAAGTAAAAAAATTTAGTAGATTATGAAAAAATTTCACAGATTATGAAAACAAAAATGTCTGCGAATTTTGTACTTTTGCCCAAAACATTAAACCATGATAATGTTTTGCGGAAGATTTGAGTGTACTTGCCAAATCAAAGTATTTAAAAAAAAAATAATGTTATATTACTTTGCTATTCCATGCAAAACGAATTAAAATATCAGTCGAGAACCCCATTAAAAAACCAAAAGAGCTGTACATTTCGTAAGTGAATGCAAAAATAAGTGTAAACAAGTGAGAGTGTTAAATTCGGCTGTGCCGAATCTTTCATACCCTCCAACACGTTAAAAAAAAAAAAACAGGGGCGTCTTTTTTTTTTTTTTTTGGGGGGGGGTAACGTCGGTGGGAGACAACCTTCCTGGATCCAACTGCAAGACTTTGAACTTCTTTTGGCATAAAAATGTTTCGTTTGCTAAGCAAAAGTACAAAAAACCTATAAAAAATGGATTTTTTTTAGAGGTTTGTTTAGTTCTTAAGAGGGGAACTTTTTTCCCCCTGATCCGATTTTGCCCATGTTCGAACTTAACCAGCCCAATACCATAAGACATATTTGTGCCAAATTTCAGGAGTCTAGCTCTTTTACTTTGGACTGTATCGTGTCTTCCACAGACGGACGGACGGACGGACGGACGGACGGACGGACGGACAGACGGACATCGCTAGAATGTCTTAGAATGGATCACTGATCAATAATATATATACTTTATGGGGTCCTAGACCGATATTTCGATGCGTTACACACGGAATGACAAAGTGAGTATACCCCCCATACTGTGGTTGGAGGGTATAAAAAGTGTTTTTACATTTTGCAGAGTATAAAAGATTCGGCACCAAAGAATATAACACTCTCAGCTGTTTTATGTACATTTGATAAAAAAAATGGAAAATTTTTATGCGAAAAGCTTAGACTTGGTGAAAAATTAGTTTTGGTAAAAAAATGATTGTTTTTTTTCACGAAAAACAAAATTAGGTTAAAAAAAAATTTAATGAACCCAAAATTTTTGGTGAAAAAAAATTTTGATGAAAAAAAGTTTTTGATGAATTTTTTTGATGAAAAGAAAAATTTTTTGATGTAAATAAAATTGATAAAAAAAGATTTTTGGTGAGAAAAAAATTGATAATAAAAAATTTGATGAAAAAATTGATGAAAAAAAATATGATTAAAAAAAAATTTTTGAAAAAAAAAATTTGATGAAAAAAAAATTTGACGAACAAAAAAAATAATGAAAAAAAATTTATGAAAAACAAATAAATTAATGAAAAAAATTTTAAAGAAAAAAAAATTTTTTTTTGATGAAAAAAAAAATAAAAATTTGATGAAAAAAAAATTATGAAAAAAAATTTGATGAAAAAATAAAGTTTGATGAAAAAAAAATTTGATGAAAAAAAAATTTGATGAAAAAAAAATTGATGAAAAAAAAAAAAATTGATAAAAAATAAAAAAATGACAAAAAAAAGTTTGAAGAAAAAAAAAATTTTATGAAAATAAAAGTTTGATAAAAAAAATAAATGTTGATGAAAAAAAAAAAAATATGAAAAAAAAAATTTTTTTGTTGAAAAATAATTATGTTACTTTTTATTCACCAGCTGGTGAAAAACGGTTTTATTCACCACGAGGTGAATTATTATCCAAGTTACAAACCCAAGTTATTAAAATTTTCGGTTTAAGAAAATGAAAATAGTAATTCTTGTTTTCTTTTTCGTTAATTGAGGTTGCGTCCTGCAACTTTTTTAAAATTAGACACCAGCCTAAAAACATTATCATGTTATAATATTTTTTTGCAGTTTGGCCTTTTTTCTTCTCTGAGAAATCGTCTTTTGAAATTATTGATGGCTTTTTACCAATAATTTTGTAATTTTACAAGCTTTTTACCAATAAAATTGTAAATTTACAACATTTTTGACGCGATAAAACTTACAAGGACGTTTCGTGACTTTACTAGATTTATTCCTTCCTCCTATTTTACAATAACACAGTGCAAAAAATAACCACACAGAGAAAAATAAATTTCCAACTGAATTTTTCAGTTGTAGCAACTCAAAATTCGGTTGCTGCTACCAAATTTCGCTGTGGCAGACGAATTTTTTAGTTGTTCCAACTAAAAGACTTTTGTATTAACAAAATTTAGTTGTAACTACCGATATTTAGTTGTTTTATCCTTAATACAAATGCATCAACCGAATTTTTGTTGCTACAACTGAATTTCAGTTGGAAATTAGCAAATTTGTTTTCTGTGTGCATATACGGACACCATTACGTGATAAAAAACTAAAAAAAAAGACCCGTGTCTCCCTATTTTTCCCAAAGTCATGCACTTTTTTTTTTACGGGCCGCCAAAGATTTGGGGCCTCGGTATCATTTTCGCAAAAAAGTGATAATTTTCTGGGCTCATATCTTGCAAAGCGTTCAGAATTTCGATTTACTCTCTGAGGCAAAGTTGTAGCTCTTATCATAAAAAACAAAAATTGCGAACAAATAAAATCAAAAAAACTTCACCTTCCAGATCAAAATAGAAAAAAAATTAAAAAAATTCGATTTTTTTTACCTTTTTTCCCGTGTTTAGGTCCATAGGTAGCAAACCGTTCAAAATTCAAGGAAACAATCAACTTCAAAAATGTACCTAAGAAATCAATAAACAAATTTCTAGAACATATAAACTTCCTGGGAATTATTCTTAACACCGTTTTTTAATTAAATTTTTTTTTTATTTACTTCAACATTGAGATCCTATGCTATCTATTACAAAAATATTAAAAAAAAGTATTCGTATTATGTTTATAATGTTGATGGCCCTGGACTTGCAAATCGCGCTCTCTTAAGTTGTGGATCCAAATCGTCGTCCGTTTCTGACTCTGATTCAGAACTTATGGTGTCCACAGGCACGTTGCTTCCAGACTGCCCTACATCATCAGCTCTTTCTTCTTCAAATACTTCATTAACGTCATACAGGGTGATCAAGTGACTCCACCAACATACCTGAAATAAATTAGAAAATAAATTAGAAAATAAATCAAAAAAGGAATGCAAAACAATGCATCAATAAAATATATATTACCTCTGCAAGCAATGCGTCGAGGTTTTTGCCTTTGTACCGTTTTTCCATGGGCATTGTGGTTTGGTGAAACCGTTCTCCTTGCTCATCGGATTCGGTAGGGAGTTGTTTGATAAAATCGTCAAAATGAAAATGAAGAAAATGCAGCTTTAATTAATGTCAGGGCCATTAAGTACGCCTGTTAAATGAAAACAAAAAATAAAGACAGAAAAGAAAACATTAACATAGTGTAAATAGTACAATTAGGTGAACAAAAATTCGTTTTAAATTTACTACAATACCTTTTTTAATTTTGTCATCGCTACGCTTTGGGATAACGCTTTTCAAATAGTCGAATGCGTTTGGACAATTTACAACGGCCACTTCGATGAATTTTTTAATAATTCCCAATTTTATGTGGAGCGGTGGCAGCAAGATGTCTTGAGTATTGTCAATTAAAGGTGCATTCTACAGTCAATGTTGTTCTATTTGTTCATCCACACTTCCTCTTGGCCTCCACGAATTACATTGGAATTGATTCAGAGGTGAGCGTGAATCCCAATTACAAAGAAAACAAAAGAATTTTGGGAAGCCGCCCTTATCGATGATCCCTTGCAAAATGTTGATGACTTTCAAATCACTGAAAATCTTCCATTTATTTTCGTAATATTTGATTTTTTCCATTATATCTTTCAATTTTTCATAGCTTTCTTTCATGTTGATACTGTGGAGTAGAAACTTTTACGGCTGAAGAGAGAATATTTGAGAATTCATCAACTGCCGATTGGATTTCAGTTTCGGATTTTAAGGAGGGGTTTTGGGGCAAATGTGAGCTAACATACATTTTGTATTTAAGCCAATTTGTTCTACTGTTCGGAAGACAGTTTGTTAATAGTTCTGGGATGGGAAGCTTGTAAGAAAATTCATAATAGTTGGCAAGTGATCGGATGAAAGATCATGGCAGGAGACAAATGAGAGTTGTTCTCTTTTTATATTCTTTATGACTGCAAAATCAATAAGGTCCGGAACTTTTCTAAGATCTGTCGGCCAATATGTTGGCTGACCGCCAGAGATTACATCGAGTTTTGCAGATTTTATTGCATTTAAGAGTTGTCTACCTTTTGGTGTAGTGAGACGGGATCCCCAGTGCGTGTGCTTTGTATTGTAATCACCTGCTGCTATGAATTTATGACCCAGAGTAGAGAAGAATGTTAAATATTGGGAGTATGTTATTTTATGCCTAGGACTATAGATTGAGGATATTGTAGTGTTTGTGTCTGTTAGGGTTATAGATGTAGCTTTGATATGGTTAGTTTTGTATTCTTGAAGTGGGAAGTGTCTTATACGGTTATTAATAAGAATGGCTGTGCCTCCACATGCTCGGCCGCTAGGGTGTTTAGTATCGTAGGTTGAGAAATTGTTAATTCGAAAGCAGTTTTTAATGAGAAATTGGTTTCAGATACTAATAATATATCAATATTGCTAGCGGAATGGAAGGTTTTCGGTTCGACACATGCAACAACACTGCTTTCAAGCTTGAAACAGAACCATCAATAAATAATCTCCACTCACTAGCGATGTAGTTCATTCCCATTTTTACCACCAAAGCTTTTATATCGTTGCAGTAAGCGAACGAATTGTAATCATTTAGAGTGTAGAGCCTCTGAAATTCAGCTTGTCGTTTGCGGTACGCCGCACATTGGTTGAAGAGTGTCCGAAATTCATTTTTTTCATGTTCGCCGATTTGGATAATTTTTTGGTATTTTGTTGTCAGATATCTGAATATTATGATTCCGTAATATTAGGCTGATATATTTATTATTTGTTTGGACAGACACGCTCAAAGTTCATATATGTTCGCTTGTTTAAAATGGCATGCAAATTTACTGTATATTCAATCTTTTGTTACAATCATAGTAAACTTATCATTTGACTTTGTTGTATATTTTCGTAAATGACAATTGTCATGGATGAGATTTGCATTAAAAAAGTTGTAAAAAGTGTCATATAAAAAATTTCGTAGAACAAAATATAAACAACATCAAAATTTCAATGTTCATCAACTTCAGTGGACTGCATCTTTTTAGCGCTGTGGAGCGCTGCTTAACGAAAGATGTCAAATTATAGCTTGAAGTCTCAGCTAAAAGTTAAAAAAGAATTCAGCTGCTCATACCTGCTCCTTTCCAAAAAAACAGTAAAAACTATAAAATAATAAAGTAACAAAACATGAATTTTCGTTCATCTTCAGAAACTCTGATTTTTATACCCTCCAACCACAGTATGGGGGTATATATAGAATCTAAGACATTCTAGCGATGTCCGTCCGTCCGTCTGTAGAAATAACGATGCAGTCCAAACAAAAAGAGCTAGGCCCCTGAAATTGGGCAAGAATATCTCTTATGTTACTGGTAAGGTTAAGTTCGAAGATGGGCGGAAAAGGGGGAAAAAGTTCCCCTTTGAAGAACTAAAACGACCCCTGAAAAATACGATATTTTTACGAGTTTTTTTTAATTTTTGCCCAACAAATGTAACATTTGTATGCCATTTTATGTTCATAGACCTGCGCTTGGACCAAGGGGGCTAGAAAATTGGATTTTTTTCAGGCCGCCCCCTTTTGGGGGCGTGGTTATAGAAATTATAAAAAATAACGAAAAAAATGTATTATTTAAGCGTAAATATCACAAACAAATAATTTTTAAACATATATAGCGGGGATACAGGTGTCCCCCACCAAATCCGCCGACCCAACCCCCCCACCAAAAAAATGACGCCCCTGCGATTATTTTTTTATTTTAAACGTGTTGGAGGGTATAAAAGATTCGGCACAGCCGAATTTAACACCCTTACTTGTTTCTTTTTGTTTTTTCTATGGGAAGTGCGCGTAAAAGTGGACGGATCAGGTACATATTTTCAGGAGCCCATTCTACAATTATAATATTTATTTTTTGTGCAAATTGAGTTAATGCATTAAAAATCAAGGGAGTTGTGCCACTTTCTCAATACAAGTTGTATGGGAAGTGGGCGTAAAAGTGGGCGGATATTTTTCAAATTTCACAAAAATGATTCTGAGTGTTTAAAAATGATATGCGCCAAAAAACAATGCCGTAGGTCAAAATTTTTTTCTTGATTCAAACAAAAAATGCCTTTGTGCCAAGTTTCATTGTCTTTCGACAACTTGTTCTATTTTTAGCTGCTCGTTCTATGAACATCAACCAATGTGCGCCGTAGAGTTAACATTAGCATGTGTGAGTTTTCTTTGCTTTAAAAAAGCTGGCAAAAATATTGCAAGTCGCTGCGATAATATCAATATGGCCACAATGAAATCCATTTCCATTTGTGTTATTAGTTGTGGTCCATCTCTTCCCTGTTGGGGCTCATAATCGGTATCAAATGGATCTTTATAAGTAACACCACTTGCTCTACCCATTGCTGTAAATTTTGTAGTACGATCTGGAGTTGGCGGCCTTGGTGATACAAAATTTTCAGGTGCAAGCACTGGTAGTGTGGCTGTTGCAGTTGCTTTATACATTTTGTTCTTCTCAGCATGTCGATTTAGACGACATGTGTAATTTACGCCTGCATAGCAACTGGTTGCATCATGATCACCTGGGCGATTAATCCAGTTTACCGGCTTACAATACTTCATAGTACCTCTGCCTCCACTCAACCATGCCATGAGATTGTTATAACATAGGCGACACACTGTATTAGGTGTGTAATTTTCACCGGTCAAGTCCTTTGAATTCACTAGTTAAAAGATTCTTTTCCTTTTGCAATCTTGTAGATGGGTTTTTTCTGGTGTGATGACCGCAAACGTAGCAAAATAAATCAATTTTTTCACACTGCATACTGAAACTGTCAGTTGCCACTGTTGTGTACGAATTATGTTGTAGCACTTTATATAACTTTCACCGCGTCACTTTTTTCACTTTTGCGGCTACCTAATCGCTACCTAAACGGTCTTAAGAATTATTCCCAGGAAGTTTATATGTTGTAGAAATTTGATTATTGAGATCTTAGGTAAATTTTTGTAGTTGATTGTTTCCTTGAATTTTGAACGGTTTGCTACCTATGGACCTGAACAGAAGAAAAAAGGTTAAAAAAAAATTAAATTAAAAAATTTTCACTTTTGCGCGCTACCTAAACAGTGTTAAGAATCATCTCTAGGAAGTTTATATGTTCTAGAAATTTGTTTATTGAGATCTATGGACCTGAACACGGGAAAAAGGTAAAAAAAATCGAATTATTTTTAAGTTTTTTGCGATTTTGATCTGGAAGGTGAAGTTTTTTTGATTTTATATGTTCGCAATTTTTGTTCTTTATGACAAGAGCTACAACTTTGCCTCAGAGAGTAAATCAAAATTCTGGACCAATTTATCCTTTCACGGCAAAAATATTATGAAAAAGGACTTTTCTTAATAAAATTCCGTTTCAAAGTGTGTTTAAAAGATAAAATAGTTTTTTGACAGTCAGTAATAATGAGTTTTTAAAAATGAGGTATGCACTTATAATAAAGCAAAATGTTTTAAGGTGAGCTTTCTGAAGAAGAATTGGAAAGAGCTCATAAGCTTTTCAGAACCTATAGAGCGAATTTCAGCAGAAAATGTTTTCAGAAAAATTTTTTCGAAGAAGAAATAAGAATTTCTTGGAAATCTTGAAAAACAAATGTTCTTTCTGATAACGGGCTTAATTTGCTTAATTTTTAAAAATGAAGTATGCACTTATAGTAAAGTAAAATGTTTCAAGGTGAACTTTCTGAAGAAGCATTAAAAGACCTCATAAGCTTTTCAGAACTTATCGAGCGAATTTCAGAAGAAAAGGTTTTTGGGAAAATTTCTTGGAAGAAGAAAGAAGAATGTCTTGGAAATCTGGAACTTATCGAGCGATTTTTAGCAAAAACGGTATTAGAAATCTGGAAAAACAAATAATCTTCCTGAAAACGGGATTAATTTGCTGCAACGAAATGTTACCCATTTAAGGGTTTTTGTTTTTTATACCCTCCACTTATTTATAGAGGGTATATATAAGTTTGTCATTCCGTTTGTAACTCATCGAAATATCGGTCTGGGACCCCATAAAGTATATATATTCATGATGCCCGATCGATTTTATGGCATTCTAGCGATGTCCGTCTGTCCGTCTGTCTGTGGAAAATGCTGTCGCGGACAAAATATTGCACAGAGACGACTGAAACTTAACATATTTATTGGAAGTTCTTCTTCTATTCCCGAGAAGTTTGGTATTGTATTTGAGCGATATCGGTTCAGCGGTTCAAAAGTTATGAACGAAAATATAAGCACACCTCAAAAATTTCAGTACATTCAACATAACCTAAAAATACAAAAAGCTTTAATTCGGCTTATAGGGGCCCCCGTAGGCTAGTTGGTAGCGTGCTAGCCTTTCAACGTGGGGGTCGTGGGTTCGATTCCCACCAGAACCCTTGGTTTTTTTCGCTACAACGAGACGACGGTGATTGTTACCAGTTCTCGGTTAGGTGGAATTTATTAAAAATGAGTTGTAAATAAATAGAAAGAATAAATAAAAATAACACTGTGCTACAAAAGACCAAAAATAATTTATGCAGGGGTTCTCATATGATAATTCGGGTTGGTTAGAGTCCATAGAGTACTGATATACTCATAGTTTTTCTGGATCACTTCGTTAAGTACGTTTTTTATTGGCAAATGTGTTGAAAAACGGAAATTCTTAAATTACAATTTTAAAAAATTATTACTTTGTTAGTTTGCAACCGATTTTCGATTTTTTAGCTTTGTTTTAAAGGTATAGGTCTTGTCTTTCAAACAAAACAAAAATATTAAAAATTGATCAAGAATTGGCTGAGCTACGATCGCTTAAGTAAAAATAAAACGTATTTTTTGAAAAATTTGTCATATTCTTTACACTCTAAGTTGAAAGTGCATCATTAAACAATTTTTTTAAAGTTTTTGTAAAATAGTATAGTAAAGTAGCTTTCCAAAACTCCAAAAAACATAACAATCGGTTTAAAAATGAATGAGTTATGCTAAGTTTTGTGATAGGGCATTTTTAAATTTTTTCAGAAACGCTTGTAATTCAAGCATTATTCATAAATCTTGTTACTAGTAGTAATTTTATGCGCATATGCATATAAACTAGAGATGGGAACGTAATAAGATTTGTGCGTGATTCACACATGATCAGAAGTGAGCGTGATTGAAAATTAATTTTACTCACGTGGTTGTTAGTGAGGGTCAATGTGATTGGAATAAAATAATGGGCGTGTCAGTTACTTCCAAATCCTATTTATAATTTGTTGGGTTTGTTTAAAAAATATCAGTGTTACTTCTTAAACAAACAAATATTGTGAAGTGGTTGAAAACAGGCTAAGGTGCGCTTGTTTAAGTAAAAAACCTTTTTTGAAGAGTTATACCTGCAACATTTTTATGACATTTAAAACATTTGACATTTTTGAAACGAAATTGGTAAAATTGTGGGATCATTTGATGAAAATTTTATCTATTTATAAATATACGTATGAGGCATTCCACATCAAATGTTCAGCGAAAAAAAAATATGTGAACCGTAAATTTTTAAATGGGTTGTATGGATAGCCATGTGAGGCATTCCACACCAACTGTTCCACTACAGAAAAACCATAGTGGTTTCAATGGGATATCATTTGCAAAGTATTCGCTCTTAGGGTACTAATAAATAACAAAAAAAAAAAATTAAATTTTTTTCAAAAAGTGGGCCTTGTAGGCGTGGTCAAATATTGAAAATATCAAACTTTTTTGCCTGAGTATTTATTCACGATCACGCACGCTAATGAAAGAAAAAAAATTATTTAAGCACGATATTTTATTTTACTCACGCTCACGTGAACATCGTGACCGTAACTTATTTTTTTCCACTCACGTGTGCGTGAATGAGCGTGAGCAAAATAAAATATCTTGCGTGACTAAATTTTTTCTTTCATGAGCGTGCGTAATCGTTATTAAAAACTCACTCACGCTACCATCGCCTCTTAAAATATTTTTTAAGTATTGATATTACTCATACGCACACGTTTTAAATACCATTATTGTATAAATTAAGCGTGTTGCAATTTTTGAATTTTGATTTCTCGAAAACAAGGCAAAACACATGTCTAAAAATGTCAGATCAGATAGAAAATTCCTTTAACTTTTTTTTTAAAAAATAAAAAACAAATAAAACTGCGGCATGTTTTTTGATAAATAAAGTTTAAGTTTAAATTTAAAAAATTCAGAACTTCTTCTGAAAATGTTCCAATTTTTATTTTTTTTAATTGATAGCCCATTCAAAAATCTATAAACAGCTTTTGTCTTTAAGACTTTACTGTGTTTCATTTAATTTGCATAAATATTGAAGTAAAGATGCTCAGGCAAAAAAGTTAGATATTTTAAATTTTTTACCACGCCTACAAGGCTCACTTTTTGAAAAAACTTAAATTTTATTTTTGTTATTTAATAGTACCCTAAGAGCGAATACTTTGAAAATGATTTCATATTGACACGACACAACTTTTTTTTTGCTGAACATTTGGTGTGGAATGCCTCATATATGGAGCTAAGAAAATTACGTTTTTGGTTGTTCAATTTTTCAAAAACTGGGCTTAGGAGGCGTGGTCAAACATTGGAAAAATGGTCAAATTTGTGTCAAGTTGCCTTATTTAAATATATATCAAATAAAAACGAAATGCACCAAAATCTCAAAAATTTACATTCTTGTATAGTTTTGTATCGGCTATCGATTAAAATTTTTTTGGAAAATTTTCAGAACCCGTTCTGAAATTTTCCATTTTTTAAAAAAGTCAATTTATGAAAAATCCGGCCACTTTTGTTTTTTTTTTGTAATTTTTTTTTTGAAGATTTTTTAAAGATTTGTCTAGCAAGATTTTTTTAAAAATTAAGAAAATCTATAAAAAAAAATTAAGAAGAAAAAAAAGTAATTTTTCTGATTTTCAAAATAAATTTTTAAAATTTAAAATAGTTTTTGAAAAAAATTAATTTCAATTTTTGTTTTTGCTAATTTATGCCAAAATATGCAATAATATGCACTTAAAAGTTCGAAATATGCACAATATATGCATTTAAAATCAAAATATGCAAAAATATGTATTTTCACCAAAATATGCAAAATTTGCGAAAACAAATCGATGCCATTTAATGCAAATCTCTTAATTCGGAAAG
The DNA here is from genome assembly GCA_963921195.1 of Pegoplata infirma. Taxonomy (NCBI): domain Eukaryota; kingdom Metazoa; phylum Arthropoda; class Insecta; order Diptera; family Anthomyiidae; genus Pegoplata; species Pegoplata infirma. The sequence goes on from CAWUER010000032.1 coordinate 112,770, forward strand.
ATAATTGGTCGATGTCGTTTTTAGGCTTTTGACAAAAAACATGTATTTGCATGGAAATCTCACCCTAGTTATATAAAAAACTTTTTTACCCGGGACCCATTGAAAAAATTTTGGTACACAATTTTTTTCTCACTGAACATTTGGTGTAGAATGCCTCACATGTATATTTATAAACAGGTAAAATTTCCATCAAATGATCCCACAATTTTAGCAATTTCGTTTTAAAAAAACATGTTTGCAAGCGTTGCAGGTATAACTCTTCAAAAAAGGTTTTTTACTTAAACAAGCGCACCTTAGCCTGTTTTTAACCGATTCTCTATATTGTTTTGTTTAAGAAGTAACACTCATATTTTTTAAACAAACCCAAAAAATTATAAATAGGATTTGAAATGAACTGACACACCCATTCTTTTATTCCACTCACACTGACACTCACTAACAACCACGTGAGTAAAATTAATTTTCAATCACGCTCACTTGTGATCATGTGTAAATCACGCACAAATCTAATTACGTTCCCATCTCTATTTATTTATTTTTTTACAAAAAATTCAAAAAAATTGTTTAATGATTCACTTTCAACTTAGAGTGTAAAGAATATGACAAATTTTTCAAAAAATTCGTTTTTTTTTACTTAAGCGATCGTAGCTCAGCCAATTCTTGATCGATTTTTAATATTTTTGTTTTGCTTGAAAGATAAGACCTATACCTTTAAAACAAATCCAAAAATCGAAAATCGGTTGCAAACTAACAAAGTAATAATTTTTTAAATTTGTAATTTAAGAATTTCCGTTTTCCAACACATTTGCCAATAAAAAACGTACTTAACGAAGTGATCCAGAAAAACTATGAGTATATCAGTACTCTATGGACTCCAACCAACCCGAATTTTTATATGAGAACCCCTGCATATTTTTGGTGTAGCACAGTGTAATTGATCATGTGATCAAAACTATTATTAATTCGGCTTATGGTTGACATATGTGAACATAATTGACCACCAAATGGTATTTAAACAAGTACGAACATATTTTTTGACAAAAAAAGAAAAAAATCGCGGATTTTTTTTCCAAATTTTTTTTCGCGGAAATTTTTTTTTCCAAAAATTTTTTTTTTTTTTTAAGTAATTTCCTTTTAAATAAAGTTTTTGCAATCTTTTTGAAATTGTGGAGGGTATCACTGCATTTGGCAAGGCCGAATTTAACTTTTTTACTTGTTATATTTCAAAAATCTAAATTTTTCATCGCAGAGACTATTGGATGTCGATTGGCTTGATATGTGTACTACTTAGGCACGATATAATAAAAGTTTTGCCAGAATATGGAAAATTAGTTCCAATGGGAATAAAAAAAAACAGAAAATCTACCACTTTTCCCAACTTCTATCACCCCCAAAATATGAGAATGGGAAGCAAAAAAATATTAACCCTTATTTTTTAGTTATATAAATTTCAGGACAATCGCTGGGTGCCATATAAAGTCTTCCGTTATAAGAAAAGGGTATAATAGTATGTGTAAAAAATAGAAAAAAAAGTTTTATTTATTCCCGAACAAACCTTTTACGTACAATATACATTGTTTAGCTAAGGACCACAAGCAAAAATGCACACATTCATAAAAATCATATCTACCCACACTCTAACTCAAATACAATGTAAAGTACAATATCTTATACAAAAGTGTCTGTTTTATTATTGAATTATATTCAATGGCAAAAATATTTGATATGTTGGTCAGTATTTAGAAAACAGTCAAACCATTAATTTGAAGATAAATTCATACACAAAATATTTGTAGTGTTATGCTTTAAGAAAGTAAGCTTTTACTGTAGACTACTACCCAAACCAGGAAAGGTTCGTACCCCACGCTTTAATTTTCATACATAAAGTTTGAGTAGCTGTATTTCGCCAAAATATTAACCGATTTTAATGCTTATACACTCATTTGAAAGGTAATTTTATTCTCTTCAAGAATCATTAATTGAAGATAATATTTTTAAAAAATTTGCTTTGTTAAAAATCAATAGCTTCATGTACACCCAGAAAAGTTTCACAGTAACTATTTACGGTTATTCAAAAAGTTTTTAGTTAAAGTTGTTTTAAAAGTTTTATCGTTTGTTTTTCAAGGAAAATAAAATATTGAATGATTTATACAGTTGTAAAAACAATAAACTACAAAAGTTACGGAAAAATATTTTTATCAGTTAAATTATTTTTGACTGATTATTCCGTATAATTTTACAGAAGTACGGTTTTTGTAGTTTGTTATTCAAAAAATTTTATTTTTACTTCACAAAATAAAAAAATGAAAACAGTTAAAATAACTGAAATATCGTTTTTTTTTACGGAATGTCTAGTCATTTATTAACGTTTAAAAATAACTGAAAAATTATGTTGTTTCAAATGAAATATAAGTAGTCCGTTTTTTAAAAGGAAAAACGATTGTTTTAAACGTTTTTTCAGTTGAATTTACTTACAAAATATTTTGAGTGTACTCAAAATTAACTACTTTTTATTTTGACCATTTTAAGTTCGTACTGCATATAAAAGATTAGTAATATTTTTGTGACGTAACCCTTGGATTAAATAACGGCTTTAATTCGATTATTTATCGAACTTATTAAAATTTAACACTCACTAGTGGTGATGGAATCCCATATTTCATGTATTTTTACTTTTCATCCACAAATATGTGATTGGGGGTCGCTTTTAAGCGCCATTCATAATCGCCAACACCAAATCAATCGGATTTAAGTCCGGACATGATGAGGTATAGTTTAGGACACTAATTTTGTTTGTTCTGAACCTTTTTTTGCTGATTTTAAAAATATGGACTCTTGTTGGAAGGTGATTCCCCAAAAGATATCACGTTTTCAACTGATTTCATTAGGGGTTGCCTTACCATATTTAATAGGACGGACCGATTTGAATGGCCCAAAATAAACAAAAAAACTAAATCTACGAGAAATTCTAAGAAAATTTTCCCAAGATACCATTGGTCCAAATTCAAACGCTATACTCCGCCTATCGACATGAAGAATGATCTACTCTTCATAAGCAAAACAAAGCAGTATTTATGTAAATATCATTTTGGAGTCAAAACGCACCAATTCAACGGAATACCTGGGACCAAAATAGGTTTTTCCTAATGTTTCTGATGTGTCAAATCCGATTATGACCTTTGGTACCAAGTCGTCGGTTGAATTAATGTATTTTAAGTAAAATATGATATTTACACAAATACTGCTTTGTTTTGCTTATGAAGAGTAGATCAATCTTCATGTCGATAGGCGCAGTATAGCGTTTGAATTTGGACCAATGGTATCTTGGGAAAATTTTCTTAGAATTTCTCGTAGATTTTGTTTTTTTGTTTATTTTGGGCCACTCAAATCGGCTCGTCCTATTAAATATGGTAGGGCAACCACTAATGAAATCAGTTGAAAACGTGACATCTTTTGTGGAATCACCTTCCAACAAGAGTCCATATTTTTAAAATCAGCAAAAAAAGGTTCAGAAAAAACAAAATTAGTGTCCTAAACTATACCTCATCATGTCCGGACTTAAATCCGATTGATTTGGTGTTGGCGATTATGAATGGCGCTTAAAAACGACCCCCAATCACATATTTGTGGATGAAAAGTAAAAATACATGAAATATGGGATTCCATCACCACTAGTGAGTGGTAAATTTTAATAAGTTCGATAAATAATCGAATTAAAGCCGTTATTTAATCCAAGGGTTACGTCACAAAAATATTACTAATCTTTTATATGCAGTACGAACTTAAAATGGTCAAAATAAAAAGTAGTTAATTTTGAGTACATGAAGCTATTGATTTTTAACAAAGCAAATTTTTTAAAAATATTATCTTCAATTAATGATTCTTGAAGGGAATAAAATTACCTTTCAAATGAGTGTATAAGCATTAAAATCGGTTAATATTTGGGCGAAATACAGCTACTCAAAGTATATACACTCCGCATCATAACTATAGCCGCATTGCATTTTTCGGTTTATTTAATGTTCAAGAAGTATTTTTATTAAACCTATTATGGTATATTACAGTGTTATAACAGTTCTCTTGTTTTTGTAAATTTGAGCCATCAGCTGTTTGAATTGAGAAAACGGCGACCATAACTGTATTTCTCAGTGTTTCATAACTATAGCCGCATTTCAATAAAATCAGTTGAAATGAGTTCAAGTCAAAGTTTCGTAACCAAATTAATTTTTATTTTGGTAAAATTTGTTCCTCTATTAATTTTTAAATAAAATGCCACATGGTAAATTTTTAAATGAAGTCGAAAAAGGCAAAATTTTAGCCTTTTTAAAAAGTGGTTTAAATTATCGCGAAATTGGACGAAAAATTAAGCGATCTTACAAAGTTATCCGAAATTTTGTAAAAAATTAAAGTCTTTTTATCGTTCCAGACTCCTTTAAAACTCTACTTATAGTAGAATTGGACACATTCAACCCGCATTCATTACCAATCTGCGAAAGAGTTTTCATAGAATTGCTAGCAGCGTTAATAATACGGCGTTGATCTCTTTCAGATAGCTTTTTTTTGGACCCCCTGTTTTGTTCATCCCGTATCCACTTTTGTTTTTTACAAAATTTCGTATTACTTTGTCAGATCGCTTAATTTTTCGTCCAATTTCGCGATAACTTAAACCACATTCTAAAAAGGCTAAAATTTTGACTTTTTTTACCCTCCAACCACAGTATGGGGGTATACTCACTTTGTCATTCCGTGTGAAACGCATCAAAATATCGGTCTAGGACCCCATAAAGTTTATATTTTATTAATCAGTGATCGATTCTAAGACATTCTAGCGATGTCCGTCCGTCCGTCTGTCCGTCTTTCCGTCTGTCCGTCTGCAGAGGACACGATACAGTCCAAAATAAAAGAGGTGGACTTCCGAAGCTTGGCACGAATATGTCTTATATTTCTAGGCAGGTTAAGTTTGGAAATGGGCAAAATCGGACCAAGGGGAAAAAAGTTCCCCCTTGGAGAACTAAACCAACCCAAGAAAAAACGCATTTATTGCAGAGTTTTTTGTACTTTTGGTAAGCAAATGCAACATTCTTATCTCAGAAGAAGTTCAAAATCGCAAGGGGAAGGTGCCCCCTAACGTCTCCCACGAACCGCCCCCCCCAAAAAAAACGCCTCTGGATTTTTTTTTTTTACATTTCGGAGGGTATAAAAGATTCGGCACAGCCGAATGTAACACTCTCACTTGTTCGACTTCATTTAAAAATTTACCACGTGGCATTTTGTTTAAAAATTAATAGAGGAACGAATTTTACCAAAAAAAAAATTAATTTGGCCACGAAACTTTGACTTGAGCTCATTTCAACTGATTTTATTGAAATGCGGCTATAGTTATGAAACACTGACAAATACAGTTATAGGTCGCCGTTTTCTCAATTTAAACAGCTGATGGCTCGAATTTACAAAAACAAGAGAGCTGTTATAACACTGTAATATACCATAATAGGTTTCATAAAAATACTTCTTGAACATTAAATAAACCGAAAAATGCAATGCGGCTATAGTTATGATGCGGAGTGTATATGAAAATTAAATAGTGGGGTACGAACCTTTCCTGGTTAGGGTTGTATATTCGTATTTTGCTATTTGTGTTTATATGACCTTTTGTATCCCTTCTAACCCACTTTTGTCTTTATGGTTCATTAAATTTTTAAGTGTCATTCAGAAAAACACTTTTCAAAAGAAATAATTGAATTTTTTCAGAGTTATAAAATAGATGATGATGAATTTCTTTTAGGCATTTTTAACAAAATTTATTGAATTTCTAAAAAAGGTTGTAGCAAATAAACACAAGTCCTTTTATGAAATGAGCAAATATTTTTAAGTAGACAAAAAATAAAATATAATTTGGTATTTTTATTAAAACTATAGTCAGTAGAAAATGAGTTATAAAATATAAAGTACAACAACATATATAGGTTTTTACTCTCAAATTCACACTTTTTCCGTTCAATTTAAATTTTTTAAAAATCAAACTCAATTTTTTTCAAAGCAAATTCAATTTTTTTCGGAACAAATTAAATTATTTTCGACACATATTCATTTTTTTTCATTTTAAATTCAATTTTTTTCTTTTTGAATTAAATTTTATATTTTTCAAATTAAATTTTTTTCACTTCAAATTAATTTTTCCACGAATTCAATATGGAAAGATTTAAAACCCTGTGTTTTATTTGTGACTCCTTTTCTATTATTGTATTATTGTGTTATTTATAATACTGGAAAGTATTTTCCAGTACAATAATAAAAACCCCGATTAATGAATGTACTAAAAAACATTTTGTAACTGTAAACATAAAGTGCTAACAAGTGTAAGACTAGAAGTATCCCCTATGAACCGATTTGCATGAAACTTAAAATATATATAAAAGAGACAATTCTAAGGTTGGCGTGTCTCGGCTTATCGGCCATGTCGGGGATTTAGGGGTTCAAAACATGGGTCAAAAAATGGCGAAAAAATTGTTTTTTGGATTTTTCAGCTATTTCATATTGAGAAAATATATCGAGGGCCTATATTCAAAACCCTCTATCTTCCATTTTCACGAAAATGACTTTTTGATTGCAAAATATTCAGTAAAACGGCCCTCATCTATGGTGTAAAATTCAGAACAAAAATATTTTTTTTTTGCTATTTTATTTGCATTTTTGGTTTTCTCTATCTCTTACACAATTAATTTTTCTGAATGCAAAACCCTCTATCTTTTCAAATAATTAATTTACAAATATTTGTTTTGAATAATTTTATCATGCATTACATGTTTTCATACTAATTTTTGCATGCTGCACATGAATTTATCAACAAAATTCCAGAACCACGATTTTGGTCCACTGATGCTAATTTCTTCTGAAAATTCTTGTTTGACTTTTTTAAAAAATATGTCTCAAACTTTGGATGTCTTGTGTACATTGTGAAACAAAAAATGTTTATCTTAAAAATCCCGATGCTGATCATCATCTGTGGACCAAAATCCCGTTTTTATTTTTTTTACTATTTCTTACATAACATACTTAACAGTTTGTCAACTTTTGAGACGAATTCGGTAAAAAAATAATTTTTGTCTTAACAATCCGCACCTGTGGACCAAAACCGCGATTTCGAAATTATTTATAAGCCGTTATCATTAATAAATTACGTTAAAAATTAACCGATGTCATAAATGAAATCATAATAATTCATTTTCATTAAAATGCAAAACCCTCTATCTGATCATTTTCATTCCTGTACTTAATATTTTTGAGAAACAAAACCCTCTATCTATCCTCTAAAATCCCGAATAGTGCAAAATTTTAAAAACGAATTATATGTCAGATTCAGTAGTTGATTTAAAAAAAATATTGTAGAATATCGAATTTTAATTACTCTAACAATTCTCGAAATAAACAGTTTTTTGGCTCTCCTGAAAAGTTGTGTTTTTTTAGATAGAGTGTTTTGAATATAGGCCCTCGATATGTTGTTTACATATGAGAAGAACGATTTTTTTAATGCCTATCCAATAGTGGCATTGCCTTCGGCTTCGTTAAATACTTTTTCTATGAAAATTTTTAAATTTTGTGGGGATTTATATGAAGACATAGACATACGATATACATATGAATACGAAATAATCGTTTTTAAATTTAAGTCGACACGTATTTTTGCTCTAGACGTTATTTCTGTTAGTTCGGGAGTTATCGAAATTTTCCCGAAGGTCCACATTGTTTCATAAGGGGACAACGAAATTTTTAAACACTGATATGGCCGATAAGCAGAGACACCCCAACCTTAAAATCGCTTCTTTTATATATGTTTTAAGTTTCAGGCAAATCGGTTCATAAGGGTTGAGACACTTCCCTTGTGAGTCAATTAGTTGGTAGATCAAGTGAAATTAAAGTTGTTACAATTTTAAAGAAATTCTTATTTTGTAACTTATATAAATATTAAATACCGATCAGTAGAATCCTTAACACCTTCAGATTGCAACAACACTAAGAAAATTATGGCATTAACTGTTTGTAGGTTATTTTAAAAAGTAATCAGTAAAGTCATTTTAAAAGAAAAATCACTTATTTTATAAAGGATTTAATTTTTTTACTGTTTCTGTAGTTTAAAAAAAATAATTTACTGTATTAAAAACGAATTTTCTGTTACATTTAATTTCGGCAGTAAAAAATTTCTTCTATAGTTTTACTGTTTTTCAATACAAAATAACTGAATATTCACTAGTTTTTTAATGTTTTAGTTAGTCATAACTTAACATTTAAAATTGACTGTAATGTGTTTTTATTTTAAATGAAAAAAACAGTGGAATGGTTTTTAAATAAAATTTCATTTATTTTAAGTGAATATTCACTAGAATTTACCTACATAATTCTTTGAGTGAATTATTATGTTGATATGAATTTGTCTTAAGCTGCAACTGGAGAACCGTTAATAATATTCTAAATTTAATATTGTGTAAATTAAAATATTTTTTTAAGTATTTTGCGTTTAATTTAAAATGAAAAAAAAATAATTTGAAATGAAAAATATTCAATATGACTTGTAAAAAGTTTAATTTGTCTTGAAAATAACACTGCGGAACACTAAAAAATAAACAAGAGTTACGACCATCATTTCTATATATTTCGGACATGCTCATTCGAATGGCGTACTCCGTTTTTCGATGTATGGTACAGTTTTCTTGCAAAATGTCGTTAAAGATTTGCTGATTTCGAGCCAGTTTTTCAATAAAAAAATTTGCAAAGTTAATGATTTTTAAATTGTATGGCATGGCAAATAAAGATATGACTTGTAGCAATATTTCTTATGCCAATTTGGTTTAAAGCTTTTCATCTTAAGCCCTTAAATTCGCGAATTTATTAATTTTTTGAGGTTTTCGCGAAATTAACCGCCAAGTTGGTCTTTGATTAAGAACTTGCTTTTAGTGAATCAAAAAGGCATCCCTAACAATACGAATAGTGGACAAAAAACAGCTATGTTATATGGATCATCATGATGAAAATCGCGAAAAACCGTTTTTTTGTATATGCCAGCATCACTTTACGAGATGATTTAAGACTCCACCTTTTCTTTCTTTCTTAAACAATTAACTGACCAAAAATTTGGCCAAAAAATTTTCATTTTCAAAAGTTATCTTAACAAAAACTATAATTATTGTAGGGTTAACACTGAAATAATAGTTTTTTGTTAAGATAACTTTTGCAAATGAAAACTTTTTTGGCCAAATTTTTGGTCAGTTAATTGTTTAAGAATCCCACATTATATACTAAAAGGTGGAGTCTTAAATCATCTCGAAAAGTGATGCTGGCATATACAAAAAACGGTTTTTCGCGATTTTCATCATGATGGTCCATATAACATAGCTGTTTTTTGTCCACTATTCGTATTGTTAGGGATGCCTTTTTGATTCACTAAAAGCAAGTTCTTAATCAAAGACCAACATGGCGGTTAATTTCGCGAAAACCTCAAAAAATTAATAAATTCGCAAATTTAAGGGCTTAAGATGAAAAGCTTTAAACCAAATTTATATTAGAAATATTGCTACAAGTCATATCTTTATTTTCCATGCCATACAATTTAAAAATCATTAACTTTGCAAATTTTTTTATTGAAAAACTGGCTCGAAATCAGCAAATCTTTAACGACATTTTGCAAGAAAACTGTACCATACATCGAAAAACGGAGTACGCCATTCGATTCAGCATGTCCGAAATATATCGAAATGATGGTCGTACCTCTTGTTTTCTAAAATAGTGGTCACTTTTGTCACGCAGTGTAATTTAATTTGTTTTGAATAAAATTGAAATTACTTTGAAAAAAATTGAGTTTGATTTGAAAAAAATTGAATTTGAATCGAAAAAGCGTTAATTTGAGAATAAAAACCTATATAACAGAATTAAAAAAAATATATTTAAAAAAAAGTTTTAGAATCTAAATTAATTTCTATGATTTAATACTTTAAATTATTTTCAGAGGAACAATTTTTCCGATTCTGAAAACTTGTGCAATGGATAATTCTATGTATCTGCGAATTTTTCTTTAGGAAAATTGTCACAGAATTTTTTAACAAAAATGTTTCAGTATCTTCGGACTGATTTTTTGGTTTGAGTTTTTGTATTTCAGTAACATTTTGCTACAGTTATTAATTTATGCCGTCTAAAAATTATCATAAAAATGTTTTAATATTTGTATTATATCCCAGCAAAATCATGGTAATGAGTTGTGAAAAGTAATCATTACCAAGAACATTATTTATAATGAGTACCCATTGCCATTAACATTATTTTAAGCCCAAAAGTAACTATTTTTCAGTAATATATTTTTAAAGCACTTCTAATAAGGGAAGTATCTCAACCCTTATGAACCGATTTGCATGAAACGTAAAATATATATAAAAGAGACAATTTTAAGGATCGGGTGTCTCGGCTTATCGGCCATATCGGGGATTTAGGGGTTCAAAACATGGGTCAAAAAATGGCAAAAAAATCGTTTTTTGGATTTTTCAGCCATTTCTTTCTAAGAAACTATATGATGTTTACATATGAGAAGAAAGGTTTTTTTAATGCCTATCCAACGGTGGTATAACCTTGTAAAAGTTTGGCTTCGTTAAATACTTTTTTCATGAAAATGTAAAAATTTTTGGGGGTATTTATATGAAGACATAGAGCTACGATGTCCATATGAATACGAAATAATCTTTATAAAATTTAAGTCGACACGTATTTTTGCGCTAGAGGATATTCCTGTTAGTTCGTGAGATATCGAAATTTTCCCGGAGGTCCATATGGTTTCATAAGGGGACAACGAAATTTTAAAACACTGATATGGCCGAAAAGCCGAGACACCCCAACCTTAAAATCGTCTCATTTATATATATTTTAAGTATCAGGCAAATTGGTTCATAAGGGTTGAGATACTTTCCTTGTAAGTAATAATATCTCCACGAACTTGTAGTTTTTAACCATTTCAATTCAATTAACTTAAAAAGTACTTAAAAACTTAGTAAAAATTTTTTAAGTTTTAGTAAAAACAAATTTAAAATGTTTTAATTAACTAATTATTTTACTTCTTATTGGTAATGGGTTTTAACTCCTTATTATTAATCCGAGTCAGTAACTACTGATTTATCTCCATACTCTTCACTACTTATTTTTTTCTCACGCCCTTGCTAAAAAAATTAGTGTTTCATTCAATAAGTGACTACTGATTAACATCTGATTTGGATTAAAAAACCCATTACTAGTAATGCCAATTTTTGCTGGGTTATGGTCGTCGACTGATTTGTTAAAAAAAAAAAATACATTGCCTTAAAAAATCACTAAAGTATTTAAAGCAATCACGGTACGTATTAGTGATATATATTCAGGAACATAATATTTATCATACGCTCCGATTTTAAAATATTCCCAGCAAAACTTAGATTACCAAATAAGGTATAAAATAAGGTATAGGATCTCTTATTTTATACATTGCAGCATTGATGATTTTAACAGGCGATGAGACTCAAAGTAATGCATACGAGTAAGGTATATAATATAGCATACCAGAACGTAATATATAAGGTGTTACGAGTAGTGAAAAAGTAATTTTGTATTAAATTTACTCACGTGATTGTAAGTGAGTGTAAGTAGATAAAATATGCTCGTGAGTGTGTGGCGTTAGAAATTTCCTGTCGTGAGCCCATCTCTAGTTTAAACTTATGCATTTTTTTTATAAAATAATTATTTTTTATGTTATTGTAATGCATTATGCATCCAATTATAAATAATACATTATTTCAAACTTTCAAATAATACATAATGTAACCAAATATAAGTCATCCATGATTTAATGTTTAGAAATAATAAATATGAAATAAATTTTTTCCAATAATCATGCATTACGTAGCAAATTATTAGTAATGCATTATTTTTCACTTGAAAATAATACGTTGTGGAACAAATGTTTGGTAAGACATCCTAAAATAATGCTACAAATAAGGTATATACATTACCTGGTAATGTGTTATATAATCACTACCCATTACCAAAGTTTTGCTGGGTTATTACGTAATTATTATTTTTTTTTTGATTTTCAGCATCGGAATACATATATAGTTTCTTTTTAGGAGCAATAGGCTGTAGGCAAAATCGCCCAAAGAAAAATCGCCCAAAAAAGAAAATAAAATTTTGCCCAAGAATATTTCATATTTCATTTGGGCCATATTTCATATGAAAAGTTACCCAAACATTTTCATAGTTTTTGGGCAAAATTTTGAAATACAAAATTGAATGATTTTTCATTACGAAAAATCGCCCAAAAATAATATACGAAAAATTGCCCATTTTTAGTTTGGTTTGAATTTTTGTCAAAATCTTAAAATGTCAAAACCGAAATAAGTTGCAATGAAACAGTCAATAGAAAAATTTAGTACCCTACATAGGGGAACAACCTAAAACAAATAGTTTATTATTTTTTTAGAAACAATACAACGAATTGTTTTATTTTTTTTATAATTAGACGCTTACACTTACCAAGAAAAAGCTGATGAAGAACATTGTGGAGTAAGAGACAAAGGTTCTGGTGGGAATCGAACTGACATCCCCTTCGCTAACTTCCAGATTATCACATTACATATTAATCTGCCGCTGCCAGTAGAAAATCGAAAGTAATGAATTAAAAAGCAGAGTGGAGGAGATCTGAAAGCGCCGCAGGCGAAAAATTTTTTCAACAAATTTTAACAAAAAATCGTGTGATTTTTTGTTAAAATTTGTTGTTAAAATTTTTCGCCTGTGGCGCTTTCATTGCACCTCCACGCAATTTTTTTCTATTTCTTCATAATTTATGTTACACACTTAATATTTTTTACATAAATTACCTTCGTATAGCTTTTTCCGGCCATATTATCAAGAAGACGATATGTCAAAAATAGTGATACATAACAAACTGTCTTGTCTTAAAATTAGTTTTTATTTTTCTTAAAAGTTTTTCTTTCTTAACAGTTTTTCTCAAGGATGCCCCTAAAGGATTACATTATATGTATGTTCTACCCCCAAACTTTGTTCAATCCCAACACTTTCTCAAGACATATCTAACCTCTATCTTCAACCCTTAAGGTGGCTCCGATACATTTTTTTTATTTTAAATATACTTCCTTATAAAATAATCTCCTAATGCTCCAATAGTGAAATCTAGAAGGATCATATGTAAGACCAACTACCAATAACATTTCTCTCCATATTTTTTTTCTGAACATACTTACAAGCTTTCTCCACTCCCTAAGTGTGCTTTCATACAAAGATGATATTTCTTAAAAATTTGCTTCTACCGCTCTGGCTGTCCGAGGGTTGCACCTGGAAGAGTCAAATGTATGACCGACCACCAATATTTGTTCAATACCATTATATACGTTCTTTTTATTTTTAAAACTTTTTTTAGGACATCGGCTCCTACCCCTCAACATTTTTTAGTTCATACCTACCCCCTTCCTCTTCGAAGTAGGCTCCCATACAAAACTAACTTTTTTTAGATATTGAGCGACATTTTAACATGTAAATTTTCAATACCCGTCTAAAAATAAAGTGTTCAAACGCATGTACTATCATATATGACAATTTATGTTAAGGATGGACCAATATATGATCGCATATTATCATATGTTCTTCCATATATGGTCATATATTGAATAAGCGCCAATTTTAATATATGTTGTTATATGATCATATATGTTTCCGAATTAATGATGTATGGTCAGATGTTTTCATATATGCTCATATACAATTCATTTTTAGCCGGGTATGCAATAAAATTTTTGTATTTGAGCGAAATTATAGCCAATGGGGATAATGTCCGTTAGGATTATGTCATGTCACGATATTTGAACAAGTACAAACATAATTTTTTACACTACAGTTTTTTCACGGTTTTTTAGTATTAATTTAAAGCAGCGACAGGCAAAAGCACTACGCGGCGTTTTTACTCTCACACCTACATGTTCTCACTCATTAAACAAATTCAAAAAAACACAATTTTCTCCTCTCTTCTTGTTTATAATATACTTAGAGAAATAATCAATAAAGAATTTTAATATCAAATTCTTGTTTAAGGAACATTTTTTGGTAAACCAGAATGCTTAGTTTGTCACTATTCACTAAATATTACATTGCTAGACATTTTAACCAATTTCATTTATTATCTTTTTTATTTTTTAAATGGTAAAATGTGTTATTATTTTTACTGTAAGATTCTTTAAGTGCATTGAGTATGAGAGTGCTACATGTTACACACACAAAGAAAAAATATGATAGTATGTGTTTGCCTGTCGCTGATTTATAGTGACTTCACTTTAAACAATCATGGTACGTATGAGTGATATTTATTATATTATAGCCCAGGAAAATAAGGAGTCATCTGCGGAAAATCGGATAGGTTCTCTGAAAATTTGCACAGATCTTAGTTTTGACAATCTAAATAAGAAAAAAAAGTCCCAAGAAATCACCCGTGTCCTTGCTGAGATATTGAGGTCAAAGGTCACAAAAACCGGGTTTTTTACAGTTTTTTTGTTAATATCTCGCTTAATATGCGTCGTACGCTTTAAGAGTTTATTACAAAACTTGAAGAATATAAAATTATCTACAATATGTTTCGCAATACTTTTTTCGTATCTCTCACCGTTTTTGAGATATTTAGGCCAAAACTCACAATAACCTGATTTTTCACAGTTTTTTGCTTATATCTCGGTTAATTTGAGTCTTACGCTTTAGAAGTGTATGAAAGAACTTATAGAATATAAAATTATGAACAAATTTCTCTCTGAAATTTTTTTAGTATCCCTCACCGTTTTTGAGATATGGGCGAATTTATCTTTAATTTATGAATACAATAGGGACACGAAATAATGACACCAAACATGAAAACTGAAAAGGGCATATCTTCTAAACGAAATCGTGTATTACTAAAAAATAAAAAGTGCTACGTAGATAATTAATCTAGCTTTTATTTGAGTCTGATCTAGAGCAGATTGCGTAATTTTTTAATACACTCAAGAAAAAAAACTCTGTCAAAAAATCTGTAAACAACTTTCAGCTTCAAACTTTAAGCAGATTTTTCTGCTGAAATGGATCTTTTTACTAAGTTTTCAGTCATTTAGTATAGAAAATAACAGAAATCAGAAGATTATTCTTCTAATTTTACAGAAATATTTAGCAACTATCTTTAAAAAAACTATATTTTTTTCAACCAATCATTAGATTGGTTGCTGAAATCAACAGATTTTTTCTGGTAAAATGAGCTGATTTTTCTGCTAAAATCAGGAAATTTTTCAGGTGAAATCAGAAAATTTTCAGCTGAAATCAGCAGATTTGTCTGCTGCCTCGACAGATTTTCTCATTTAGCTCAAAATAGGCAGATTTTTCTGCAGCTTTGACATAGGTTTTATTTTAAGTGTGTGCTACGAGAGTCGAGCTAGAAAAAAAAATTATATTAAAATATTTTTTGATACAGGTTTTCTAATATGTTTCCCAAAAAAACTAAATTTTTTCTAAGTTCAAAATATTTTTAGTAATAATCTTTTTGTTTATCTTCAGGTATCATATAACTTGCCGATCAACAAAAAGTTTCAGACCAGGATTGTTTTGTAAGAGACACCCGTTTCTCAGGCCATTTAATTTATAAGCTCCAACTTTTTTTATAACACAAGAAATATTTTTTGTTGCTTTTTTTAATTACTCTACACTAAGTTTTAAGAGACACCCGATTCTCATTTAATTACTCGTAACTAAAAAATATTTTAAAATAACTAAATTTTACAATTCGACCTTCGCAGCATTTTCATTAATTACACAATCTGCTCTAGATCAGACTCAAATAAATGTTTGCAAAAATAAGTACTTAGATCAGAATAGATGAAGGAGAGGAAGAAGAATAATGATTACTAAAAATAAGTTTGTTTACATATAATTACAATAACAAACTCTTCTGTTAGAAAAAACAACAGCAACAACGACACTCGAATTGAAAAAATCAGATTTAGTTGATACTTGCTTAACAGCCTACTTGGCGTATCGGTCTAGAGTGATTGTACGTTACAAGCAGTTAATGGCAAAGTATTACAGATGATGATGAGTTCAATCCTTGTCGGCTGCGATCTGTTAATAATTTTCACATATAGAGTTTTATTGACTATAAACTAAATAAACTTGACATTAAAAGTTTTTCTGAAGATAACTGGATAATATGAAACTAGTAAGAAACAAACCAGGATGTCTAAATTTTTAGAAAAATTAAAATTTTTCTTTCACACTTTTCTCAATTCAAAACCATATATAACAAATCAAAAAATTATAATACATAATTATAACTAGAGCCCGAGCTCGACTGTCTTTACAGAAAACAATAATTTAAAAGCTAGATTAATTATCTACGTAGCAGTTTTTATTTTTT
Organism: Pegoplata infirma; assembly: GCA_963921195.1. Lineage (NCBI taxonomy): Eukaryota > Metazoa > Arthropoda > Insecta > Diptera > Anthomyiidae > Pegoplata > Pegoplata infirma. Next base: position 129,217 of record CAWUER010000032.1, read on the forward strand.
AGTACACAGTAAAAAGTTTTGGGTTATATTTAAAACCTAGCGGAGCACATGTTAAACTACTTTGGAATTAAACTCAAAGTTAAATCCGAAATGGATTATATGCTAAACCACATAGGGATTAAAAATTTGATTATCTTTATGTCATTTTTTTTAGTTTTATTTTGATGCCAAAAAATAATTAAATTTCTCTCTTGAAAAACTTATAAAAAATAAACGTCAAACGTCATCAAAAAATTGTATTTCTTCAAGTTTAAGATAAATACTTAACAAGGAATTGAAAACAGCTGTCATATTGAGTGAACAAAAAATGCTTTTTCATTCAATGAAAGTGAGAAAAGAGGTTAGCAATGTACCCAAAAGTAAAATCTTTATATTATCAAAATTTGTGATCCAGAAAGTGAAGATTTTATTCCGACCGAAATATAAATATCAAGTAAGTATTGACTAGAAACTTTTATCAATCATTTTAATTGATTTTTGGTTAACTTTACTTTTAGGCCAGCTGAATCTTGAAGCAGAAGGCAGAGAGATGGAATTTTTAGATCACGACGGTGCCTACCCCCAGGAATAATTTCTTAATATAGAAGCAGTAGCAGTTTATTTTATGAGGACTTGTGCTGAGTTTGGGTGACAAATCAAGAGTCCTCTGGATTTTAACTTTATTCATGTATTTGGTCTGTATTTGTATTCAATACACAAAAAAATTAAAAAACATAACCTTACATTTGTTTTATTTATTTTTGGAGAAATTTAAGTCCTGCCTTGTTCAAATAAACACCTGTTTAGGTGTAAAATTATTTCCATATTTTGGTTTTATTATAACACCCAAAAATAAATTCAAAATCCATTCTCTCACTCTCTTTTTATCTCTTTAAAAATAAACTTTTTATGGAATAAATTAAATTATTTTTGGCATTGTTATATATATATACACCAGCTAGGAATTAAAATTAACCAAAAACTTTTTACTGTGTAATACACGATTTCGTTTTAAAGATATGCCCTTTTCAGTTTTCATGTTTGGTGTCATTATTTTGTGTCCCCCTATTATATTCATAAATTAAAGATAAATTCGCCCATATCTCAAAAACGGTAAGGGATACGAAAAAAATTATAAAGAGAAATTTGTACATAATTTTATATTCTATAAGTTTTTTAATAGAGTTTTAAAGCGTATCATTCATATCAAGCGAGCTATTAGCAAAAAACTGTAAAAAATCTGGTTTTTGTGAATTTTGGCCTTAGTATCTCAGAAACGGTGAGAGATACGAAAAAAGTATTAAGAAACATATTGTAGGCAATTTTATATTCTACAAGTTTTGTAATAGACTCTTAAAGCCTACGACGCATATCAAGCGAGATATTAGCAAAAAATTGTAAAAAACCCGGTTTTTGTGACCTTTGACCTCAATATCTCAGCAAGGACACGGGTGATTGCTGGGGACTTTTTTTTTCTTATTTATATTGTCAAAACTAAGGTCTGTGCATGCGGACAAGAAGATTTCAATTTCAATTTATTTAATTTTTATAATATTTACATTTTACTTAGTTTATATACATTTTAAAGAGTTCAAGATTTTTATCTTTTTCTGCTTAATAATGAAATTTAACAATGTTTTATAAATTTATGTACATATATACAAAAGATTTTATTGGAGGTAAAAATTTAGCAAAAACCTATTTGACAATTTTTTTTTTTTTATAAAAACAACTAAACCTAACCTACTTACTATCCTAACTAAGATGAGCGAGCTCATTAATATGTTCATAACCAGAGCTCAGGCATCTGATATTAAAATTTAAGGTCTGTGCAAATTTTCAGAGAACCTATCCGATTTTCCGCAGATTGCCCTTTTTTTCTCCTTATTTTCCTGGGCTATTAAGGAATTTAATATATATCATACGCTCCGATATCCAAATATTAATAAACAACCAAGAAAACTTCAATACAACCAAAATAGAGTTAAGTTAAGAGTTTAAATGCTGAATTACGCAAAATTAAAAAAAAAAATCCTGTAAAATAACAAAAGAAATATCGATATTTTTATTAGAAACGTAGAGTTCGAGTTAGTTGCAACAATTTAAAGACGAAAATATTGTAAACTTTATGAAAAAGTTGTCAATTTACCAAAAAAAAATTAAATTTAAAATATTATTTTCCACAAAAAATTGTTATATTCCTAAAATAAGTGGTAAATTAAAACAAAACAAATTGTAATTAAACTACTTATTTTAGTAAAGTTTCAACTTTTATTTTGTAAATTTATTTTTTTTGGTGAATTCACAACTTCTTATGGTTAAAATACACTTTTCTTGAAACTTTTGCCTTTTAACACTTGTTTACAAATTAAAAAAAGGCGATTTACAAGATTGTGTATTCATCTTTCATGTAAAATCTCGCGCTGAATGCGAAAATGAATTTCAAAAGTAGAACAGCTTTAGAGATGTTACAAACTTTTTGAATTTTCAAAAAAGAAAACAACTTGTTTTACTTTTATTAAAAAAATATATCCAGAGAAAAATAGCCCACTTATAACCTTGAAAAATTATATGTGATATAACTTTTAAACGAAAAAACTCATTTATACACTCAAACCAAAAGATGCCTGCGAATTTTATACTTTTGCCCAAAACATTAAATCATGACAATGTTTTGCGGAAGATTTGGGTGTACTTGCCAAAGCAAAGTATTTTTAGAAAAAATAATGTTATACTACTTTGCTATTCCATGCAAATCGAATTGAGTGCAAAAATAAGTGCAAAAAAGTGTTTTTAGATTTTGGAGAGTATAAAAGATTCGGCACCAAAGAATATAACACTCTCATTTGTTTTATGTACATTTGATGGACTTATTGTAAAAACTTGATAGGCAACATTTCATTTTATGGTGGTTTTTGACTTAAAACTTTTAAAATAATGTAGAAAACAGATCATGTGGAAAAATTTCATACTCAAGATATTTGTACGGAGGGTTTAAGCAAGACTTCTCTCGAAAATCTGTCAATGGAACATCAGTAGAAAGCGAAAAACAACAGAAAATAAAATGTTGCTTAAGGTGGCTTCAGACCATAACATTTGTAATAATATCTGTCAAAATTTTTTGTAAAATCTATAAAATAGTATGGTGTAAACACAAATCGGTATAAAACCAATAGAAATACGGATTGAAAAATGACAAGCGGATACGTATTCTCATTTTTAGAAATTTCTCTAAAAATGAAAAAACGTATTCGCTTTTCATAAGATCAGGGTTGTATTTGTTTTGATAATATTTAAGATGTGATGGTGTGAATACGCAAAGGATTTTTTAAAAGATTTTTTGACAAGCGGAGAAAATTTCGTATTATTTAAGATACGTATTTTCGTACGACTCAGTATTATAGTCTGAAGTGGGCTTTAACAAGTTTTTGCAGTAAGCCCTTCATTTAATAAACAAATGGAAAATTTTTATGCGAAAACCTTAGAATTGGTGAAGAAGTAGCTTTGGTAAAAAAAATGATTTTTTTTACACAAAAAACAAAATTATGTCAAAAAAAATTTAATGAACCCAAAATTTTTGGTAAAAAAAATTTTGATGTAAAGAAGTTTTTGATGAATAATTTTCGATGAAAAGAAAAATTTTTTAATGTTAAAAAAAATATGAAATAAAAAATTTTTGGTGAGAAAAAATTGATAATAAAAAATTTGATAAAAATGTTGATGGAAAACATTGATGAAAAAAATGATAAAAAAATTAATGAAAAAAAAAATTTTCATGAAAAAAAAAATTTTATGAAAAAAAAAAAAAAATTCATGAAAAAAATATTGATGAAAAAAAAAATATAAAAAATGAAAAAAAAAAAATTTATGAAAAAAAAATTTAATGAAAAAAAAAAAATTAATGAAAAAAAAAAAATTTGATGGAAAAAAAATTTCATGGAAAAAAAAAATTTATGAAAAAAATTTTTATGAAAAAAAAATTTATGAACAAAAAAAAAATTATGAAAAAAAAATTCATGAAAAAATTTTTTTTTGTTGAGAAAAAATTATGTTACTTTTTATTCACCAGCTGGAGAAAAAAGGTTTTATTCACCACGAGGTAAATTATTATCCAAGTTACAAACCCAAGTTATTAGAATTTTCGGTTTTAAGAAAATAAAAATAGTAATTCTTGTTTTCTTTTTCGTTAATTGTTAGCTTATATAGTCAAACTGAGGTGGTGTCCTGCAACTTTTTTAAAATTAGACACCAGCCTAAAAACATTATCATGTTTAAAAAAATCAAAAAATCTGTAAAATGAATTTAAATTTAGAACAACAAATTTTTAGCAGATTTTTCTGCTGAAATGAATATTTTGTAAAATTCTCTGCCATTTAATTTCTGAAAACAACAGAAAGTTTGCAGAAATTTTACTGATTCCGTTTGCTAAGTGTCACAAAGTTTTTGTGCAGAGTGTCACAAAGTTTTTGTGCAGATTTTTACCAGATTATTTGGCTAATTTAAAAGATAATTTTTGTTGTCTTTTTTAAAGTAATTTTTTAAATTTCGGCCGCGGAGAAAGGAAAATCTAATGTCACTATATGAAAATAAAAGTTGACGAATACGAATAGTTCCCGCTTAAATGTGTCACTAAATAGGTAAGCTTTAATAATATGTAATGCAAAAGAACAGATATGAACAACTTAAAAACAACCAACCATTTTTTCGGCTTGCCGTTTTGTTGCTGCCTTTGAAGACGAGAAGTTCATCAGTTCATGCACGCAAACGTTACGTTTTATGTGTGTGTGCTTGTCCGAATTTTTTCAAAGTTGTTTTGTTATTTTGTTTTCTTGTTATAAGTGTTTATGTTGTGATATTTTTGCTTTTTATTCTTTCATATGTGCATGTTTTGACATGCCGTTATTTTTTCTTGTTTGTTCATGTTAAGAATTCTATATAGTTGTTAAATATTTATATTTTTTTCCAATTTAAAAAAAAAAAAACTGTTATTTTTGAAAAAAAAATATTTTTACAGAAAACATATCAATTGGCTCAAACTAGGTGTAATTTCCAATTTTCTGCTTAAATTATCAATTTTCTCAGCCAAAATTAGCAAATTTTTCTGCTGAAATCAGAATATTTTCAGCTAAAATCAGCAGATTTTTCTGCTGTCATGACAGATTTATCTGCTGATTCAACCCAGGATATCACTACCGAAATTTAGCAAACCGCGTCTGCTAAAATCAGCAGATTTCTCACATGCCTCAAAATGGGTGTATTTTCAACAGAGTTTTCGGCTGATTGGACAGAGTTTTTATTTCGAGTGAAGCAATTTTTTGTTTAATTAGTTAAAAAATCATTTGGATTTCCTTTAATCCATAAACTTCTCCGTAAACACTATTATAAAAAAAGTCTTTAAATCTTTTTATATGCCATACTTATAAAATCCACCAAATTGCATTTTTTTTTTCATTTAAATTAATTTTAAAATTCCTTATATTTAACTTTATTTATGTTAAAGAAAAAAAAAAGTGTAATTAAGTTCTCCGCCATTACTTGAGTAAATAAAATATTTCAACAACCAACAACAGCTAAAATAAAAAAGTAACAATTTTCTTAAAAACACGTTTTTTATATATTTATTTTTTTTAATGTTGATGATGGTTGGAGTGTGGCTGCCGTATTCACTTTTTTGCTGGGTTTTTTATTCGTAACCCTTATCATAGTCATGATGCTGAAATATATACTAAAATACGACTAAAAATGTTAAATTTATGTTTTTTTTTTGTTTTATTTTTATGATACTTTTTATATAAAAATATATTTTTATATATTTTTACACATTACTTAAGACAAAATAATTACGAGCATTTGAAGGTAAATTTTTTTAAAAAACAAACAAAAAAAACATTAAGTCTTAACTTTTTTAAGGATAAGTCCCGAGTAAAAAAGATCTGATATAATCATATATGCTATTATATAATTATTTATATTTATATATGGTTATGCATGAACTTTGATATGGACATATAAGTTTATATATAGCATTGTATTTTTCCTTATTTTTTAATATAATAACATACATATTCATATCTATTTACATACCGATCTATATGAAATTAGATATGACATATAATGTCGGGAATTTTTAGATATGGCAGATAAAAAGATATATGATTTTATTTATAATTATATCCCGAAAAAAATTTTCAAAATTTTCTAAGTCCCGAACAATTAAATAAAAATTAAAAAATTTTCAAGTCCTAAAAAATTTTATGAAAATTTCCCAAAGTCCCGGAGTAAAAAAGTCATTTGGAGTAAAAAAATCATTGAAAATGTTTTTAGGAGAAATTTTATTTTTTTGAAAAATTTTTAAGTTCCGAAAAAATGTTTTTAAATTTTCTAAGACACAAACATTTTTTGGAATTTTTAAATCCCTTAAAAATGATTTTAGAAAAAAATTACAAATTTTTAATAATTTGCTAAGTCCCGAAAAATTCCGAAGAATGCAAAAAAGCTCTTCTAATTGATAATGTATCCAATCTGATAAAATAATTTCTAATTTCTCGTTTAAAATTCCAAAAAAATTCACCAGATTTCATCTAATTATATAAAAATTTATCTAATTTTAACAGATAAGATATGATTTAATACAATTAGATAGACCCATTTTTGGGATCAAACTTAATCAAATTTGATATTATTTTATCAAAAATAATAGAATTTGATATAATCGTATAATATTCGATCCGCCAATTTTCGGATCAAAATTAATATGGATTTACATAAAAGCATATCTTTTCATATATAATTAAATATTGCGTCATATAACTTTTTTTTATTCGGGGTAACATACAAATATAAGATATAAAGGTTGATGTGCGAAGGTGGTTACGAAAAGATGAATGTTAAAATTATAATGGATGGCAAGCAGTGCTGAACAAATTTAGCATTTCCGTTTGTGTTTTAAATGAAAAAAATGTGTTCTTGCTTTTGGAGAAATTCTTGCTACTAACGCGAGCGTTAGTAACTAAATTTTTTCTCACGATCACGAAATAATCACGCTCACGAAGACTCACGAAATTAAAATTACCTATTTTTTTACTTTGTTTTTTTTTTTATTTCTTACACAAAAAGTATACAATTTCCTAATAACAATCATAAGCAGGGAAACCAAAAATATGCTCTAAAAAACACGTTTTATGCGCTTAAAAAATGCCCTTAAAAACGGAAAATATGCTCTAAAAACAATAAAAATATGCTCTTAAAAAAGTGATGTCCCCTTTTTGGTTGTATTTTTTACAATTTGTTAGAGAATAGACCCTCCAAATACCGTTATGTGCGATAGTAAGAGGGTTAAATATGCTCTACAAAAATATTTTCCTTAATGTTTTCTGCCAAGTTGCTGAATCTAAAGAAAACATAGTTTCATATACCGATATGAAGCAAGAACAGACCAAATGGGAATCAGTCGTCACAATTCCGTAATTGTTGAAAAAAAACATTCTTGTTGGATAAAAAATTTAAAAATACATGTTGTCATAAAAAAAAAATTGGAAAAGAATGCTCTAAAAATTAAAAAAAAAATGCTCTAAAAATGTAAAAATATGCTCTAAAAAGTGGAAAAATGCTCTAAAAATTAAAAATTTGCTCTAAAAATATGCTCTTATGCTAAAATATGCTCTTAAACCTAAAATATGCAAAAATATGCTCTTAAGGCTAAAATATGCAAAAATATGCTCTAACAAATCGATGCCAGATTTCTTAAAAACTTCTGAAACGGATAAATACCTTACCTATTTATCAATAAAATGCACAGGAAAAAACATGATACTGCATATTTTTGGTTTCCCTGATCATAAATTACCCTCTAAAGTCAATATGATGACTATTTCCTTACTTCCCAGTATGCAAAATGACTCGATATCGATTCGAAAAAGAATCGTTTTCTCTAAGAATTTCATCGATATCGAGTTCGATATAATGTCGATATAAAGCGTATTTTCCTATGTGGCATGCAAGGTGATATAGAATCGATTTTTGGTACAGGATTCGATTCGACTTTTAATCGAAAAATTTCATGGATTTCGATAATTTTGTTTTTTAATAATTTAGTAAATTGTGTTAAAAACGGTAAGAATTAAAAAAAAAAATATTTTATTACTTGCTACTACTTACTTACAATTAACTAATTTTTACTAATTTAATTTATTTATTCTTTAAATTTAATTTTCCCTAATTACTATTTTTATCTGCCTCACTTGAGATTTGAACTCAGAACTCCCAGTTTACTGGTTGAACGCCTTACTCCTTCAGCCAAAGTTTGATCATAAAAGTACTTTTTTAAAATTACTTTTACTAAAATTTAAAATTTTTTATTATTATTTGAATTGCCCTTTAATTATAATTTTTATTATTATTTGAATTACCCTGTTTTATATTTTTTTTATTTTGTTTTGACGTACTTCTCATAATTTGAAAATATTTGTATTTCAAAATATATATTAGTACAAACAAATTTCAAGTTGTGTATGGCCTAGTTGTCTAGCAGGTTCTGCAGCATAGGATTTGAAGTTTTATGGCCCGGGTTCAAATCCCGGTAGCGGATTTTTTTTTTATTTTTTTTTTTATTGTTCTGATGTTAGATATTATTTTTTTTTAATAATAATTAAAATTTGTGGAAGTTTTGTTAAACTAAATAAAACTAAAACTCGATGTTATATCGAAAATAAGTATTTTTTTCTATGGAAGAACAAATACGAGAATTCCTAAAATGTAGATTGGAAATCATTTCGAAATCGATTAATTTTTCAATAAAAATTAAAGTTCGAGAAACGTTAAAATATCGACTGTATATAATATCGACTTCGAATCATTTTTGCGGAAAAGCTGCGAAAATACTTCGAAAAAATTGTCGACTCGAAACTGTGCAGACTGGGTTGTTTTCTGTTTCAGACAGCACAAAAGAATCACGAAAAATCACGAAACAAAATTTACTCACGCACGCTTATGTATGAAATTATTTTCATTATCATGACTTGTAAGCACGATGACGCGTGAATCTCGTGAATCACGAAAAAATCGTTTCACGCGCGCCTCTGTAGTGGAAAGCTTTAATTTTTTTATTTTAAAACTTTTTTTTAAGGACATCAGCTCCTATCGCTAACAATGTATGACCGACCCCTATTCATTTTTTCCCTCCAACTTTTTTACTGAACAAACCTATACCCTTTCACCACTTTCTAAAAGGGCTGCCATACAAAATAAAGTATTTTTCAAAATATAAGTCGAAATATATTCAAAACCCTCTATCAAAAAAAAAAAAAAAACAACTTTTCAGGAAATCCAAAAAAACTGTTTATTTCGCGTATTGTTAGAGTAAGTAAAATTTGATATTCTACAATATTTTTTAAATTAACTACTGAATCTCATGTATAATTTGTTTTTAAAATTTTGCACTATTGCGGACTTTATGACAGATAGAGGGTTTTGTTTCTCAAAAATATTAAGTACATGAATGAAAATGATCAGATAGATTGTTTTGCATTTAATAAAAATGAATTCCCGTGTTAAAAAAATAATTATATCAAAACATATCTCTTTTGATAAAAACAAATATGGGTCATATCTAAATAGATATAATCAGATCTACTCCATATATACTCATATCTGATTCAGATATTTTTTGATCCGTAAATTGAATCTATCTGGCATATATGGCATATATGATCAGATATTTTGAGATATGTTCATATATGTAAAATTGTCAGATAGACTCAATTTACGGATCAAAAAATATTTGAAGCAGATATGAATATATATGGAGTAGATCTGATTAGATCCATTTATATATGATCGATATATATTTTATCAAAGGAGATATGTTTTGATATAATTATTTTCTTACACGGGTTATTATGATTTCATTTACGACATCGGTAAATTTTTAAATTGATTTAATAATGCTAACGGCTTATAAAAAATTCCGAAATCGCGTTTTTGGTCCACAGGTGCTGATTTTTAAGACAAAAATTATTTTTTTATCGAATTCATCACAAAAGTTGACAAACTGTTGAGTATGTTGTGTAAAAAATAGTAAAAAAAAAATAAAAACGCGATTTTGGTCCACATATGCTGATCAGCATAGCGATTTTTAAAATTAAAATTTTTGTTTCATAATTTACACCAGACATCCAAATTTTGAGCCATATTTTTCAAAAAAGTCAAACAAGAATTTTCAGAAAAATTAACATCAGTGGACCACAATCGTGGTTTTGGAATTTTGTTGACAAATTCATGTTCAGCATGCAAAATTTAGTATGACAACATGTAGTGCATGGTGAAATTATTGGAAAAAAATATTTATAAATTAATTATTTGAAAAGATCGAGGATTTTGCATTCAGAAAAATTAATTGTGTAAGAGACCGAGAAAATCAAAAATGTAAATATATTATCAAAAAAAAAATATATTATTGTTCTGAATTTTACACCATAGATTACTGAATATTTTGGCATCAAAAAGTCATTTTCGTGGAAATGGAAGATAGAGGGTTTTGAATATAGGCCCTCGATGTGCACTATAATTTTTGTTTTTGATAATACTCCCAGCAAAAAATAAACGAAGTGGTTCAAAAAGAATTAGTGGTTTCACTACATACAAAGTAGCGATAAGTACCGAACTTCATATTCCGTAGGAAGTAATTTTAAAATCACTTCCAAAAATGCTACAAAATAACAATAAAAACATTTTTCACCAGTTCTTTACTTAATTATTTTGAAGCACCTATTTCATATCAACACAACATATGAACTTCTTTTTCAACTGAAACACTTAGAAGTATGCAATTTTTTCTACGTTCGGCTTCAAATAGATTTAGGTTTTGCAAAAATGGTGACAAAATTTGGCAATGGCATTTCATTTCTCTTTATAAGCTCTAAATAATCGAAAAGTCGAAAATCGATTATAGATAAATTGTTAAAATTTTATACAACCAATTTGACGTTTAACTACCATTCTATACCCAGTCTGCACAGTTTCGAGGCGACAATTTTTTCGAAGTTTTATCGAAGGTTTTCCTCAAAAATGATTCGAAGTCGATATTATATACAGTCGATATTTTAACGTTTCTCGAACTCATATTTTTTTTGAAAAACAAATCGATTTCGAAATGATTTCTGATCTACATTTTAGGAATTCTCGTATTTGTTGTTCCATCGAAAAAATATTTATTTTCGATATAATATCGAGTTTTATAGTTATTAAATTTTACAAAAATTCCACAAATTTTACTTTTATTATTAAAAAAAAAATAATATCTAACACTAGAACAATAAAAAAAAATAAAAAAAAAATCCGCGACCGGGGTTTGAACCAAGGCCAAAAATCTCCAAATCATAAGCTGCCGAACCTGCTAGCCAACTAGGCCATACAGAACTTGAAATTTGTTTGTACTAATATATATTTTGAAATAAAAATATTTTCAAATTATGAGAAGTATGTCAAAACAAAATAAAATGAATATAAAAACAGGGTAATTCAAATAATTATAAAAATTATAATTTAAGGGCAATTCCAATAATAATAAAAAATTCAAATTTTAATAAAAGTAATTTTAAAAAAGTACTTTTATGATCAAACTTTGGCTGAAGGAGTAAGGCGTTCAACCAGTAAACTGGGAGTTCTGAGTTCAAATCTCAAGTGAGGCAGATAAAAATAGTAATTAGTAAAAATTAAATTTAAAGAATAAATAAATTAAATTAGTAAAAATTAGTTAATTGTAAGTAAGTAGTAGTAAGTAATAAAATATTTTTTTTTACCGTTTTTAAAACAATTAACTAAATTATTAAAGAACAAATGTGTCGAAATTCATGAAATTTTCGATTAAAAATCGAATCGACTCCTGTACCAAAACTCGATTCTATATCACCTTGCATGCCACATAGGAAAACACGCTTTATATCGACATTATATCGAACTCGATATCGATGAAATTCTTAGAGAAAACGATTCTTTTTCGAATCGATATCGACTCATTTTGCATACTGGGTATCTTATATCGAAAAAAGCTCGTCCTAAATTAAATAAATACATTAACGAACTAAAGCGGATGTTGCTGCATCACATTATTAAAGATTGTTTAAGCTTTTTAGAAAATTGAGATTTAGGCTTGTGGTCAGAACAAACTGGTGAATCGATTCGTCGTGAATTTTTATAGTTTTGTGATTTTTATAATTACTCCTTTTTTTTAACTCGAAGTATATACGTTTCATTATCAATGCAATTTATTTTTCTATTACTTAAGGTTTTTAAGATATTCGCGTTTGAATATTGAAATATTTCGGTCTCTGTAACTTATTCTTAAATTGCTCAAACACAATAGTACTCGATTTAGTAAAAATAAGACATCTTTATTCCAAAACTGGTATTAGAGATGGGCGCGTGAGTGGATTTTGACTCACACTCACTCACGCTCACGCAAAAAATAATCGAATCACTCACGCAAATTTTTTTTTTACTCACGCTCACTCACTATTCACGTAAGTAATAAAAAACTTACTCACACTCACGCGTGAATCACGCCAGATTCAATCACGCTCACGCGTGAGTCACGCAAAATCTACTCACGCAATAAAATTTTCTTACCAAAAAAAGAAAAAAACTCCAAAGAAAAATTTTTTACAAAAAATTGAAAAAATTTGTGCAAATCAAAAAATCTAATCACGCAAACTCACGCAAAAAATAAACGACACACTCACTAATCACTCACTCAGATTTTTTTTCAACTCACACTCACTCACAATCACGTGATTGAAATGAAAATCACTCACACTCAAGCGTGATTCACGCGTGATTCACGTGAATCACGCAAATCACGTGACCAGCGCCCATCTCTAACTGGTATCCAAATTTTTCTATCGTGTACTGTTTTTGAAATATTGGCGTTTGAAAAACCTAAATTCCACTGTTGCGCACTAATATCACTGTAAGACAAATTTCAACTTTTTTTTTAACACCAGAACGAGACCTTATACACTTGAAAGTAGAGCCCCTCTGGAGTAAAACTGCATTTACAGTTTTTCATTCGGTGATCATTTGTCCTTTTTAGAGGACTTTAAAGTTTTAAAGGACATTTGAAGTAAAAAAAAAAAAAAATATTTCTACTTATCCTACGATACTGAGATAAAAAGCAAATGAAAGAGGAAAGCTTCCTCAATTTTTTAAACATGTCCGTTTTGTCATATCAGGTTAAAAGGATATCAATAAGGTCCTTTCAAAACTTTGTCCTTTAATATCCTTTAGAATTTCCAGCCATTTCTTCCGGAAAAAATATATGTTTTTTTTATATGCACTAACACATTGTTAAATTTCATCCTTCTCACTTTGTTAGTTTAGTGTAAAAAAAAATAGGTTTTTATATATAACTGAAAATATATTTTTTATTTACACATAGCCTCCCAAATATTAACCAATTTTCTTGGAAAAAAATCTAACACATGAATAAATGGATATACATGTGAAACTGGACCCTCCGTGGAGTAAAAGTATGTTAACAGTTTTTTATTCGGTGATCCGGTCTCCTTTTATTCGCTGTTCCGGCCTCCTTGTAAAGGGACTTTAATGTTACAAAGAACATGTAAGTTCCAAAATTTTTTTAATATACTCATATTTTACCTATGTTTCTGAGATGGATACCAAATGTTAATGATATCAACACTGCCGTTTCAAAATTAGTCCTGAAGATTTCTATCCCAATATTTCCAAGAAAATATGTATATATTAAGGATTTTAATAAGACGTTCTTAAACTTCACCCTTCTATCAATGGGATATATGCTATTTAATTTTTCACGGAAATGTAAGTCGAATTTCTGATCTATATACATAGCAAGCCAAAAAACAATTATCAGTTCCAAAACTCTTATGCCAATAAATTTGAAGTCTATATGTAAATAAATCGTATAAAAAACACGTGTTTACTTATTTGTACTTTTACTTATGCAAGTATGTGCTATATGTATGACAATGTATTTTTTTAACTCGTGCTTTAAACAACAACCTAAAATTAAGGCAGAGCCGAAAAACTTCCTCTGAAATTCTTGAGTTTGACTTTATATCACCATTTCCGCAAAAAACTAATAAATAGAGTCCGACCGAATATTCGGTTTCAGTCTCGGTTTCGGCCGAATAATGGGGTTTCGGCCTCTATTCGGTACTCGGCAAAAGTTTGATCGAATATTAGCCGAAACCGAAACACTTTGGTATTTTAAAAAATATGTAAAAAAGTCGGTCAATTTTTTGATTTCGTATTTCATTACACTTGTTTCAGTTCAATTAAAGAAAATGTTACAAGTTTATGCAATAAATGTTAAACTGTTTCAGTTCAAAAATTATTTTCTCCTAGTCTGCAAATGAAATATACAATCTTTTTGTAAGTTTTTTTAAAAACATATTTTTTTTTTTTCAAAAATACAACAATTCCTATGGTTTAAAAGCGTTATATGCTGTATATTAATCTTAAACAATTTTTTAATAATTTTATTCGTGCCAGGCGGTAATTTTTTTAAAATTTCGGTTTCGGTTCGGTTTCGGCCGAATATTACTTTTTCAGCCGAATATTCGGTTCGGTTTCGGTTCGGCCTCAAAAACTGGTTTTGGTCGGACTCTACTAATAAAAGTAATTTTAAAAAGTTTTTGAATTTTATATGTCATTTGTAACTTAAAAGTCTATTTAAAAGGAGACTGGATCACCGAATAAAAAACTGTGAACGTACTTTTACTCCATGGAGGGTCCAGTTTCACATGTATATCCATTTATTCATGTGTTAGATTTTTTTTCCAAGAAAATGGGTTAATATTTGGGAGGCTATGTGTAAATAAAAAATATATTTTCAGTTATATATAAAAACCTATTTTTTTTTTTACACTAAACTAACAAAGTGAGAAGGATGAAATTTAACAATGTGTTAGTGCATATCAATGTCCTTAACATATATTTTTTCGGGAAGAAATGGCTGGAAATTCTAAAGGATATTAAAGGACACAATTTTGAAAGGACCTTATTGACATCCTTTTAACCTGATATGACAAAACGGACATGTTTAAAAATTTGAGAAGGCTTTCCTCTTTCATTTGCTTTTTATCTCAGCATCGTAGGATAAGTAGAAATATTTTTTTTTTTTTACTTTAAATGTCCTTCAAAACTTTAAAGTCCTCTAAAAAGGACAAATGATCACCGAATGAAAAACTGTAAATGCAGTTTTGCTCCAGTTTTGCTTTCAAGTGTATATGGTCTCGTTCTGGTGTTAAAAGTAGTGTTGTACGGTGTATTCTTTATAAATCACACTAAAATTTTCAAACGCGAATATATCAAAAACAAAACATGCTTGAATAATTTGAATTGCATTTTTGGAATCAGGAGGTCCATTTTATATGAAATCAAGTCCTATTTGGTGGAAGCAATGTAAGAATACGTAACAGTGGACCCCTTAAAGTGCTAAAATATTGTTTTTTTTTTTTTTTTTTTAACAGCGAATATCTCAAAAACGGTACGTGCTAGAAAAATTTGGACGGTATATTTGGAAGCAGGAAACCAAAATCTATAAGGACCAGTAAGAAATTTCACTGGAAGGTTTTTGCTGTCGAACAGTGTTTTTAGTGTAAATATTACAAAAAAATACTCTTTCAATCAACTTCTAATTTAGAAGTTCTAAATCACCAAATAAAAATGACATAATCACACCCAAAATGCCAAGAAATATTTACTTCTAAAGAAGTGATGAAAAAAGCGCTTCCAAAAGGTCAAGTTATATTAACATAAGGATCACTACTTCAGAAGTTGTGATAAAAATGTTAATATATATGTACATTTTAAACACTAGTGATATATGTTATACTTAAGTGTCAATATTTCGCCAGTGAAAAGTGGCGAAAAAATAACATACTTTGTGTGTCACACCCATATTAAATTCATCAATTTTTCAGTTAAAGAAGAAGTACATCTGGTTCATAAGTTGTGGTGAATTTTGTAGTGAATGGTAAGCTCTTTTTTTTTGGGGTTATAATGAAATTTTAAATTTATATAGGTTTTTCTAAAGGAAATGTTACAACAAAAAAAAAAATATAAAGATTTGATGAAAGAAATCCTCAAATTCACAATGTGTTTGTTAACAATTTTCAAAAAACAAGATTTTTTGCAATTTTTTATGCCACACCTATACTAAAGGCAGGGAGCTACTAACATATTAAGAAATCTATGTTAGCTTGGGTAGGAAAACAGTAGCGTCAAAATTTTTTCTAACGAGAGTAAATTTGAAATTTTTATTAAAAGCGGGTCAATTTTCGTTGAGACTGCGTTTTGTTGTCTTTCAAGTAAATAGAAAAAATATTCATCTTCTAAACTAAACTTTTAAGCTGGAAGCAAAAAAGTGTTGGTACTCTTTGGGCAAAAAATTCCACTTTTTTTCTTTTTTTGTTCAAATTTAAAATAGTGTAACTTTTTAACAAAACATGATATGTCATTGGTTATGATTTTAGAAAATCACAAAACTTTCTAGTTAACTAAAAATTCAAGCTTAAAAAAAGCGGACGTTATGTGACCACGCTATACCCGAAAAACTGGACCAGGATCGAAAAAAAATTAAAATATTCTCCATTCAAAACTAAACGATATAACCACTTCTTCAAGCAGGTTTTTTTAGGCATTTACTAACGTTTAATAAAATTCAGACTTTCTTAAAAATCGGATATAAACTACAAATTGGCAAGCATTTAAAGCTTTTGTATTACTTTCTTACAAAATATCTTAAAAAGCGAATGTTAATTTTTTGTCAACAACAGATCTTAAAAGAATTAAAGTTAAAAAATACACTGTCAGATACATATGACATTTTCACGTATTTTTCAATAAGTGCAACTAACAAAAGTATATTTTTGCCTTTCATTCGAACACATCAAATAAAATCTCTCATAAATGCAAATTAAACAGCAAAAAAATACTACTCATATCACTACATTAACATCCTTGAAATCGCTTTATCTTTTTTGTAGAAGTGTTAAATCAATTTTCTGACTTTTTCAGATTCACACACAAATACGATGACATGATAACTATGCACACATACATATGTAGGTTTTTGTACGATTGAACACAATGCTCGAAAAGTTTAAAGTTATAAATAAGTACCAAACATTGGAACTACAAAGAATTAAAACAAGCGGGTTTTACAATTTTAAAAAGCGAATTTCTGAAAAACGGAATACATTAAAAAGCACACACAGAAAACGGTTTCGTTGTGTCAACCAAATTTAGAACCAACCAAATTTTTGTAGTCCAGCCAACTATCACTTTTATCAGTTGTGATTACTAATAATTTCATTTCAATCGAATGGCTATTTATCGAATTTCATTACGAGCAACTGAATATATCTGTTGAAGCAACGAAAAATTATAAGACAAAAATGGTTGTTATGACTGATTTTATAGCACCACAACTAAAATATTTTATTAATGGGCTCCTTAAACCGTAAAATAAAAAGACAAAAATAGTGCTTTTTTGTAATATATTTATTAAATAAGTTAATTTTAAAAGAATATATACATTAGGGATATAACCAAAATAGGAACCTATCATAATCGTATGAGCAATTTTATACTAATAACAAAAAACGTTATCCGGGGACATTTTGGTCCAAAAACCTTCGGCACCGATTGCAATTTCTAAAACACCATAAATTTACATTTTTTTATGTTTTATGGTGGGATTCCTTCCCATCCACCGTTTTTTGGCTTTTTGTCGTTTTACAACAAAAATAAAACAATAACAAATTTATAAAATGGTTTTCGACACTAGAAATACGGGTTTTCCGAATAATAAAAAAAAAATATTAGCGAAAACTTCATCGCGATCAGTGCCGAACCTTTTTTAACATTCGCGAAAAAAAGAACACACATTTCTTCTTGATTTTTCATGTACTTTATGAATATGATAGGTCCTTTTTGATATTTGCAAAAAAAAAGCAAATGGTTATATCCCTAATATACATACATAAGTTGATATTTAAATACTACAACAATTTTTAAGAACAGTTAAAAAAATCTCAGAATTTTAGAAAAACGTTCAGCTTTTGAGACTTTCTATAGAAAATATATATAGATAGAATAGAATATAGAATCTGGGACTTTTTTATAGAAAAAATTTTCTAGAATCTTATACTTTTTGTATGGAGAGACATTTATGAGACATTTTCTATAGTAAAAATGTCGCAGAATCTGAGATTTCTTCTACAGAAAAAATGTTTCAGTATCTAAGAATGTTTCTAAAGAAATGTCTCAGAATTTAAAAATTTTTCGATAGAAAAAATGTCTTAGAATCTGAGAATTTTTTACAGAAAAAATGTTTGAGAATCAGAGAATTTTTCTGTAAAAAAAATGTATCAGAATGTGAGAATTTTTCTATAGTAAAAAATATCTTAGAATCTGAGACTTATTCTATAGAAAAAATGTCTCAGAATCTGAGACTTTTTTAAGAACTTAGATTCTTAGACATTTTTTCCTTAATCGAAATTTTCAAAGTCTGAGAAATTTTTTTTAAAGCAAACTCTCATATTCTGAGAAATGTTTATCTAAAACAAAGTCTCAAATTATGATACAGTTTTTCTGTAGAAAAAGTTTCAGATACCGATATATTTTTTCTTTAGAAAAAGTCTCAGATTTTGAGAGATGATTTCTACAGAGAAAATTCCAGAGTCTGAGACATTTTTTTATAGAAAAAGTCTGAAAGATTTTTTTTATAAAAAAAGGTCTGAGAGATTTTTTCTAAAGAACAGTTTTAAGAGTCTGAAGCATTTTTCTAAAGAAAAAGTTTTAGAATCTAAGACATTTTTCTATAAAAAAATCTCAGATTCTTACACATTTTTTCTATAGAAAATGTCTCAGATTCTAAGAAATTTTTTCTAAAGAAAAAGTCTCAGATTCCAAGCCATTTTTCTATGGAAAAGTCTCAGATTCTGATACATTTGTTCAATAGAATTTATCAGGTTTCAGATTCTAAGACAAATTTTCTTTAGAAAAAGTCTTGGATTCTGAGAAATTATTTCTATAGAAAAAGTCTATAGAGTTTCTATTAAAAAAATTTAAATTATATGGAAGAAGTCTCAGAATTTGAGAAACTATTCTATAGAAAATTCTTAGATTCTGGGAAATTTTTTCTATTAAAGAAATCTCAGATTCAGATAAGACTTTATCTATAGAAAAAGTCACAGATTCTGAGTCATTTTTTCTTTAGAAAAATTCTCAGATTCGGAGACATTTTTTTATAGAAAAAAATCTCAGATTCTGAGACATTTTTTCTATAGGAAAACTTTTAGACTCTGCGACATTTTTTCTATAGAAAAATTCTCAGATTCTGAGACATTTTTTCTATAGAAAAATTCTCAGATTCTGAGACATTTTTTCTATAGAAAAATTCTCAGATTCTGAGACATTTTTTCAATAGAAAAAATCTCAGATTCTGAGACATTTTTTCAATAGAAAAATTCTCAGATTCTGAGACATTTTTTCAATAGAAAAATTCTCAGATTCTGAGACATTTTTTCAATAGAAAAAATCTCAGATTCTGAGACATTTTTTCAAAAGAAAAATTCTCAGATTCTGAGACATTTTTTCTATAGAAAAATTCTCAGATTCTGAGACGTGTTTTCTATAGAAAAATTCTCAGATTCTGTAACATTTTTTCTATAGAAAAATTCTCAGATTCTGAGACATTTTTCCTATAAAAAAATTCTCAGATTCTGAGACATTTTTTCTATAGAAAAATTCTCAGATTCTGAGACATTTTATCTATAGAAAAATTCTCAGATTCTGAGACATTTGATCTATAGAAAAATTCTCAGATTCTGAGACATTTTTTCTATAGAAAAATTCTCAGATTCTGAGACATTTTTTCTATAGAAAATTTCTCAGATTCTGAGACATTTTTTCTATAGAAAATTTCTCAGATTCTGAGACATTTTTCCTATAGAAAAAGTCTCAGATTCTGAGACATTTTTCCCATAGAAAAAGTCTCAGATTCTGAGACATTTTTCCTATAGAAAAAGTCTCAGATTCTGAAACATTTTTCCTATAGAAAAAGTCTCAGATTCTGAGACATTTTTCCTATAGAAAATGTCTCAAATCCTCAGATATTTTTCCTATAGAAAAAGTTTCAGATTCTGAATCATTTTGCCAATAGAAAAAGTCTCAGATTCTGAGACATTTTTCCTATAGAAAAAGTCTTAGATTTTAAGACCTTTTTTCTATAGAAAAAGTCTTAGATTCTAAGACATTTTTTCGATAGAAAATTTTTAGATTCTGAGACCTTTTTTCTATAGAAATAGTTTCAGATTTTGAGACACTTTTCATATGGAAAAAGTCTCAGATTCTGAAACAATTTTCCTATAGAAAAAGTCTATGATTCTAAGACATTTTTCCTACAGAAAAAGTCCCAGGTTTTCATACATTTTTCCTATGGAAAAAGTCTCAGATTTTGATACAATTTTCCTATAGAAAAAAATCTCAGATTCTGAGACATTTCTCCTGCAGAAAAAAAATTCTCAAATTAGGAGAAATTTTTTCTATTTCAGTTCTAAAAATATTTTTCCTTTGGAAATGTCTCTCTGAGACATTTTTTCTACATAAAAAGTCTCAGATTCTGAGAAATTTTTCCTACAGAAAAATTATCAGATTCTGAGCAAGTTTTTCTACAGAAGAATTCTCTTATTCTAAGAAATTTTTTTTTATAAAATAAGGTGTAGAATCTGAGAATTCGAAAAATGTCTGAGAATCTTAGAATGTTACCTATAGAAAAAGCTTCAGATTCTCAGACATTTCGCTATGGAAAAATTCTGATATTCAGTGATATTTTTCTATAGAAAATTTGAAAACATCAACACAATTTTTAATTCAAACATCTAACCTCTCAAATTTGGTCTTAATACAGATATTTAATAAAGAGTTATATTTTCCACTTTATTTGGAATGTTGATATGCATCTTTTGTTTAGATCAATAGGAAAATCCGCACGAATGAACTTTTGATGGTGAGCGTTTTCTGCAAAAAAAATTCAATCATTATTTAAAATAGTATTTTTTTGCGCAGATTTTAACATACTTACATTTTATGGTATATTGTACTTTTTGATTCATATTTATTTGATTTTTTTAAATTAGTATCTTTATAAAATTTGTTTTTAAATATTTGGTAGAAAATTATAGTACATATTTTTTTTTATGACGTTTTAATAATTTGAAAGAGTTTTTTTAGAAGCAACATACAATTAGTTGCAGTAACTTTAATAAAAATTAAAAAATGATTGTATGTACCAAAACTTATAATTCGAAGATAGTATTACATTAAAATTTTAAATTTCAAAGGTATTTTGAATTTTTCAAAATTTTAAACAATTTACTCCAAGTATCAGTTGCTGTAACTGATTTTTAATAATACTGAACTAATATTCTGTGCTTGTTTTTAAAAATGTATTGCATTAAAAAACAAAATATTAATGAATAGTTCGGGCTATTATGAACGTTTTTGAAGTAATATTTTTTTCAAATTAATAGATGCAACCAATATTTTTTGAAAATGTGATTGTTTTTTGGTAATTTGTTCAGATATTTAGTACAAAATTTGTTTTTTAAATCCTGGTAACTAAATTTAAATAGTTATAACTAAAACTTATATTCTGAAACTAAATTTGAGGAGTTTTAACTGAGTTCCAAATGATTTTTTCCCTGTGTGCAGAATTGGAATCAGGAAAGCATATTTAGAATCAGGAGGGCAACATTTATTTACACCATTTAAACCCAGTCGGCAAAAAAAAATCATACCTGACATACTGCTGACTCTCCCTTTATAAAATTATCAGCAATTTAAATTATTTTTTGAACAATTTCTTCCCAGTTGGCAAAATAAAATCACACCTGTTATACTTATGACTCTCCCTTTATGAAATCGCTGACACCTTCATACAATTTTTCAACCTGTCATCAATGACATGTCAGAAGTTGGTCAGCAGTTGTTTAAACGAATACAAGTGGGCAATGCTGACCAACTGCTGACACGTCATTGATGACATTTTGAAAAATTGTATGAAGATGTCAGCGATTTCATAAAGGGAGAGTCAGCAGTATGACAGGTGTGATTTTTTTTTGCCAACTGGGAAGAAGTTATTCAAAAAAGAACAATTTATTTCCAAGAAAACATTTTTAATTTCAAAATTCCATTTTTAATTCGAAGATTTTACTTGTAATTTTGTGAATCTGACAAAGTAATTCGAAGATTTCAATTGTAGCTCGAAAAAAATCATTTTCAATTCAAAATAGATCAATTATTTATCGAAAAATATTTATTGTTAATTCAAAAAAGATCAATTGTGATTAAAAAAATATAAACTTCAATTCGAAAAATATCGAAAGTTATTCGATTAAGATCAATTGTAGTTCGAAAATGATCAATTGTAATTCGAAAATGATCAATTGTAATTTGAGTTCCGTATATAACGATGTAAATGATGTAAATACAGTACACGTTGCAATTACTACTATTAATATATTTAGCAGAAATTTATAACTTTAGCTTCATTTGGAAGAGTTGTATTGAAATAAGACCGATTCCATACAAACCACACCAAATGTCTCCTACAACCTTAAATCCGACAGATAAACGTAATTTGTATCCACAAAACGTAAAAACATAAAAAAATGTCATTACAAATTAAACTGAATCGGATTAGTTCTACTCTCAATGGGGACTCCAATAAAAAAAAAACAAAAAAACATTCTCCCAATATTCATATCAATCTCTGAAAATTCATGAAAATGGAAAATGTTTGATTAATATTTTTCTTGTGAGTGTAAACCTTATCAAATCTAATTATAAAAATCAGTATCAAAATTTCTTCCGTTATTCTGTTAAATCGGCCTATTGACAAGAAAAAGAAGAAACTGGGAACTTTTCTTTAAAAATTCCCGACTAAAATATACTTTACGTGTTAAAACTTAAATCTCTGGGACACCTTTTTGAATTGTTCATATGTTTTTCAAAGTTTTAGGATTCTGAATCATATTCATGCAGAAAACTAAGATTCTAACGTTAAGAACATCTACTCCGTTTTTAAGATTCAGATTATTTAATTAAAATCAAAGATTTTGACACATTTTTGGAACGAAAAACTCCTTAAATTGAATTAAATATTTTTAGTTTTAAATTCTAATTAATTTTTATTAAAAAATAAAAATTGTTTTATTCGACCTTTAAAATATTATATTTTGAGGATGTTTATTCTGGCTCGAGGTCATTATTTTCTTTACTAATTAAAACCATGATATTCTCATAGCATAATTTTCAAGAAAACTATTTTTTGTTTTAAATTTATTTATGTTGGTCATTTTTGCAAGACTTAATCGACACGTGTTTCGGAATTTGTCAAATTCCATTGTCAAGATTATTTAGCAAAAAATACAAACGATTTACTACAAAGTAGCAAACGAGTCTAATGACAAATCGTTTGTGTACAAACTAAAGTATTAATACATATTCGACTCTATCCACAATGTGAATTAGAAAGACGAAGAAATTGTACTATACTAGTAAGGCAACGATTGTCAATAACCAACAAAAATATTTAAAATATTTTTACATACGGTAGTCCATTGGAATACAACAATATGTTTTTTGTTGTTGTGAATGTAATAACCACATTAGGGTTTTAGTTTTTTTAACAAAAAAACATATAAAATTCCTAGAGATTTTTGATATAGAAAGATTTTTACTATACTCCGATTTAAAACATTATTCGCATAGAAAATTCGCAAATTTTGAGAAATTTGTTTTCAAAAAAAACTCTATATTTTTGAGAAGTTTTTCTTAAAGAAAATTTCTCAGATTATAAGACATTTTTCGTACTCTGGCCCAAAACATTAAATCATGATAATGTTTTGCCGAAGATTTGAGTGTACTTGCCAAAGCCAAGTTTTTTTTTTTTTTAAATAATGTTAAATTACTTTGCTTTTCCATGCAAAACGAATTGAAATATCAGTAGAAAACCATATTAAAAACCAAAAGAGCTGTACATTTCATAAATGAGTGCAAGAATAAGTGCAAAAAAGTGTTTTTACATTTTGAAGAGTATAAAATATTCGGCACCGTGGAATATAACACTCTCACTTGTTTTATGTACATTTAAAAAACAAATGGAAAATTTTTATGTGAAAAGCTTAGACTTGTTGAAAAAGTAGTTTTGGTAAAAAAAATTTATGGAAACAAAATTTTTGGTGAAAAAAATTTCTGATGAAAAAAAGTTTTTGATGAAAAAAAAAAAAGTTTAATAAAACAAAAATTGAGAAAAAAAAATTTATTAAAAAAAATTTTAATGAAAAAAAAAAATTTTTGATGAAAAGTAACATTTTTTGATTTACAAAAAATGAATAAAAAAAATTGATGTCAAAAAAAATTTGATAACAAAATTATAAAAAAAATTTATGAAAAAAATTATAAAAAAAAAAAAATGAAAAAAAAAAAATAAAAATTTTGATGAAAAAAAAATTATGGAAAAAAATTTGATGAAAAAAAAGTTGATGTAACAAAATAATGAAAAAAAAAAAATTGGAGGAAAAAAAAAATTAATGAAAAAAAAAATTATAAAAAAAAAATTGATAAAAAAAATGTTTGATGAAAAAAAAATTTTATGAAAAAAAATTTTATGAAAAAAAAAACAAAAAATTGATGAAAAAAAAAATTGATAAAAAACAAATTTGATGAAATTTTTTTTTTTGTTGAAAAATAAATAATGGGAGACGTTGGAGGACACCTTCCCCCGTGCCGTAGATTTTATAAAATGGATTTGTTATGATTCTTGCAATTACATAATCCAATTAATCATTATTAAAATACATTTTTTATATCCACGCCCACAAAAGGGGGCGGGTAAAATTTTTTTTTTTTTTTATCCGCTGGGTTCACATCCAGGGGTTTGAACTTGTTTTGGCACAAAAATGTTGCATTAGCTTAACAAAAGTACAAAAATCCCTGCAAAAAAAAGGCTGTTTTCCTGAGGTTGGTTTAGTTCTCCAAGGGGGAACTTTTTTCTCCTTGGTCCGATTTTTCCCATTTCCGAACTTAATCAGCCTAGGATCATAAGACATATTCGTGCCAAACTTCGGAAATCTAGCTCTTTTATTTTGGACTGTATCGTGTCCTCTACAGACGGACACGACTAACGGACATCGCTAGAATGTCTTAGAATCGGTAACTGATCAATAATATATATACTTTATGGGATATAAAGTATATATATTATTGATATTTCACTGCGTTACACACGGAATGAGGGTATAAAATCTCAGATTCTATTTGATAATCTCAGATTACGTGAAGACATAAATTAACATTATTTATCTCAGGTATATATTAACATTTATTTCAATATATTTCACACTTATCTTGTGAAACACAATTAAACAATATATTTTTTGGCCATTTTCGCGAAAAACTCGAATTGAGTTTTAAAAGACTGAGATATACAAGAATATTCCTACTTTCCCCAGCAAAAACTTCGCTTACCAAGTAATTAACTTAAGGGGTTAGCAAAAATATGTGTAACTAGTTACCTGCCAATTTCAATGTTAATTACTTTAACACGGTGATGTCATTGGAGGTAACCACATTTTGCCTTTTTTTGCGCAATGTAATGCTAATGGTAATTAGTAGTATTCAAAGCCATTACCACGTAAGTGAGACAGGAAGGGGTACCCATTACCAAGTTTTTTCTGGGTCTGACTAGAGAAAACTTTTTCTATAGTGGATTTTTTTTTTTGCATTTTTCAAACACGAAGCGACACATCAGATATATAAGAAATTTCATCGATGCTTTTAAAAATGTTCATACCTTTATTGGTTGCGGTACAAGAGCAAAATACCGTTATTCTAGGTGTGTATCGATTGCCAACATAGAAAAAAAATTTTAATTGTGGTGCAAAAAGAATAATGAATTAATAAGTTGACATCCCAGCAGAAATAAATCGAGATTTTGGCGACACAGCATCTATTTATAGCATACCGAGCGCTCTTAAGGATGCAGTAAAAGTAAGGGGAAAAAAGTTTAATTTTTTGTTAAGATTTTTTATATAAAACTTACAATTTAAAATTATTTTTTGATAAAATTTCACACTTGCTTTCCTTTTTAATATTTTTAACACTTTTTGAATGAAAAAGTATGAGTTTTGGACAAAGACAGATGATTTCACTGCATCATTATTGCGCATTTATCAGCGCTGCAAAGAGTGCTTCAATCATAACATATTTAACACATTTTGAATGATGATAAATAGGCTAACCAAAAAACAGCAAATGCTTTTTTGTTATTTCAAAGAATAAACCCATTTGGATTAAACACAGTCTGATAACGAAAAAACACATATATTAAAATACATTTGTTTTAACTTTTTTTGCATATTTTTTCATTTATTGGTATGTTTTTTATCTCATTTTTACATTTTTTTCTCTTTCTTACAACTTTTTTCTTGTAATTTGTCTAGATTATTATTTTTTTTTTATTATTTTAAATTTAAATTTTTTTATTATTTTAAATCAAAAAAATGTGGCTAAAATTTTTACAAATACATATGTATTTCAAAAAAATGTTTGCAGATTTTAAAATATTTTTCAGTATTTTTAAAAACAATTTTTGACTACACAATTTCCACTTTAATTTCAAATAATACAAATTATATTACGAAAAACTTACAATCATATTTTAGAAACTTAAATTATATTTATAAAATTTTCAATTATATTTCTAAAATTTCCAATTATTTTTCAGAAATTTTCATTTATAACTCAAAATTTTACAATTATATTTCAAAAATTTTCCAATTATATTTCCTAAATTTCTATTTCAGAAACTTCCACTTATATTTCAGAAATTTCCATTTATATTACAAAAATTTCCAATTGTATTTAAGAAATTTACATTTGTATTTCCAAAATTTTCTAAATACTTTTCAGAAAATTCCATTTGTATTTTAAAAATTTCCGTTTTGATTTAAAAATTTTCAAATTTTTTTTTGCTATTAGGAAAATTCCATTTAAATTTTAAAAAAATTCCATGTGTATTTTAGAAATTTCCAATTGTGTTTCAAAAATTTCTATTTCAAAATTTTCTAAACTCTTTCCAGAAAATTCATTTATATTTCCAAATAAATAATTTAGAAAATTTAAAATACTATACAAATGTAAATTTCTTAAATACAGTTGGAAATTTCTGAAACATTAATAGATGTTTCTGAAATATAAATGGAAATTTCTGAAATATAAATGGAAATTTTTGAAATACAAATGGAATTTTCTGATATATAAATAGAAATTTCTGAAATATAAATGGATATATCTGAAATAAAATTTGTATTTTCTGAAATAAAAGTGGAAATGGTATAATTCAGAATTTTGAACTTTTTTTGACATAAAAATGTTTAATTTTTTTTCAAATTGTATTTCAGAAACTGTTAATTGTATTCTTGATTTTCAAATTGTGTTCCAGAAAGAGTCAATTGTATAATAAGTAAGATACATGAATTCACTGCATCTTTATTCTGCTTAAATCAGCACTTAAAAGATACATGAATTCACTGCATCTTTATTCTGCTTAAATCAGCTCTGAAAAGATACATGAATTCACTGCCTCTTTATAGCGCTTAATCGGCGCTATAAAAGTATGCTTTAATCAACGCTCTAAAGACACGTGATTTCAGTGCATCTTAAGAGTGCTTTTTCTGTGTATCCAACTAGCGCTCTAAAGTGGGACATCGCCTTAGAGAATCATGCATGAATTCAGCACGTTTGGAAGCGCTACTTGACTCGGGATTCCTTTCCAAAAGCTGCTGCCAGTTCAGCAAAATTTCTGCTGGGATATTTTACGCGGTTGAGGTGTACCCCACATCCCCCCCTTAAGCCACAAAAAAACGCCCCTGATTTTTTTCATGCTGGAGTGTATAATATATTCGGCATAGCCTAATTTAATACTAACTTCGAGTTACAATTGGAATTTTCGAAAGGAGTTTTTGAACAACAAATGGAATTTTCGAATTACAAGTAGAATCTTCGAAAAATTAAGCCTTCGAAGTCAAAAGCAATTTTTCTAAAAAGTTCGCAAAAA
>CAWUER010000033.1:0-32000 GCA_963921195.1 Pegoplata infirma
TGGTCTAATCATATATAATTTGATACAATCTTATATGAGTTAATATGCTTCCGTATAAATTTATATAAAATTTTATCTATC
This sequence comes from Pegoplata infirma, assembly GCA_963921195.1. NCBI lineage: Eukaryota > Metazoa > Arthropoda > Insecta > Diptera > Anthomyiidae > Pegoplata > Pegoplata infirma. The sequence goes on from CAWUER010000033.1 coordinate 82, forward strand.
ACTTTGATACGGTTGATCCACTTTATATGGTTAGATATTGCTCCATATATGATTAGATTAGTATTTTGGTTTTGCTCATCAAATTATATAAAAATAGATATTATAAGATCAATTTGATCTAATTAGATTTGACCAAATTCAGGATCAAATTGTATCAATTTTTATATTTTTTGATCTAAAGTAATACAATTAGATATTATTTGATACAACCATTTTACGGATCAAATTAGATCTATTTAGTAAAATTAGCATAATATTTTTACTAGGGCAAACAAAAAAAAATTGAAAATTTTTATTTCTTTGTCAATATAAAAAAAAATAATTTTTCAAGCACAACGAGAAATCTTTGAAAGAATATAAATTTGTCCGAAAACCGCAAATTTGCGTTCAAAGATATAATAAAAAATGCCTGCGAACTTTGTACTTTTGCCCAAAACATTATATCATGATAATGATTTGCGGAAGATTTGGGTGTACTTGCCAAAGCAAAGTTTTTTAGAAAAAATAATGTTATATTACTTTGCTATTCCATGCAAAACGATTTGAAATATCAGTTGAGGACCCCATTAAAAAACCAAAAGAGCTGTACATTTCCTAAGTGAGTGCAAAAATAAGTGCAAAAAAGTGTTTTTACATTTTGGAGAGTATAAAAGATTCGGCACCAAAGAATATACCACTCTCACTTGTTTTATGTACATTTGATAAACAAATGGAAAAATTTGAGGATGTTTATTCTGGCTCGAGGTCATTATTTTCTTTACTAATTAAAACCATGATATTCTCATAGCATAATTTTCAAGAAAATTATTTTTTTGTTTTAAATTTATTTATGTTTTAAGTTATTTATGTTTTAAATATTTTATTGGTTATTGACAATCGTTGCCTTACTAGTATAGTACAATTTCTTCGTCTTTCTAATTCACATTGTGGATAGAGTCGAATATGTTCTTATACTTTAGCTTGTGCACAAACGATTTGTCATTAGACTCGTTTGCTACTTTGTAGTAAATCGTTTCTATTTTTGCTAAATAATCTTGACAATGGAATCTTGACAAATTCCGAAACACGTGTCGATTAAGTCTTTCAAAAATGACCAACATAAATAAATTTAAAACAAAAAAATAATTTTCTTGAAAATTATGCTATGAGAATATCATGGTTTTAATTAGTAAAAAAAATAATGACCTCGAGCCAGAATAAATATCCTCAAAATATAATATTTTAAAGGTCGAATAAAACAATTTTTATTTTTTAATAAAAATTAATCAGAATTCAAATGGAAAATTTTTATGCGAAAAGCTTAGACTTGGTGAAAAAGTAGTTTTGGTAAAAAAAATGATTTTTTTTTACGAAAAACAAAATTATGTTAAAAAAAATTTAATGAACCCAAACTTTTTGGTGAACAAAAATTTTGATGAAAAAAATTTTTTGACGAAAAGAAACATTTTTTTAAGTAAAACAAATTTATGAAAAAAACTTATGAAAAAAAAAATTTTGGTGAGAAAAAATTGATAATAAAAAATTTTATGAAAAAAAAATTGATGAAAAAAAATTTATAAAAAAAAAAAATTGATGAAAAAACAAGTAGAAAAATTAAATTCGACTTGGTCGAATCTATGAATACCCTCCACAATGTTACCTGATAATTTTCAGGTAACTAAAAAAATTGCATTACAAATTTTTATCAGAAATATATTATTTTGAGTAAAATTTTTTTGTGAGTGTAAAATTTTTTTGACTGTCAACATTTTTTTGAGTGTGAATTTCATTAAATAAAATAAAAATAATTAAATTAAAAATTAAAAAAAAAAACATTTTTTTTTGAGTGTAAAATGTTTTTGAGTGTAAATATTTATTAGAAATATATTATTTTGAGTAAAATTTTTTTGTGAGTGTAAAATTTTTTTGACTGTCAACATTTTTTTGAGTGTGAATTTCATTAAAAAAAAAAAATTAAAAATTAAAAAAAAAAACATTTTTTTTTTTTTGAGTGTAAAATTTTTTGAGTGTAAATATTTTTTTAGTGTACTATTTGTTTGAGTAACAAAATTACTTTGTAAAAAATTTTTGTTGTTTTATACCTATACGTATATGTTAAAAAATATATTTCACATATTTCCCTCATTTTATTTTACCATCCTCGTCTTTAAAAACCAAAAACAAACTAATATTTGATTTTTTTCCAAAAATACTTACTATACCCCGTTACATACAGTTACAAAAACAAAAACAATAACAAATATTTACTGTTGTTTGTTTTCCTGCCCCACGGCAGGAAAACAAACAACAACAAGTTTTAAAAAAAACTGGTATTTCACCATGCTTGTTAAAACTTGTTTAACGAGTTTTCAACAGTTTAAGGTGAAAAAAATCTGAAATTCAGAGCCTTGCTTATAACTTTTGAACCACTGAACCGATTTTGCTGAAATTCAAAACCAAATAGACTTGGGGAACGACAAAGATATGTAACACGTTTCAGCACCCTCAGAATTGTCTTTCGAAAGTTAGAGTGGTTTTAATCTCGTAAGTTCGCAAAATTCCCTTGCCGAAATTTACTCTTTTGCTCATAACTTTTGAACCACTGGACCGATTTGGCTGGATTGCAATACCAACCTGACCCGGTAAATACCCAACATATATGTCAAACTTCAGGAGCCTCCATAAAGTCTTTCAAAAGTTAGCGTGTTTTCAACGGACAGACAGACAGACAGACGGACGGACGGACGGACGGACGGACGGACGGACGGACATCGCTAGATCGACTTAAAATCGATCAAGGATCATGAATATATATACTTTATGGGGTCCTAGACCAATATTTCGAGGTGTTACAAACGGAATGACAAACTTATATATACCCTCTATCACTAGAGTGGAGGGTATAAAAAAATTTTATGAAAACAAAAATTAATTAAAAAAAAAATAATTAAAATTTTTGATGAAAAAAAAAAAAGTTTTGATGAAAAGGAAAATTAATGAAACAAAAAATTGATGAAAAAAATTGATGAAAAAAAAAAATTGATGAAAAAAACATTTGATAAAAAAACAAGTAGAAAAATTAAATTCGACTTGGTCGAATCTATGAATACCCTCCACAATGTTACCTGATAATTTTCAGGTAACTAAAAAAATTGCATTACAAATTTTTATCAGAAATATATTATTTTGAGTAAAATTTTTTTGTGAGTGTAAAATTTTTTTGACTGTCAACATTTTTTTGAGTGTGAATTTCATTAAATAAAATAAAAATAATTAAATTAAAAATTAAAAAAAAAAACATTTTTTTTTGAGTGTAAAATGTTTTTGAGTGTAAATATTTATTAGAAATATATTATTTTGAGTAAAATTTTTTTGTGAGTGTAAAATTTTTTTGACTGTCAACATTTTTTTGAGTGTGAATTTCATTAAAAAAAAAAAATTAAAAATTAAAAAAAAAAACATTTTTTTTTTTTTTGAGTGTAAAATTTTTTGAGTGTAAATATTTTTTTAGTGTACTATTTGTTTGAGTAACAAAATTACTTTGTAAAAAATTTTTGTTGTTTTATACCTATACGTATATGTTAAAAAATATATTTCACATATTTCCCTCATTTTATTTTACCATCCTCGTCTTTAAAAACCAAAAACAAACTAATATTTGATTTTTTTCCAAAAATACTTACTATACCCCGTTACATACAGTTACAAAAACAAAAACAATAACAAATATTTACTGTTGTTTGTTTTCCTGCCCCACGGCAGGAAAACAAACAACAACAAGTTTTAAAAAAAACTGGTATTTCACCATGCTTGTTAAAACTTGTTTAACGAGTTTTCAACAGTTTAAGGTGAAAAAAATCTGAAATTCAGAGCCTTGCTTATAACTTTTGAACCACTGAACCGATTTTGCTGAAATTCAAAACCAAATAGACTTGGGGAACGACAAAGATATGTAACACGTTTCAGCACCCTCAGAATTGTCTTTCGAAAGTTAGAGTGGTTTTAATCTCGTAAGTTCGCAAAATTCCCTTGCCGAAATTTACTCTTTTGCTCATAACTTTTGAACCACTGGACCGATTTGGCTGGATTGCAATACCAACCTGACCCGGTAAATACCCAACATATATGTCAAACTTCAGGAGCCTCCATAAAGTCTTTCAAAAGTTAGCGTGTTTTCAACGGACAGACAGACAGACAGACGGACGGACGGACGGACGGACGGACGGACGGACGGACATCGCTAGATCGACTTAAAATCGATCAAGGATCATGAATATATATACTTTATGGGGTCCTAGACCAATATTTCGAGGTGTTACAAACGGAATGACAAACTTATATATACCCTCTATCACTAGAGTGGAGGGTATAAAAACAAGTGAGTATAAAACATCGCGATAAATATATCAAATGTTTCATATATTTAACAAAAATACAAAAAAACTAGGGATGTGCGATTAATCGATTATTCAAACACTCTGATTAATCGAAATCATGATTAATCAGTTAATCGATTATTTAAATATTTTGATTAATCATAATCATGATTAATCGAATAATTTTTATGTTGAATATTCAAAACTCATGATTAATTGATTAATCATGAATTTGATTATTAAAAAATTTGAATAATTGAATAATTTTTTTGTTTGTATTTTGTTCTTTTTTATTTTATTTTTTGAACATTTTTGTTTTATTTTTTGTTAATTTCTAACAATACGATGTCGTACGGAATTCTTAGGACAGTTTTAAATAAAACCACGTTAATTTAAATAATTAACGTGGACCACGAATCTAAACGCTTATTTTTGTTCTATTTAAAAATGGATATAATACAAACGGACAGTTTATAATTTGGGAACTTTTAAAGGCGCTTCTAAGGGATGTTTAATAAAATTCACAGATTCTGAAATAAAGATATATTTCGAATCAAAATTCATTGAAAAAATAATTTAAACAAGTAGAAAAATTAAATTCGACTTGGCCGAATCTATGAATGCCCTCCACAATGCCCTTTTTAAGTTATAGTAAATTTTCTAGAGTGAAAAAATAACACTAATTTTTGAAAAAAAAAAATAATTTACTAAATTTTTTTTTGAGTGTAAAATTTTTTTTGAGTGTAAAATTTTTTTCGAGTGTATTTTTTTTTTCTTTTAGTGTAAACTAACTAATTTTTGAAAAAAAAAAAAAAAATAATTTACTAATTTTTTTTTTTGAGTGTAAAATTTTTTTTGAGTGTAAAATTTTTTTCGAGTGTATTTTTTTTCTTTTAGTGTAAAAATATTTTTGAATGACAAAAATGCGATGTAAAATATTTTTGTGACTTACCAATGTTTTTAAAACATGTTTAACGGGTTTTCAACACGTGAATTTAAGGTGAGGCGAATCTGAAATTTACGGTTTTGCTAATAACTTTTGAACCACTGGACCGATTTGGCTGAAATTTAAAAAGAACCGAACCTTTAGAACGACAAATATATGTGCCACACTTCAGCACCCTCAGAATTGCCGTTCGAAAGTTACCGTGTGTTTTATCTCGTAAATTCCAAAAAAACCCTTGCCGAAATTCACTCATTTGCTTATAACTTTTGAACCACTGGACCGATTTCGCTGGATTGCAATACCAACCTGACCAGGTAAATGACCAACATATATGCCAAACTTCAGGAGCCTGCGTGAAGTCTTTCAAAAGTTAGAGTGTTTTCAACAGACAGACAGACAGACAGACAGACAGACAGACAGACGGACAGACGGACGGACGGACGGACGGACGGACGGACGGACATCGCTAGATCGTCTTAAAATCGATCGAGGATCATGAATATATATACTTTATGGGGTCCTAGACCAATATTTCGAGGTGTTACAAACGGAATGACAAACTTATATATACCCTCTATCACTAGAGTGGAGGGTATAAAAAGAAGATATCATTGGCGTGAAACCATTTACATTGTGTTGGTTTCATCATACGCATCAGTGACCAAAATAATTATTCATATTTAATACATGATCTGTGACACCAAAATATTCGATTGGCGTCGCCGTGCTAGCCAAAAGAACCATATCCTAACTTTGATAATTATGCATTGTGCTGCGTATGATTGCGCTCCTTTTATTAATTGCTAGAAACGAGCATGGCTAGGTGCTTATGACTCACATCATCTTGTGTTCTTTGCATAAATTCAAACATGCATTTTCATCATGCTTGCCTATTCGCCATAAATTTCTGAAAACATTTTTTAATATACATACATATTAGGGATATAACCATTTGCGTTTTTTTGCAAATATCAAAAAGGACCTATCATATTTAGAAAGTACATGAAAAATCAAGAAAAAATGTGTGTTCTTTTTTTCGCGAATGTTAAAAAAGGTTCGGCACCGATCGCGATGAAGTTTTCGCTAATATTTTTTTTTTGTTGTTCGGAAAACCCGTATTTCTAGTGTCGAAAACCATTTCATAAATTTGTTATTGTTTAATTTTTGTTTTAAAACGACAAAAAGCCAAAAAACGGTGGATGGGAAGGAATCCCACCATAAAACATAAAAAAATTAAAATTTATGGTGTTTTAGAAATTGCAATCGGTGCCGAAGGTTTTTGGACCAAAATGTCCCCGGATAACGTTTTTTCTTATCAGTATAAAATTGCCCATACGATTATGATAGGTTCCTATTTTGGTTATATCCCTAATACATATGTACATATTTTTGTACAAATTTGTCATTTTTCCTTTTTATATGAAATTTTTGTCTTTGTTATTATTTCTTTTAATTTAAATTTCGTTTTGTAAACATTTTTGAAAACTAAACAAAAATTATTCAAAATTGTATCAGAAAATAATTCTGATTAATCAGAAAGTATGATTAATCGATTAATTGATTAATCAATATTATGATTAATTAAAAATTTGATTAATCGATTAATCGCACATCCCTAGTTTTGATTATTTTCAAAAAATGTACTTTTTTTTTAATTTTATACGGTATTTACACCAACGAAAACAACTTGTTTTTGAATTTTTTTTTGGTTTTTGGCAAAAACTACATGTATTTTCCATACAATTCAAAAGCTGCATTGCCAATGTAGGTTGTGGTCTATGCTACTTTTAATTCAGTGTGAATGTTTTTTCAATTTTCTTTTGGTAAAAACGAATGTCAAAATAAAATTATTTGTTTTTTTTTGTGAAATTAATATTCAAATCTTTTAAAAAAGTAAATAAATCTGTAATAAAATTTTTTTAATAACGTGTGGCTATTGTAATTTTGTGTTTTTAGTAAATTTAGAAAATAATTAATTTGATTTGACAAACAAAAACTATTTTTATTTGGTGTAAACAGTTTGGTTTTCCAAAATTCTATTTTGCCAAAAACAAGTTAGTTTTTGTTTGGTCTAAACATAGTATTATTAAAATTATAGCCATTTTGGCTTTTTCTTGAAACTTTGACCTTATTGAGGCACGTGTTAATTAATTCCAATCTTCCTAAAATTTTTACACAATTTTTTTTAGATCCATCAGCACACAAATCCGCCCGGCACACCCCGGAATAAAAAAAAAAAAATAGTTAATAAAAAAATTATAAGACCATAAAGAAAATAATTTTAGCTAATTGTAAGTTTCCAAAACCTGTCGAGGTTTTTGGTCTAATAAATGTCTACTTTTATTTTATTCTTTGTCACATTCAAGACACACTCTGCGGACCAAGGAATTTTGCCACCCGCATTAAATTTTTTATAATTTTTCACCACAGTTTATTTAACCAAGTTGTATAAGAGTTGCAGCCGCTGGCCTCATTTAACTTGTAATTACAGTAAAAATTGTAGGAAAACCATAATGACAAAATGAAAACAAGAGCAAACAAAAAATGAAAAAAATTAAATATCAACAAAAAATATAAAAGCCCTCCGTTGCGAAATCTAGTCATAGTATAAAGCAGAAAGAAGACTGAATGACTGAATAATATATATAGACGCAGTAATTGGTTTGTTTACTTTAGTTTTTATCATTTGTTTTTCTTTCGTTATTTTTTTTTTTTTTTTTTCAATACAATTTTATTGTACACTTTTGTGTCCGCAACTTATTTACAGTTTTTCCTGTTGACATTTTATTTAATGCACTACTTTCAAGACAAATAATAAAAAATTATATTTTAATGACTATGACCATGACTACTTGCAATAGCCATTATATTGATGATGTGGCATAGTGGTAATTATGCTATATACTTGTATTTTTTTTAACATTTAAATTTATATCAAAAAACTTGCATGTGTGTGCTGGTCTATACCAACTTATTTTCACATATACTAAGACCACAATGACCTTTACCGTCAACGTAAGTACTTCATATAAAGGGAATTCTACACCAAAAATCCCGCTACACAAAAACATGAGTGCCATGATTGTCTGAATATGTGATATGGATAGCTCTATATTGCAAGAATTATTGTTTATAACATCTATGAACAATTTTAATAAAACCAAATGCATAGGCTGATTATATTCATTTGAATTGTGAAATATTTCATAGAAATTTATTCATAGAAAAATTCTAAGAATTTATTAATTTTAAATTTATGTGTTAAAAACTAATTGTTTTCATTTTATTTTGTTTTAATTACTAGTAAGTGGTTGTATTTTTATAAAAAAAAATACTAAAAAATATTTTTGACAGTAAGTGTCTGAAAAATTATATATTTACTTTGAACAATATCATAAAAATAATGAAAAAGATCAAAAATTTTATGAAAAATTTCATTAAAACAAATATTTTTCTATAAAAACATTTATAACTTTTATGAAAAAAAAAAAAATATTAAAAAATGCATATATTTTATGAAAGACTTCATAAAAGAAAAATATTTTTCCATTAAATCTATGAATATTTTCATAGCATATATTAAAATTTTCATAAAAATTAATTACCTAAATGATTTTACTAAATTAATGAAATAATTTTCATCATTGAGAGTATGTACACAAATCATTATCTATATGAACAAGTTTCACATATTCTATAAATTAATGATAGTTCTATGAACTTTTTCATAGGCTCTAGTTTCTATGAATTCTATTTGATAGATCCTATGAAGATCATCATTGGCTGACTTCTTATGATATTTTTCAAGGAATTAATGTATGTTTGCATAGCCGTAATAAACGAATTTCTTTCAGTGTATATGGAACTAAGAAAAGTGAGTTTTTGGTTTTTTACTTTTTCAAAAATTTAAAAAAAAACTGTTAAATTTATGTCGAGTTTCCTTGAATCAATATTTATCAAATTATAACAAAATTCACCATAATCTCAGAAATTTACGTTCTTGTATTTTTTTTAAAAAATTTTATTTTGGAAAATTTTTAGAACCTGTTCTAAAATTTTTAATTTTTTAAAAAAGTCAATTTATTAAAAATCCGGTTGTATTTTTTTTATAAAGTTTAGATGTTTGTCTATCCACACAAAAAAATCAAGAGGGCATTTTTCTTATTTTTTGAGAAAATCACATTTGAATATTGGATTTCATAAAAAATTCTGCAATTTCTAGATTTTTTTACGCGCATTTAAAGTTGGTGATTTTAAAGCATTTAAAGTTTTTGTGTTCTAAACGTGTCCTACTTTAGGGGCCTTGGTAGGGCCCTTATTTGACATGTGGGGTCAGCGTCCAAACTTAAGCTCGAAATTACGTCAGCTATAGCCGGTATGAATTTTGCTTTAATCGGTCCAGGTCCTACTTACTGAACAGCCAAATTGATAAAAATAAACAAATGTGCACCATTGCGTATGATTGTTATTAAAAAGCAATTCCAATATTAATCATACGCCTTGTGCAGTTTCAAATAATTGTTATTATGTGTTCAATTACAATTCTGGCGTTGGTCTTGAATTTTGCTTGTTCCCATACATTTCGTATGTAGAACAAAACTCAAAGCCAACGCTAGCGTTTCAAAGCCAGAATAGAATCAATTCTATTTTCTTGGCTTTGCTCTCTCGTGAGTATTTTTTTTTTGCTCTGGCATTGCCAGTCATTTACAAAAAAGGGTTGATTTTGTTTATGAAACACATCTTGTTTATGAAACACATCTGTGTATTGCAAAATTATAAGAAAAGTACATATAAAAGAAAGTGAAATATAATTAACCGCCAATTATTATAAAAAAAAAAACAAGTATCAAAAAAATATCAATAAAAAAAAACAAAGCAGTTTTATGTTTCACCAAAAAAAAAAATAATTTTTTATTTTAAATAATTATATTTCTGTTATTTTTTGTGTGTGTGTATACAAACAAACGCCAGAACAAAATTCAAAGCCAAAGCCTTTGTTTAAATCAAAAGCCCTCTCTTTACACAAAATTCAAAGCCAACGCCAGAATTGTAATTGCACACTATATCTGTGACAAAAAGGAATAAGTGCATAAGTGTTATTATACTACTTTTCAGGAGAGCATTTTAAAGCTTTAAATTCATATACCAAATCTGGGTTTAAAGATTTTAACATTTTGTGCTTGTAAATATCTCAAGCATTATTATTGAAACAATCTTCGCCACGTTAAAAGTTGATATATATTTGGACAACGGAGATATCGGGTGAAAACCATCGATGTTGATATTGCGTTTTGCAAAATTACATTTTAATCAAATCATATTTCGAGATATGCAGTTATGTATCCCTGTAAAATACATTTTAGCGTCTTCGACAATTGCTGATTTTATAATAAGGAATAACAACTTAACTCAGATATGTTGTTACGAGTTTTATTTTTTATTTAAAAAAATAAGTTGTGGAGTTCTGAAATCAATAACTCATAAAGTAATTGTCCGATTTTTATAAAAACTTTATACAATACGAAAATGTATATGGGGATTCCGATAATGCAAAAACACGTTTTGGAAATAACTCGACCTATGTTGTTATGGGTTTTTGCCACAGGTATATCTAGCGCTGAACTAAAAAAGCCTTGAGGGTTTTGTTATGGAATATATCAATTTTCATTTGCTTTTGGCTTAATCCCATTCCGATTTTGGTTGTTGCAATGTGTTATTAAGAAGAAAACGTAAACTCTTAATAAACCGTAACGAATAAATAAAATTATACAAAATCACGGAAAACTACTAAAAAATTAAACACTCTCTACTTAAGCAATTATTAGACTTACTAAGCACTCACGAAATTGTGTTATACTCACTCGCGCTAGCTAATCAATAGATAGATTTAGGGGCCTATTCACAAAAAAAGTCATAACTCAATCATAACTCAATTTTTTCCATGTGGTTGTTGTAAACAATCATAAAAAATTTCAAATTTTGTTTGAAATTTTCAAAAAAATAAAGACCTGCTACCCACATCGTCTCAAAATTGACAAATAATTTTAAATTTTGAGACTTTTTATGATCTTGTTTACAACAAACACAGGGAATATGAATTTTATTATAGTCATAACCAGTCATAACTGAGAATAGGCCTGTTAGTTTTTACTTACACAAATTGTAGAATATTTAAAGTCTTTATCGACTAATTTTCAAACTTGCTACATTAATTTGAAGCTCTTTTAAAAGAGCTTCAAATTAATTCTGAGACATTTTTCCTATAGAAAAAGTCTCACATTCTGAGACATTTTTCCTATTTTTTCCTGTAGAAAATGTCTCAGAATCTGAGACTTTTTCTATAGGAAAAATGTCTAAGAATCGGACTTTTTCTATAGGAAAAATGTCTAAGAATCAGACTTTTTCTATAGGAAAAGTGTCTCAGAATGTGAGACTTTTTCAATAGGAAAAATGACTCAGAATGTGAGACTTTTTCTATAGGAAAAATGTCTCAGAATGTGAGACTTTTTCTATAGGAAAAATGTCTCAGAATCTGAGACTTTTTTTATACACTCAAAATAATTCTACAGTAAAAAAATTAGTAAGTGCGTTGGTAATCCAAATCTACTAATAAGTTACCAATTACCAGTATTACAGTAGTTTTTTTAGTATCTTAAAAGTGCTAAAATTAGTATTTCTTACTGTTTATGAGTAATTTTTGTTGGTAGTCGGTTGTACTAATTTTTTTACTATTTTTAGTTCATAAAAGTACTAATATACAGTAATTTATTAGGTTTTTAATTTTTTTTTGTTAGTAATAATTCCGTAAGGGGGCGCTTGTTTACAAGCAGAGCTACCAACTGTTTTTGCTGCAAAATCGTTAAATTTGAATTCAGTGTTGCCATTATGTTACATTTTGGGTAAGTGCTGGTGCTTTTTTGGTTTTGCCGTTTTTTAAATACGCGTTTTTAAAGATAAGGTATTTATGGTGTTTTTTTCTATTTTTTTAATTTGTGATTTTTATATTATCAATAGATTTTGCTGAAATTTGAAAGTTAAGCCCAGACCTAATGAAATTTGGAAAATTTTATCCATGTTTGGACCTTGGCCTCATACAAATAACCCCTTTAAATTTGAATTAAGTGACTCTAACAATTAATTTAAATTGTGCCGAAGAGGAACTTACGGTGGTGGCGACTCGCCCCATTTGCTTACAGACGGCGGCGTTTGCTCTCAATCGTCGGCTTATTTAAATTTTTGGTTATGGAGTTGTATTTTTGTAATGACGCAATCAAAATATGTATTTTTGATAAAGTTAAATAAAGAAAATTGGGGTTTATTTTCGTAAAAATTTCAATACAATTTATTGTTTTTACAAAACCAATTTACACAGAATTTTGAACAACGCTATGCGTTGTGATGGAATGTGATTTCATCTTAGGTGTGAATTAGGTATAAGTTCATGTAGTGTGAACGTGGCCTTACTCTATACAGGATTAATGATTTTTTTGGGATAAGACTAAAAATAATGCATGAACCTTCGTAATGCATGAAAAAAAAAAAAAAAAAATATGGCCTATGGGAAGCGGTAGGGAACAACTAGTACATATTTTTCCATTTTTTGTGGCTATGCATTACATGGTAATGCATACTGTTACTCCCTGTAGATTTAGTCGCCGATATTCAGTTAAAAGAAGCATATTTCTCTCAAAATTGTTTTATATGTGTTTTTTCCAGTAATTAAAGATTTTAAAAAAATATCCAATCGGTCCATGTTTGGACTTTCCTACTTGTATTTGTGTAAAAACTTTTTGGTACATATTTTCTAATTTTTTTTTTACAACTACGTATTTTTTTAAATGTTTAATGACTGTTGTTTTTTTAAACAATTTTGTTTACTGTCAAAATCCAAATCCGGCGACCAAATTTGTCTATCACGTCAGGATTTTGAGTAATTCGCGGTTAAAGTGCCGAAAAAGGGCATTTTTGACCCTTTTTATATTTTTTTATTTTTTATATTTTTTTTATATGCCCAACAAACTGGTATACATTTTTTTGAGAATTTACAAATAGTGTAATTCCAAAAATTTTCGCCCCACTGTTCGGAAACATGCGTTTGGACGCCACTGAGAATTTGGCTCATAGATATCCACGTTTATATGAGATATGTTGCATTTTTGGATTTTCAAAATTTGCTGTAGTTTTCAAATTATCGCGGGTCAAAGTTCGACTTTTTTAGCAAAAGTCAGAAAAATACATGACGTTTAACGTGCTCTAACTTTTTAACTAGTTATCCGATTATCACAAGTAATGGCTCATATGAAAGCTTAATTCTTCTTCTTTTAGGAAATGTTTTCAAAAGCACACGGTTTTTTTCACAAGTGTTGCAAAAATTCAAAAACATTTTTTTTTTGCGAATATTTAAAAAAACACATCTTCGATTTTTTTTAAAAAAAGCTTAGTGATAAACAATACTGTTTTGTACAATATATCCAAAATTCAGAGTGGGATCCCAATGGGATCAAAAAATATTCTGGTTTTAGTACGAAGTTCTCAAATTTTACCTTAGAAAATTAAAATTGTATATTTCTTCAATATAAAAATTTAAATTTTCAAAGAAAATTATGCTATTAAAATTTTGAAAAACATTCAAAACATTAGAAATTTAAATTTTCTAAGGGAAAAATATGAGAACCTCGTACTTAAAACAGAATATTTTTTGATCCCATGGAGATCCCACTCTGAATTTTGAATATGGTATACAAAACATTGTTATTTTTCACCATAATTTTTAAAAAATAAATCGAAGATGTGTTTTTTTTAATATTCGAAAAGAAAAAATGTTTTTGCATTTTTGCATCATTTCTGTAAAAAAAAAATGTGTTATTTGAAAAATATTTTCTAAAAGAAGAACCCCAGCTTCCACATGAGCCTAAATTTGTGAAAATCGGGTCATTGGTTAAGAAGTTACAGCTCTTTAAACGTGATGTATTTTTCTTACTGTTGCTTAAAAAGTCAATCTTTGACCCGCCATAATTCGTTAAATACACCAAATCTAAAAAAACTATATATAGTACATATCGTCGCTGCTCCGTCGTGATTTGGTATGTGACATTTTTGGATTTTTTTTTTATTGCATAATATGAAACCTCTATAGGGCATCCGTCTGCCCACTGAACCGTTTAGCGATATCTTGAATGGTTTGGAAGTTAGCAAAAGAAGCTATGTGAAATCCATATGAAAATGTTCCAAAAAAAATGGTATGTGTAGTTAAAACCAAGTTTTTGTTAAGAAAACTTTTGCAAATATAAACATTTTTGCTTAAAATTTTTAACATAACGGTTTTAGGAATGCTTACATACTATACTAAAAAAGGAAGTATGAGATCACATTTTAAAGGGATGCTGCCATTATAAAAAAACGATTTTTCGCGATTTTCAAAAAAAAGTTATATGTATCTAAAAAGTTTTTTTGCAGAAATTAATTACATACATTAGTCTTTTCATACACATGAAATCAATTCGAAAAATTAATTATAGGGTTGCAAAAAAAACGCAAAATCATTAAAATATGAGAAAAATCGCGATTTTCAACATTTTAACGCAAACATTTTTATCCAAATTTGTACTATTATATCGTTATGAGTCTAATTCCCATTTCCCATACCAAACAAATTTGCATTTGTAAAAGAAGAATTTTTTAATAAAAAAACTGCAACAAAATGTGCATAACTTTAACGATGATTTCCATGAAAACTGTTCCATTAATTCAAAAACGGACTTCACCATTGAAATAAGCATGCCCCAATTATATAGAAATGATGGTCAGATCTCATGGCACAAATTTCAGGAACATTTTTTTGAGTAAAATTTTTTCGCTAAAAAAAAACAAAATTCATTGAAGCAACAGCACTTGGATGCAGATTTGTACAAAATATGGGATTTAAAAGTGTATTTACTATCACTTTAATGAATATGACAATTTTTTGCACTATTATTAAATTAAATAACTTAAGTTCTATGAACAAAATAGGTCATGTGTATAAAAATGACCAAAAATAAAAAAATTAATACCAAAAATGTTCCAACAAAATGTGTTATGTGTAGTTTTTTATGTAATTCGTTAATATCTTCGTTTTAGCTAAAAAATCATTCTTTTTTTTGTGGTACACATCTATAAAACATCTTTATGTATTTTAAAGACGCTTGACTTTTATAAAATATGGCAAAATGGCAAAATAAAACGGTTTTTTTGCTCTCCTGAAAACTTCATTAAAAACACATACCAAATTACGACGGAGCAGCGACGATATATCATATTTATGAGGGCTATCTATGTGTCAAGGTTCAAATTAATCTGAGACACCATTTCCAAAAATGACTAAAATTTGAGCTAAATTTTCTGGAATGGCCCAATAAGGACTTTTGGCCGGAAATCGATCTGTGCATTCCATTAAAGCAGTTCTGTGGCTTGATAATTGAATGTAATAAAAAAAGTTTGTTTAAAATTTAATGTTAACCATTATCTTAATATTACTTGAGTAATATGAATGTAATATTATTTTTACTTTTGATTGTATCAGCTAATTTATTGAATTTATAATAAAAACAAATATTTTTATTGTTTTTTTTTGCTTTTTATCCTTTTTACCTTAAAAACACATTTTCAAATTTTTTTTTTTAATATTCTCTCTTTTCTTGGCGCTGATTTTTGTTTGGTAAATTTTTACACTTTTCCTACGATTTTTGCGTTTTTTTTTCATATTGATAATGGCAACACTGTTTTTATTAGCGATCATTTGCTCCTTCACAATTCAGCAGCAAGCAGCAGACAGCAAAAATTAAGAGTAGACTATTTAATTATAATTTCACTAAAATGCCATATTTTTTATTTCTTAACATTGCAAAAGCACACATCAAGTTCCAAATACAATAAGTACAGCTTTTATAAATTTATAATTTATAATTAAACAGGCACTTTATATATTTTTTGCCGTCTGCTGCTTGCTGCTGCAGTGTGTGCGAACACTACATTTGCTCGCATTAACTGCAGTGCTACCAACTGTTTTTTCTGTTTGTTTAGTGCGAAAAAGAATTAGAAAAAGTAACAACGCGATACCCACTCACGGAGTGTTTATAAAAAAAATATATGTTACATTTATTTAATTAAATTGTGTTAAAGTAATTATATATAAATGTTTTTTATTTAAATGTGTTTATAATAAAATTAATATGCATTAATAATAAAACTACGTCAGTTTTTTTTTAAATCGTTTTATATTTCAATGATTGTGTAAGAAAAAAATTCAAGCTGAAGAAGAATATGGATACACACACGAATACAAAAAAAATGTAGGTATAAAAAAGCGCCCTCTGTAGTAAAATGTTTGTAAATACATTTGAACATGTATTGAGAATATATTATTTCTTTCTTATATTTTTAGCAATCGTTTACGTGGTACAATGAACGCTACATTTTTTTAAACAGCTTAAGAAGACATGTAATTAAGTATATCTTATAACAGAAGTGAAATAATAAAATAAAAAACCGAAGTGAAATAAAATCATTTATATATAATATTTTTCTGACTTTTATTTATTAAAATTGATTTAGGTAGTAATTTTAATCACTAAAATTAGTAATTTTATTTACTAAAATTAGTAGTTTTATTTACTAAATAGGACAAAAATTTTAAATATTTATGATTTTTTTAGTAGTAAATTGCAGTAATATTTACTGTTTTGTTAGTATTTCTCATGTACTAGATATTAGTAACAAATTTTAGTAATGATTAGCAACGCCTGCACTAGATCATTTTGGACTAAAACATTAGTACTCGTAGCTAAATTTTTAGTATTAAATACCCACGTTTTTTTTTTGAGTGTAGGAAAAATGTCTCAGAATCTGAGACTTTTTTTATAGGAAAAATGTCTGAAAATCTGAGAATTTTTCTATCTGAGTCTCAGATTCTGAGACATTTTTCCTATAGAAAAATTTCTCAGAATCTGAGACGTTTTCTATAGGAAAAATGTCGCAGAATGTGAGACTTTTTCTATAGGAAAAATGTCTCAGAATCTGAGACTCTTTCTATAGGAAAAATGTCTAAGAATCTGAGACTTTTTCAATAGGAAAAATGTCTAAGAATCTGAGACTTTTTCTATAGGAAAAATATCTCAGAATCTGAGACTTTTTTTATAGGAAAAATGTCTCAGAATCTGAGGCTTTTCTCAGAATCTGAGGCTTTTACTCAGATTCTGAGACTTTTTTTTATAGCAATAATGTGTCAGAATCGAAGACTTTTTCTATAGGAAAAATGTCTCTAAATCTGAGACTTTTTCTATAGGAAAAATGTCTCAGCATCTGAGACGTTTGTCTCCAAGGGAAAAATATGTGCAGATACATATATGGATATGCCCCTGGTCATATGATTCTTGCGGCTTTTATATTTAAAACAATCTTTAGATTATTAAGATTTTTCCGAAGGTTTTTGTAAGAGATCAATTCTTTGAACTTTGGAGACGTTTTTTCCATTAAAAAAAGTTCTGCAAATCTAGAAAAAAGGCTCGCGATATAGGATTGCTCTAAAGAACATGATCCCAAAGTTAGCAGAAGTTTTTTTATGTTTTTTTTCTTTTGAGGATTATTAAAATTTAATATTCAGATAACAAAATATAAAAAAAAAAACAAGTAAAAAAGTTAAGTTCTTCCTTGCCGAATGTAGTGATACCCTCCACAATTTCAAAAAGATTATTGAAAAAAAACTTTATTTAAAAAGAAATTACTTTTGAAAAACAAAATTTGAAAAAAAAATTCCGCAAAAAAATATTTGGTGAAAAAAAACATTCGCGATTTTTTTTTCTTTTTTTGTCAAAAAATATTCATTTCCACAGACAGACAGACGGACAGACGGACATCGCTAGAATGTCTTAAAATCGATCGGTGATCATGAATGTATATACTTTATGGGGTCCCAGACCGATATTTCGATGAGTTACAAAGGAAATGACAAACTTATATATACCCTCTATCACTAAGTGGAGGGTAAAAATAGATAATATGAATATATGGTTTTTTCTCTCAATGAGTAAATTTTAAAAACGTTTCCCTTTTACTACTTTTACTACAAAAAAAGTAATCGAATGGACCAAAAATGATTCAAATAAAAAAAAAAAACATTATTAAAAATTGTTTGTCAAAAAATTGTTTGTCATATCATCAACGGGTCAAGTAACTAACAATTTTTTATTCTAAAAAGAAGGCACTTTTGGATGAACCACTTTTGTACAATAATTTTAAATATTTGTTACATTTTGGAGCCCATTTTGGAGTCTAAAAAGAGTGTGTTTATTCACTCGGATATATATTTTACATTAACAATAAAAAATTGAACTAATGGTTATTGGTCACGGTAATACATTTCGTCGCTGCGCCTAAAAATGGAGTCATGTGTTTTGGGGCAAGTGTTCAGGAGAGCAAAAAAACTGTTTATTTTCGTCCCTTCGCGATATTTTTTAAAAGTTTGTTCTATAAAAAATTCTTGTTCCGATATGCTATCCACATACTGCAAAAAAATTATGAAATATTTAGCGGTTTTCCAGTGGTGCAGACATTTTCAAAAACCATACACATAACTCCTTTTTTAAGTACTTTTTGGAACAAAATTTAAAGAAATGGAAATATTTTTTACACATAACTCCTTTTGCTTATGAAACCATTCTTATTGTTAATTTATTTTCTAATAATGAGGGACAAAGACTAAATATAGTTTGTTGGCGGTTTAAAACGACATTTGGTACGTTCAGCAGAGAAAGCTGCTACTCAACTGTTCCTCAACATTCTGCTGAACGGTTTGATTTTTGACATTTCAGCCAACATGTTGAGTGAGCGCTTCTCATCACTAGTAGCGTACACAATTTATGCTACATTTGATCACAAACTGATACATAAGCTGTTTTATTGAAATTATTTATTTTTTTGGACGTTATTCAAAGAAATAAACAAAACAAATCAAAAAAAGTATTTTTCACAAAAAAAAAAAAATAAATGAAAACGTAAAAAAAAAAAATATTCCAATATTTTAAAACATTTACAAAAAAAAAATGCGTTCAACAGAGCCAACTAATCAAAACATGCTACATCTCAACTGTTGAGTAGCAGGGTTCTCTGCTGAACACGCTCATTAGTTAGACAAGGTCCTTAAACTTTTGATATTTAAAAGCTCTTCACTAAACAGCGAAAAACAGATTTTTCGCAAAACTGGTGCTGATTTTTTGTTTTTCTTGTAAATATTCAAGAGCTTCGACATAAATTGACATCTGCGAAAGATGCTGTACTTTAGATACTAAAATTTTCCGCCGTCAATGCTTTAATTGCTTTCAGAAGGCTTTATTACCCGCCATTTAGGATTTAGATAAGAGGATAAAAATTTGCAAATATTTTGCAAAAAATCTTGAACAATTCATTCAAAATACTTGGATGCTATCTGTGAACCTCATATTACTAAAAAAAGTGGTCCATTTTGTCACGTTCTGTTACTTTTTTTATCAAAAAAAGGTATGTGTAGCTTAACACATAACTCCTTTTCAGACCATTTTTAGTATGACGAACACATAGCTACTTTTATTAACTTTTGAACCAATCAAGATATCAAAAAACGGTTTAGTGAGTAAGCGTATGACCAATAGGGGATCATAAAGATGTAATAAAAAAAAAATTAAAAAACTACACATAACTCCATTTTTAGGCGCAGCGACGATTTCTTAATATTTTTCAAAATATCAAAAAAAAAAATTTTTTCAGTATCAGCAAAATTTTTTAAACATCAACATTTTTTTGAAAATTTTGTAAAGAATTTGAATAAAATGATTTTCGAAAAAAATAAAGGTGAAATTACATTGGCACAAACATAGAGAAACATAGAGGCGAAGGTGAAAGAAAAAACAATATTGCTATCTTTTTCTAACTTCTCACACGTACGTTGTCCATGTGAATTCACCACACAATACATGTTTACAAGTCGTACTTTGTCAACAAATACATATGACAATACCGGAAAAAAGTTGTCTACTTTTGTCTCGATGGCAGCACCAGCTAGTGAGACTTTAGTAGCACACAAAATTTTAAAAACTCTGTAACTAACGTTTACATGCAAAATTTTCAAATTTTATATTATATGTAAGATATTGGATAGTTGCTACGAGTGTATGGAAAATTACGTAGTTATCTGAGCAGTAGTTCCTGAGTTATTTGAGCCATTACTAAGTTTTAGTATTAGCTCAAGAATATTCTTGAGGTATTATTAAGACAAGCGCCCCCAAGGAGGTAGTAGAAGAAATAAATTTGTCTTATCTCTATCAGGGCATTGCTTCAATGGCAATACCAGAAAAAAAGTTGTCTACTTTTGTTTCAATGGCAGCACCTGCTAGTGAGACTTTAGTAGCACACTAAATTTTAAAAACTCTGTAACTAACGTTTGCGTGCAAAATTTTCAAATTTTATATTATACTAGCCGTATGTGGAATAAACTCCCCGCAGACGTCTTCCCAATCAGCTACAATTTGGAAAAATTCAAATTAAACGTCCACAAACACTACTCCCTCTTTCCTTCTCCTCATAACCTATTTTCCTAATACAACACAATGCATTGCATCAGTAGGGGGCATCCCCTGAGTGTTGGCTCAAAGTAAAAAAGAAAATATTCCGGGAGGTGCACTTACATTCCAAATTTCAAGTCTATAGCCTCAGTTGTTTGTAGAAATATAAAATGTGCTAAACAAAGTACCTTTTCTATCCCTTTTACTCTCTTAGAATCAGCATTTCCAAAAATACAGCCTCATTGGATTTACATTTCAGAAGGTGCACCCACATTCCAAATTTTAGGTGTTTATCTTCAGTGGTTTGTGGAAATAAAAAAAAGGACCAAAGTACTTTTTTTTACCCCTTTTACCCCCTTAGAATCAACATTTCCAAATCCGCAGCCTTATTAGATCTACATTTCAGGAGGTCTCAAATTTCAAGTGTATTGCTTCAGTGGTTTGTGGAAATAAAAAAAGGACCAAAGTACCTTTTTTACCCCTTTTACCCCCTTAAAATCAACATTTCCAAAAACCCAGCCTTATTGGATCTACATTTCAGGAGGTCCACCTACATTCCAAATTTCAAGTGTATTGCTTCAGTGGTTTGTGGAAATATATAAAGTATCGAAATACCTTTTTTTACCCCTTTTACCCCCTTAGAATCAACATTTCCAAAATCGCAGCTAAATTGATTGTTTAATATTTGCTAGAAATAGTTTTTTTCTGTTGTTGGATCTTACATTCCTAATTTTAAGTTTTTATGATCGTTATTTAAGCATGGGATGCTACATTCCAAATTTAAAGCTAATAAAACCATTATTTAAGTATATATAAAAAGTACCACAATACCTTTTTTACCCGTTTTACCCCCATAGAATCATTATTTCAAAAAACCCAGCCTTAGTGGATCTATATTCCGGGAGATGCAGCTACATTTCAAATTTCAAATCTCTATCTTCATTGGTTTGTGGAACTATAAAAAGTACTAACGTACCTGTTTTTACACATTTTACCCCCTTAGAATCAACATTTCCAAAACCCAAGCCTTAGTTGACCTATATTCCGGGAGGTGCATCTATATTCCAAATTTCAAGTCTCTAGCTTCAGTGGTTTGTGGAAATATAAAAAGTACCAAAATACCTTTTTTACCCCCATTCCCTAGAATCAACCTTTCCAAAAACTCAGCCTTAAAGGATCTATACTTCGGGAGGCGCACCTCCATACCAAATTTCAAGTCCCCATTTCGTTCCCTGTTTTATTCCATTTGTTTCCCTGTTCCATTCCGATTAGTCCCATGTGGCTTTCATTCCGTTCCGAAAATGCGCTTACATGCGCTAAAAAACAAAAAATTATTTGCCTTCTTTAAAAATCTTTTCTCGCTAAATGACCCTGCATTCCAAATTTGAAATTTCCAGGACCATTATTTCAGGAATTATAATAAGTACCAAAATACACTTTTTTACCCCCCTTGGAATCGGAATTTCGAAAAAGTAATTTTTCAGAATTTTTCCAGTTGTTGGAACTAACATTTTAATATTTTCTTGTAGGACCTTAATTTCAAAAAATTTAGAAAGTACCAAAGTACATTCTTTAACAACTTTTTACCCTTAGGAGTCCGAATATCCAGAAAGTACTTTTTTGGGAATGTTTTTATGCTAGAGGATCCTACATTCCAATTTTCAAATTAATAGGATTTTTTTCAGAAAAAATAAAAAGTACTCGCTTTTTACCCCCCTAAGAATCGGTATTTCGAAAAAGTACTTTTCAGATTTTTTTTCGTTGTTGGAAACAACATTGCAAATTTTTAATTTTTTTGTAGGACTTTAATTTCAAAAAACAGTAAAAAGTACAATTTTTACCCCTCTTTTCCCTTAGGAATCCGAATTTCTAGAAAGTACTTTTTTGGGTATGTTTTTCCGTTAGAGGATCCTACATTCTAATTTTCGAATTAATAGGATTTCTTAGGACCATTATTTCAGGAATTATAATAAGTACCAAAATACACTTTTTTACCGCCCTTAGAATCGGAACTTCGAAAAAGTACGTTTTCTGAATTTTTTCCGTTGTTGGAACCCCTATTGCAAATTTTAATATTTTTGTATTACCTTAATTTAAAAAAATATAAAAAGTACCAAAGTACCATTTTTTACCCCATTTTACCCTTAGGAATCCGAATTTCCAGAAAGTCCTTGTTTTGGGAATGTTTTTTCGTTAGAGGATCCTACATTTTAAATTTCAAATTAATTGATTTTTTTTTTTTCAGAAAAAATAAAAAGTACCAAAGTACTCGCTTTTTCCCCTTTTTCAACCCTTCGTTTTTATCCCTTAAAATCAAAATTTCCAAAAACCCAGCCTTAACGGATATGTATTCCGGGAGGTGAAACTACTATCCAAATTTGAAGACTCTAGCTTCAGTGGTTTGGGCTGTGGGATGATGCGTGATTAGTATGTCAGTCAGTCATCAGTCAGTCACGCAACTACTTTATATATGATGATGTAAGATATTGGATAGTTGCTACGAGTGTATGGAAAATTACGTAGTTATCTGAGCAGTAGTTCCTGAGTTATTTGAGCCCTTACTAAAATTTAGCATTAGCTCAAGAATATTCTTGAGATATTATTAAGACATGCGCCCCCTAGAAGGTAGTAAAAGAAATAAATTTGTCTTATCTCTATATTATAAAGTCTCTGATCTCTATATTATAGAGTCTCTGAGTTATAATACAAAAGTTCAAAATGCATAGAACTCAACAAATTTTAAAAATATTCACCACTCTTTCAGCCTTACCACAAGAAAATAAAATAAATTTGAAATGATCTTTCAATTTTATTTCCATACAAATTGTTTTTGTTTTTAAAATCGACTTTCAAAAAATGTATTGAAAATTTGAAATTTAAAATGAAACTTTTGTTAAAATAGACTTTTTATTTTTTTGTGGTAAGGGCCTTTGTGTCTTGAAAATTTTTTTGACAATTTTCTTTTGTTTTGCTTTCGTTTTAAAATAAACAATATTTTTTTAATAAATTTATACAAAAAATTAAAAAAATATTAAAAATATAATTTTCTTAAATAAAAATAAACCAATGTTAGTGCAAAAACATGAGGATTTAGCAAAGTATTTAAGAAAAGCTGCCGCATTCAACGCGCTTTCTATGTAATTTAAAGTTTTCAACGCATAGAAAGCGGACAGAGGTGAGAACGTATCGGACGCAACGTAGTCCTATGTACTTCAACCTTAACTTTTTCGAAATTTTTTTTTACGTTTTGAAGTAAAACATTTCATTAAAACGATATAGGGAAAATGGCGTTTTAAAAAAATTTTCTAAGTTTTGGCTTGTTTTTGTTTGTTTTCAAAGTCTTGAAAAAACCACTGATGTATTAAGATTTCCTCACAAAAGTGAAAGGTGTTTTTATATGAAAGGTGTCAGGTTTGTGATAGGTCATTTGGGGTCGTGACCTTTCAAGGACCAGCCACTTTTCCTGTAGGAATATATAAAATTTTTTACTATTTTTATCTTTATTGTGTTCAAAAAGAAAAAAAAAACGTTACTCGTAAAAAAAAACAATCTATAAATTTTCTTTCTTATATTTATTATTCACTGTTAAAGTTTGAACTCAACCATTTATTTGCTGACTAAACCCCTGTACTTTCCATTTAAATTCCAAATTTATATTTATTTTTATATTCTACACTCAAAAAAAACCTTGTAAAATTACAAGAAAAACTTGTAACTTTTTTTAGTGCTACCTCCTATTTGAAAAAAATTGACAGTAATTTTACAATCTTTTACTTTTTTTTAGTTTAGTAGTTTTACAAGGTTTTTATTAATAAAATAGTAAATTTACAAAATTTTTGACACAATAAAATTTACAAGGAGGTTTTGTAACTATACTTCATATTTTGCTACCTCATATTTTAGTAATTCTACACGCTTTTTACCAACAAAATTGTAAATATTCAGTTTTTTGGCGCAATTAAAATTACAGGGAATTCTCGTGAGTTTACTAGATTTTTTTTTTTAAAATTATCTTGGAAATTTGTAAAATTACAAAAAAATTGTAAAATTACGAAAAAAAATGTAAATTTCGATCCAAATTTGTTTGTTCAAAAACAAAGAAAACTGTCAAATATTGGTAAAATGGAATTACAAGACTTTTCCTAGTAATTTGACAAAGTTTTTTTTTATGTGTATATAAAGAAAAAAACCTTTCGAAATTTTGTTTAATTTTAAAATTTAATTCGTAAAAAATATTCGTGAAATAAACGAAACTTTCGGGTATTCTATGAAATAAAATGTTACAAAAGATTTTCTTTATTTCGTAAATTTTCAAAAATGTTTTCTAATCTCATTTTCGTTTAATAAACAAAATTTTAGTTGTATATTACAAAGGAAATAGCTACGAAAGTTTATTTCGTAAAATGTTGCATGGATTTTTTTCGATGTATAAAAAATTATCGGATTTTGAAAATTTTTTCGAACGTTGAATTAATGGATGTGGTGAAATTAAGATTACTAGCGGCTGAACTGTTGTTGTTATAATTGCCAATATCTCTGTAAAAAAATATTAAAACGCAATGCAAGCAGTAATTAATAGAAAAACGAATATTTATCCAACTTCTAAGCAATATCTAAGCAATGCTTTGGCGTTGATGTCTAAAGTGCCATCCTACCAGTATTGTTAATGGTATGAAAAATATTCGTGGTTCGATTCCGGACTGGGTATTGATAATAATAAAAAATTCACATATTAGAAAAACAATTACCATTAACAAAACAAACTGGCATTTAAATCCTACTGATGAAGACAGTTAACTGGAACTGTCCGAAACTAAAATTTTTCTTCTACATTTTTCAAGTCAAACTCTTATATGGAAACTTTTCATATTTTAGGATTTTTTGTAGTACAATTTTAAGATTTGGAAACATTTTCTTTATAGAAAATTCTTTTCTATAGGGAAGCTCTCAGATTCTTAGATATTTTTTCCGTAGACAATTTTTCAGATTCTTGAATAGGTTTAAAAAAAAGAAGAGATTTTTAAACAATTTTTCTATAGAAAACTTTTTAGATTCTAAAATTTTTCTGTTCAAAAAATCTTATATTTCGGACGTTTTTATAGAAATCTTTTTACGTGGTACCTTGGAATAAGCTTTAATCTAAAAGTGCGATATCTAAGGAATTTCTTAGAAGGAAGGTATCCCATAGCTTACACTCCGATTGTCCTGTACTTTTGATATGTTATAGAGGAACAAAATCTAAGATTTACCGGTTTTTTTATCGGCTATCGTGAAGGTTAAAGGGGGGAAATGGCAGGGTGAAAATCGAGATTTTTTTCGTATTTCTTCCAACGGAACAATATGAACATTATATATGGATGGAATGGGTTTAGGGCCTATCCAATGAAGTGCCAGACTTGGCAAAATTCTTCTTTTTTAAGTCGGTTTTTGTCGAAAATTTGTAAAATTTGAACTACTTTGTATGGAGAATAGGGTGGGTTGATGAAATGCATATTTGCGAATCTAGTTAACTAATAGCAAAAACTCGACGTGCATTTTCGAGCTGATAAGGTGGGTAAGTTGCTCGGTTTTCACGTGAAAATCTGTCAAACTCCATATAAAAAAAACATAAATTTCACACTAGCTTTACAAAAGCGTAAAAATTTCGCTGAAGAGGTATTCTGTTCCCTGGTGAAAAACCGGCAAAATAACCCGGTATATGTTGCATCAATACGCAACAACACTATAAGCAACATTTTTTTAAATTGTACAGACCATTTAAAAAGCGGTGAAATTTAACATTTAGAAATAAAATGAAGTAATTATAAGTGTTTGGCACTGTAAACATTAATTATATCACATAAATAGACAAAAATTATCAACAAAATTTTAATTGAAGGTATTTTATGTATGCTGATGCGCAAAACATAACCAAACATATGACTGTCAAATTTTCACTACAAATTAATTGATGTTTCGAAACATTTTTTTTCACCGGTGAACAACTTACTTAGCTTTAACGGGAAAAATCATGAAAACATTTTAGGAGGGTACTTTTAGGCCTCTACAAGCGGTTTTAGTTCGCGGTTTTTGAAAAAAAAATATTTTTTTTTAATTTTTTAAAAATATTTTAAAAATTAAGTAAAATAATTCTTATTACGAAACAAGTTCCAAAAAAAATTTATCTCGCCAATTTTAGCCCGTGGATGCATTTTTATACCCAGGAAAGTTCGATTTATATATATAAAAAAAAAATATTTTTTATTTCATAATAGCACTCAAATGGTGCATAAGGCCGATTTAAGAACATGCATTATAAAAATAAAAAAATTGCGGGTATTTATAGCAATCCACAAGTGCAAAAAATTCGCAAATTACAAAAATATTAAAAATCATTTTATCATTTTTTTAAAACGCTTAATTTTACCAAAATTTTGATACCCATTTTTAATTTTTTTGTAATATGCGAATTTTTTGCACTTGTGGATTGCTATAAATACCCGCAATTTTTTTATT
This sequence comes from Pegoplata infirma, assembly GCA_963921195.1. Classification (NCBI taxonomy): domain Eukaryota; kingdom Metazoa; phylum Arthropoda; class Insecta; order Diptera; family Anthomyiidae; genus Pegoplata; species Pegoplata infirma. Next base: position 27,450 of record CAWUER010000033.1, read on the forward strand.
TTTATCATTCATGTTCTTAAATCGGCCTTATGCACCATTTGAGTGCTATTATGAAATAAAAAAATTTTTTTTTTTATATATATAAATCGAACTTTCCTGGGTATAAAAATGCATCCACGGGCTAAAATTGGCGAGATAAATTTTTTTTGGAACTTGTTTCGTAATAAGAATTATTTTACTTAATTTTTAAAATATTTTTAAAAAATTAAAAAAGAATATTTTTTTTTCAAAAACCGCGAACTAAAACCGCTTGTAGAGGCCTAAAAGTACCCTCCTAAAATGTTTTCATGATTTTTCCCGTTATCAGCTCGAAAATGCACGTCGAGTTTTTGCTATTAGTTAACGAGATTCGCAAATATGCATTTCATCGACCCACCCTAAAGGAGAAGTATATGGGTGAAATCAAAAAATGTCAGTGTTTTTGAGCCAAAATTGTACAAACAAAAAATTTAAATTTGTGGTAAATTTTTTTATTAAAATCGATATGTTACATCACTACTAATATAACAATAAAAGATCTCTTCTACAAATTGTTTCAAACAAATTTGATCGACAATTTTATGATTTTTTTGGTGACGGAGTTTACATTCACCTTAGAAAAATACATTAAATTTTTTGAATTTTCTTTGAAAACATTTTATTGTAATTTAAAACACTTATTTATGTAATTGCTAACAATTTTTGTAATTAGGGATTTTTTCTGGTTTTTGTTATTAAAGATTTTACAATAATTTTTTATTTTAATAGGATTTTTCTAAGGAAATGTAAAATAAATTTATTATTATTTCAGTTAAAATTAGTTTTTTTTACTTTTTTGAATGACTAGTGTTAATATTTGCGTCGGTTTAAACAACTACATAAGGTTTTTTAATGCTATCTGCAAAAAAAAAAAAAAAAAAGTTGACGGAGTTTACAGAGAAGGAGTTTACATTTCGTCACTTTTTGGCCTTTTTTTCGAAAACTATTTGTCGGAAATTGGTTTCCGAAAAAAAATCATTAGATGTCAACTAGATACGTCAAAATATGACGATATTTCAGATACACGCTAGTAGTTTTGTTGTAAACGTGGAGACGGAGTTTACAGCATTTTTCGATTTTTCATTTATGAATTATCTTTTCATACCGGGAAATTAATATGCAATTTGCAAACTTGAAACCAATGATGCAAAATGATACTTTATAGCCTCGCGTTTAATAAATGGGGCAATAACCTATTATTTTTCTAAATATAATACGTCAAAAACAACAAAATTGTCATGTTCCATAATGTCTAAGAAAAGTGTCGAAAAATCGTTACACAATTGAAGCCGTGTTTGCATAGGTAAAAGAGATACACTCATAGAAATCCTACAGTATTCCTTACTAAAAAGTTGGTAGTTATTACTAATTGTTAGTATTAAAGGGCCCTACAACGCGTTAGTCAATTTTTACTAACGCAGTTATAAAAAAACGGTAAACAAAATTAAAAGCGAAAACCTATCCAAAATCGATTTTGAAAAATTTTTTAACATAAAAAATTGTTTCAAAAATATATAATTATTGAGCTTGATAGCTGGCAATGATCTATTTCGGAAATTTTTAAAAAAAATATACATTTATTTTTTTTCAACGAAAATTTGCTATGTGCGTTTGAAAAAAAAAATATATTCAAAAATGTAAATTTTAACATATTAGGTGTCAAAAATGATTTTCCAAATTTTTTAAAATTACTAACAAAAATTATTAAAAAATCGGTAAAAAATCAGTATTCAGTAAAGTTAAAAGTATTCCAATTTCAAACAAGTAAGAAAATTATAGTCGGTCAAGACCGACCATATAATACCCTACACCAGAGTTTCCCGAAAAATGGGTCCCAAGTTCAAAAATGGGCCGATTAGATCTATATTTTGTCAAATATTTAAAAAGTGTAAAAAACACTCACAAATCAAATTTGAGTGAAATAGGTTTCGATTTGTTGCCAATAAACGGCTTTAAGTAAATATCGGGCGAAAATTTCACATGGGGCCTAAGTCCAAAAATGGCCTGATGGTAATCAGACTTGATAATGTTGTTAAAGTACGCGTTTAACATATACAAACAAAATTTTAATAAAATATTTTGTATTTTCATGTAATTTGAGAGATTTATGTGAAAATCGGGAAGGTGGTTTGTATGGGGGCTACAATAAGAACTGATCCGATTCCTTCAAAATTCGGAATGGCGGTTTGTGAGGACAAAACTCTTTTACCTGCCAAATTTCAAAACGAAACCTATTATAGTACGGATATTAGAGCCATTTGATCTAAAACTAAAGAGGACCTTTGTATGGGGGCTAGGTCTAAATATGGACCGATTTTTTCCAATTTCAATAGGCTTCGTCCTTGGTTCAAAAGAGGCTTAAGTTTAAAATTTCAAGTCAATTGGTTAAAAATTACGACCTGTATCGTGTTTACACCGTTTACATGGACAGACAGACAGACGGACGGACGGACAGACGGACGGACGGACGGACATCGCTAAATCGACTCAAAAAGTGATTCTGAGTCGATCGGTATACTTGAATGTGGGTCTAGGACCAATATTTCGGGTAGTTACAAACATCAGCACAAACTCATTATACCCTGTACCACAGTGTGGTGTAGGGTATAAAAAATAACTAAATTTATACTGTAAAGCTAAATTTATACTGTAAATTACTAAAAAAGTAGTATAGTTAAAGTTATAACACTTTTACTGTATTTTTTTACTGCAGGATTATTTTGAGTGTAGTTATGACTATATAAAAATATTTTTTAAGAATGTCAACATCCCTTCTTTAAAAATGTAGTCAATTATTAAGCTCTTGGGTTATTGGTTTTTAATATATAACCGGTTAAAGTTTAAAAATTAAACTTGTTACTGGCGACGGAGTTTACATTTGGCCTACAAAAATAAAATCAATTGTTTAAAATAGCTCACTAATATCCGGATTGTTGTTAGTTATGTAGAACGCCAATCTTTACGATGTTTTACATTAAAAAATATGCGAATACTTTAACCCATGTATGAGATATTACACGATTACATGGTTTGGTTGACATTTTTTGATTTCACCCATATACATACGACCCCCAAAATTATATATACTAATCTCTATTAATTTTAAGCCGACACATGTTTTTGCTTTTGGCGAAATTCCTCTTAGATCGGCTTTTATTCAAATTTTCCCGCAAGGCTATCGTTTTTCATAAACGTCGGGATAGCCGACAAAAAATAGCAGGTTAAACTTAGTTTTCGGTACTTATTAACATATATAAATTGCAGAGCAGTCGGAGTGTAAGCTATTGGATACCTTCCTTGTTAGATCTAATTTGCGATAAAAGATTTTAATTTTCGATCTTTTTTTTTTTTTCAAATATCGGGTTTGAATTTAAAAAATGCCGTTTTGAATGTTAAAAACGACTACAAATCTAGACTAACAAAATAAAAAAATAGATTTTTTTAATGTGAACTAGATGAATTTTTATAAACGATTATGCAGAAGCACCTTAAAAAAATTAAATGAAGTATTTGGAATATAGAGACCTAAATAGTCCTAAAATGTTGCCCCAACGCAATAATATGTTACAGTAGAGCCGCGCTAAAGTACTAATTAGTTTTTAAAATCCAAATATCTCAATAACGGTCTAATTAGGTCTAATTTGAAATTAGGTCTTACATGACTCTTATGCAAGAATTCGTAGCAGTGAGCAAAAAAAATTTTTTTTTTTAATTTTCAAACGTGATCTCGAAAACGGAACGCGCGGAACGCGTACGCGTGATTTTTGCAAAAATTGATCGATCGATGATTTTAAAATATATCACAAATGCATATTCAAAAATAAGGTTTCATATAGTGTTTTCAGACAGTTTTAATAGATAAAATATCTCAGAATCTGAGATTTTATCAGACATTTTTTTATAAAAAATTCACAGATTTAAAGACATTTTTGCTATAGAAAATTTCTCAGATTTTGAGACATTTTTTGTATAGAGTATTCTAAGAACATTCTCTATAGCAAAATTCTTATATTCTGATAAATTAATTTTCTATAGAAAAATTTTCAGCTTCTAAAACATTTTTTTTATAAAAAATTTCTCAGACTCTGAAATGTTATTTCTATTCTCAGACTCTGAGATGTTATTTCTATTCTCAGATTCTGAGAAAATTTTTATATGAAAATTTTCAGAGTCTGAGAAATTCTTTCTCCAAAAAATTCTTAGTTTCTGAGACATTTTTTTAATATTTTTATACAATGTTGGTGTAGAAAAATTTCATGATTTCTAGAATTATTTGTTCCGTATGTAAAAAGGGGGTTCACCTAGAAATGAGTAGGTAATATAAGGTTATGATTAAAAAAATTTATTCGTGTTGAGCCCCCACCTTCTAAATTCCTTGATACGTCGCTGCTGTAACTAATTATCCGATTTTAAAAATGTTTTCTTCAATATTTAGAATGGTCCTTTAGGGTTTCATCGAGCTCACCCACTTCTACGCCCACTTTTGGCCAAAGAAAACGTAAAACATAAAAATTCCCGAAACTATGCATGCGA
>CAWUER010000034.1:0-35998 GCA_963921195.1 Pegoplata infirma
TGGAATACCCTGAAGGAATACTAAGATCTAACTAAACCGACGTTTCTTTGACCTGGGCATTCAGACAGAAGATGATGAACTGAGTCGTCCACACAGGATGTGATTAGCGGCTTCGCTAAATCCACTATTTCTGCAGAAAACGGGGACTATGACCCAAATTGCTTTGGACTTACTCCCCATAATGTGAATGGGGGTTATGACCGAAAAAAGTTCGGTCGTAATACCAACAGGGAACGGACATAATCCCCATTTTGATTGTGACCGTTTTGGAAACGGTCATAGTCCCCACAACTATTATGGGGATTATGAGCGTGATGAATTCGGTCGTAATCACCATTTCCGTTATGGGGGTAATGTCCGTGGGGACTATGCCCTGTCACCGTAGCCACATTCATATTAATCCATCTTTGGAATGTGAGGGGGATAGTTTTCATGTTTCAAACTCAGAAATTGAACAACTATTGGCCATGAAGAGAAGGCTAAGAAGGGAATGACAAAAGAGTAGATATCATGCCGCAAAGCAGAGGCTGTCTGGAGCTACAAGAAATGTGGAAAGTCTGTCGCATACAAGTTCAGCAAAATATTCACTGTGGAAAGCCACTAAAACTAAACCACCGGTAGAGGGCGAACTATCGCTGAGAAAGCAATGTGGCAATTGGGCACACAGTGAAGGGGAGAAAGCATACTCATTTGCAGAACATTTAAGAACTGTCTTTGAGCCAAACTTGGCGGAGAACTTTACACTAACCGAACTGCCTCTGCATATGTATCATAGTAATATATTGTTTGAAGCCCAAGATGTTGAGACAATTATGCGAACGCAGATAGGCCCAAAGAAAGCGCCTGGGTATGACTTAGTCATACCAAACATGATAAAAAAAAATCCTACCAATGATCAATGATCCAATGATCAGTTTTTATTTATTTTTCCAATTTTTATTTACAACTCATTTTAAATAATTTTAACCTAACCGAGAACTGGTAACAATGACCGTCGTCTCGTTGTAGCGAAATCGACAAAGGGTTTTGGTGGGAATCGAACCCACGACCCCCTGTTTCATAGGCTAGCACGCTACTAACTAGCCTACAGGGGCCCCCTACCATTTGAAGCGGTTACTGTTCTTACAAAACTATTTTATGCGATCTTGCAAAATAGTTACTTCCCAGACATATGAAAAATTTCTCAGATCAAAATGATTCCCAAGACAGGAAAAGATTCTTCCAATTATGGAAAATAATAATAGCATTCCTGCTCATAAGTTAGGCTTCCGCGAAAAGCATGGAACCATTGAGCAAGTTAACCATATAACTTGCGTGATAAGGAAAGCCTTTGAAGAAAAGAATTATTGCTCAGCCGTTTTTCTGAATGTCGCTCAGGCATTCGATAAAGTATGGCACGAGGGTCTTTATACAAAGTAAAATATAATTTTCCAATGATTACACACAAGCTCTTAGAGTCTTACCTCCTCAATCCTACTTCAGAGTGAAATATAAGGAAGCTACAACTTCTGATTATAAAATGAATGCAGAAGTTCCCCAAGGAAGTGTGCTCGGCCCTTTTCTGCCTTATATTTACGTCGGACTTGCCGACATCTAAACATATTACAACGTCAACATTTGCAGATGACACTGCCTTGTTAAGCACTCACTCAGATCCATATGTTGCCTCCTTGAGACTAAATAATCACCTTACAGCTGTGGAGACGTGGTTCAAGAACTGGCGAATTAAAGTTAATCAACTTAAGAACAAGCAAGTTACGTTTACATTTAGAACGGTCACTTGTGCATCTGTTTCTTTAAATGGTATAAGTATCCAACAGTCTGAGAGTGTTACATACCTTGGTATTTACTTAGACAGACGTCTTACATGGCGAAAACACTTAGAAGCCAAGATGCTTCATATAAAGCTAAAAGTCTGCTAATTACATTGGTTAACTAACAAACATTTTAAACTTTGTCTTGACTCGAAAGTCACCCTGTATAATTGTATTTTAAAACCAATATGGACTTATGGTATTCAACTATGGGGTACAGAAAATATGTCTAATATTGAGCTTATACAGGGGCACAATCAAACATTTTGAGGATCATGACGGGTGCACCCTGGTATGTCAGAAATGTGAACATTCAGAAGGAGTTAAATATTCCGCTAGTAGGAGAAGACTAAAATACGAGGAAAAGCTCGGCAACCACCCAAATCCATTGGCGAGAGCCCTTACTCGGACCCAAGCGCACACTAATCTGCAACATGCAGGCCCGTACTTAAAATGGCTCTTAAGGAGTAACTAACAATAAGTAGTATTTAAGTAAGATTGTAAGATTTATTCACTTATTGTTAGATCAGGAATAGGCAGATTCAATAATATGAAAAATAAGGTATTTGAAAAAAAAATACCTGCTTTAAGACATAGAAACCAAAAAAATATATATTTTGAGTAGGGATATTCTAGCTCGAGGTAATTTTTCTTTACTTATTAAAACCATGAGTTTTGTGTAGAACAATTTCGAGATCTATTCTATGTCATAATCTGAGACTTTTTTTAAACGAAAAATGTATCAGAATCTGAGACTTTTACTGTATATATATGAAATATGTCTCAGAATCTGAAACTTTTTAGATATGAAAAATGTCTCAGAATCTGAAATTTTTTCTATAAGAAAAATGTCTCAGAATCTGTAACAATTTCTTTACGACTTGGTATTTTTTTTAAACGAAAAACGTCTCAGATCTGAGACTTTATCTGCACAAAAAATATATCAGAATCTAAGACTTTTTCTATACTAAAAATGTCTCGGAATCTAAGACTTTTTCTATACGAAAAATGTCTCGGAATCTACTAAAGGCGCTAAATGAAAAAGTGAAAACGTGAACACTAGATTAAAAAAATTAACTTTTGGGGTGTTCAAAAAGCGCTCAATCTAGAGCGAAACGGGCTAATTTGGTATCGCTGAGGACCCATGCAACCATGGTCGCCTTATATGGGACCTGACTAATAAGGTTTTAAAGCTGCATACCAGCCCAAAGTTCTTAAAATTCTTGGGTGGTGTTACACAAAAAGTTTAAGACTTTCAAATTCCTACACCTTCTTCAGCATTCGGTGTCATCGAACTCAGGGAACAAGTCATCCTAAATGCACTCTGGTGCGCAAACTGAAATCCATTTCGACCATCATTCCGTCGACATTCGACCTTCAAAATGGCTTCTGTTAATTATGGCTACTAGCAGCTCAGGTGATGTTGTAATGCTAAATGAATGTTTCAATGACTCATTCCAACAGATTTTTACTCGAGGCCCAGCTGCACCTTCTTGTGAGGAGCATTGAAACTCCGATTATTTTTTCTTAGCGGTTCTGTTTGAAAAGTTTGCGATTCGATACCAACTTTTTTCATCATTAAAGTTTCAAAAGCAATTCGAAACAGGAATTAAACTATGTTAAATCAAGTTGAATGCTATTCTACAACTTAAAAACCTTTTTTTATGAATCACCCTAATGCATACTCATAGCTCTTGTGTCTGTCTGACAGTCTACTATCTATCAGATAATGTTAATTCTGTAGTTAAGAAATGATTAAGAAATTAAATTCTAAAAATACTAACCACAGGACATTATTTTAAAGAGAATCAAAATTAAAAAATTTATTCTAAACAAGTCTGTTTTATGATTTGGGCTTTTAAACTTGAACTCAACATGAAGAGGACGTCTAAGTTTGTCTTTTAAAAATGGATTTTGTAAAAGAAACAATGAACATATACTTAATCAAAATACTGATCCCTTAGGATTTATCATTTACTAGCTTACCATCCCGGTACTTCGTTACCGGTTGTATTGAAAACCGAATAATAGAAGGATCAGGATCACTCTGTCGATTTCAAAAAAATTCCCCTAGGTAGTCTTTGTTTTATTTACGTGTGGACGTTTACGTCTTTCATAAAATAATATTTCAATGAATAATTTAAACAATACAATTTGAATAACTTCTCTGGTACGTTATAATGTGCGTTCCGGTGAAAAAAAGATATTGACAATTTTCGAGGCCTTATATCGGGTTTTTGGATTTTAAGTGAATAAATATTTCAGTGAAAAAAGAAATGGGAATAAAAACAAGTTTGAGTGAAAAATCATATAGAGAGAAAAATATGGAGTAAAAAAAGTTAAATACGTTAAATTTGAGTAAAAGGTATCATTCCACATTGTTCCCTGCTCTATTCCATTTCGTTCCCCGTTCTACTCCATTTCATTTCCAATTCCATCTCCTTTTCTTCCATGCAAGTTTCATTCCTCTCCGTATAATATGCGTTAAAGAAATAAAAATTTCTAAAAATATGGCTGTTATTTCTGGGGCTTTTAGTTTAATAGTTAGATAGGTCAAAATCAAACCTGTAAAAAACTTAAATAAAACTATTTTCAAGTAAGTACGCAAATACTTGTACTTGAAATATTCAAGTATAAATATTTTTTACTTACTTGAATAATTTTTCAAGTAAGTAAAAATATACTTGTACTTGAAATTTTCAAGTACAAGTATTTTCAAGTATTTTTTATTTGAAACAAAATTTAATCAAGTAAAATACTTGATAAACATTTTGTTCAAATAAAAAAATTGAGCAACAATTTTTGGAAATAATAAACATAAATATTGCTTTTATGAGATTGTCAAAAAAAATAATTTTAAATTCAATTTTTTACATAATATTAGTTTTCTGTGTGTTTTTCTTTATTTTTTTAATTTCCGATCGCGTTTTTTAAAAGAGCCTGCAACTACTGCATATATTATGCATATGACATCTAATTGGAGAATAAGGAGAAGGAAAAGAACACGAATATGTATCCCTCAATTGTCACAGAGTGGCTCCTAGATGGGAGAAATGCAAGACCAACCTCCATTATTTGTTACATCAAAGGATTTTTACTAAACAAACCTACTTCCTATATCCACTCCCTAAGAGGTTTCCCAAAACAAAAAAAAATATGAAATTTACTTCCATCGCTCTGTCTCAAGGATGCCCCCAGACGAAACGATTGTATGACCGATCCCCAATTTCTAGAGGGTTGGTCACAACAAACCAACCCTCTATCTTCAATACTTAAGGCGGTCGCCGTACAATTTTTTGGTTTTTTGTAAACTTATTAGATCTGCTCCTACCGCTTCCATGATGCCTTTTAGAGAGGTAAAATGTAATACCTTCATTAATTTTTGCCACCAACTTTTTTCTTAAGAATACCCACCCCAATTCCTTGCTCAAAATTTCCACTAATATGATTTTTTACAATTTTTACTGCCACGTCTAAAAAAGAGCGTTAATAAAAAAATACGCATGGTCTAACTACTAAAATGATTGATCATCTACATCAGCTTTTATAGGCTCATCGGGGAGTGCGTTATTTCCCAGTGGGATTAAGTTGATGGTTGGCCGAAAATGGGTCAATTTTGGGGTTAGCGGGGATGTTAATTCTACTGCGGAGTCTTTCGTTTTCTGTTTGTACAAAATGACTTTATGAGATCCTTTAATGAAAAATCCTTTGGTTATAGTGTCATTTTATTCCCGCCTAACTAGTGGTTGATGAACAAACGAAACATACCCAGCAAAACTTTGGTAATGGGTAGTGATTATATAACACATTACCAGGTAATGTCTATACCTTATTTGTAGCATTATTTTAGGATGTCTTACCAAACATTTGTTCCACAACGTATTATTTTCAAGTGAAAAATAATGCATTACTAATAATTTGCTACGTAATGCATGATTATTGCAAAAAATGTATTTCATATTTATTATTTCTAAACATTAAATCATGGATGACTTATATTTGGTTAGGTTAGGTTAGGTTGTAAGTGGCTGCTGACGTTTTACGTCAACACACGTAGACTCTGAGGTCCATTGTGATACCACGGGATCGTAATAGGTTTCCCTACTAGTCCCTGTCGTTAAACCAGTTTGAGCTTCTTATGAAACTCCTTAGATGTTGAATTTTGACATCCGACAAATCAGAAAGATCGTACAGCTCCCTAGATCCCAGTGAAGCAAGTCGCTGACCAGAAAGTGCCGGGCAATGGCAAATAAAGTGTTCGATAGTTTCCAACTCCTCTTCATCCATGCAACTTCGGCAAAAGTCATTCGACGGCACATTTAACCGCTCTGCGTGCTTCCCTATAAGACAGTGTCCGGTAATTATAGAAACCACCGTCGAAATCTCTCCTCTTGGAAGCGATATCAGCTCACTTGTGCGCCCTGATTAAGAGAAGGCCAAATCAGTCGTGTTGTCTCACACGTCCATCCATTTGCCCATCTTTGATTAGTCTCCGTCGCAGAACAAAGCCGTAGGTTTTGCTTGCAAGTTTCTAGAGGCATACCAACACATTCCAATTCTGTTGGAACCTGTAAGGTAGTTCCTAGCCTTGCAAGCTCATCGGCTTTGCAATTCCCTGGAATGTCTCTGTGCCCTGGGACCCATATGAGTCGTATGTTAAACTGCTTGGCCATCTCATTTAAAGACGTGCGGCAGTTAAGGGCAGATCTTGTTTTCAGAAACATTGAATCCAGGGACTTGACCGCGGCTTGACTGTCAGTATAGATGTTGACTGCGGTTGTAGACAAGACATTGCAGCTCAACCAGTCAGCCACTTCTTTTATTGCCAGCATCTCTGCCTGGTAAACACTGCAATGATCTGGCAATCTACGAGCCAGGCTCAACCCAAGCTCTTCCGAATAGACTCCAAAGCCCACTTGTTCGTGCAGCCTCGATCCATCTGTGTAAAAATTTATGGTAGCTCCACTACCCGGAGTATCCCCCATCCAAGACTCCCTGGATGGTATCATAGTGGTAAAGTGGCGCTCAAAGAGGCTCAAAGAGAGAGCACAATCCACATTTTGTGGTATTGTTATCTTTTTCAAGATCGCGCTATGGCCACAATCGCTGCTCCTCCATTGCAACGTGCTATTAAGTCGAATTGCCGACGCAGCTGCGTACTGCCTACCCAATATGTCCAAGGGTATCAGGTGAAGGGAATTTCTAATGCAGCCGTAGGTGTAGTACGAAGAGCACCAGTGATGCACATTGACGCCATTCTCTGTACCTTCGTGATAAAGACACAGTTCGCTTTTGTTTCTAAAGCAGGCCACCAGACAATGATTCCATACAGCAAAATTGGACGCACCACTGCTGTATAGATCCAATGAACGACTTGAGGGCTAAAACCCCACCGTTTTCCAATGGCCCTTTTACAGGAATACAAAGCAATCGTTGCTTTTCTCACCCGTTCCTCAATATTACGCCTGAAATTCAGCTTCCTATCTAGAAATACTCCAAGATACTTGGCTCCATCTGAGAAGGTGATTTCAGAACCGTCCAGAGAAATAGGATCGAAAGCAGGAATCTTATTTTTCCTTGTAAATAAAACAAGCTCTGTTTTACTAGGATTAACTCCTAGACCACAGTCTCTTGCCCATTTAGACAGATCTTTCAGAGAACCCTGAAGAATGTCCCGCAATGTTGGCAGATGCTTCCCCTTTACCGCTATCGCGACATCGTCAGCATATGCGACAACATGACAACCACGTGCTTCTAGAGATAGCAGCATTGAATTCAGTGCCAGGTTCCAAAGAAGCGGCGAAAGAACACCTCCTTGTGGTGTGCCCCTATTGACAAATCGAGATATGACGGACGCTCCCAATTCAGACGTTATACGTCTACTGGCAAGTAGGCTTTCCACCATTAAAACGATTTCACGCTTTACTCCCAGACCAGACAATGCCAATATTATCGATTCTGGGATGACATTATTAAAAGCCCCCTCAATATCAAGAAAGGCCACCATAGTGTACTCCTTTACCGAAAGCGATCTCTCGATGGTACCAACGAGCTCATGAAGAGCTGTTTCCGTTGATCGTCCCTTGCTGTATGCATGTTGCTTTGTCGAAAGCAACCTCGGGTCAATCACTCTACGCAAATAAGAGTATCATTCGTTCCATTGTCTTTAACAAAAAAGAAGACAGACTAATTGGTCTGAAATCCTTCGGAGCTGTGTGGGAACTTTTCCCAGCCTTCGGGATAAATACGACTCTGGTATCCCTCCATTTTAAAGGAATATACGACCAGTTGATGCATGCTGTGTATAGATTATACAGCAACGGGGCTATATAGTCCGACAATTGCTGCAACTCAGCCGGGATTATACCATCAGGTCCCGGGGATTTATAGGGCCTGAAGCTTTTTATCGCCCAGATTAATGTTGGCATATTTATTATTTCCGAAGCAATTTCAGATGCTTGGGCGTCAGAACGTTCCAAAGCTTGAAACGGCGTCATGGAATTGCCCGGCAAATGCGTGTTTAAAAGGAGATCCAGCGACTCTCCACTGGAGGAAGACCACACCCCATTAGGATCTTTCAGGTATCCCAGGGTGCAAGGAGAAGAAGCCAGAACCTTGCGCAGCCTGGATGCCTCAGAAACGTCTTCTATGTTTCCACAGAAGTTTTTCCAAGAATCACATTTTGCATTTCTGATCATCTTTTTATAACTCTTAAGTTGCAGCCTGTATGCAGACCAGTCCTCGTCCGCTCTTGAAAATTTAGCCTTATTAAAGAGCTTTCTGCAGGAATCTCTGCTCGTCTGCAACTCATTTGACCACCAAGGTGGCTTTTTTTTCCCTCTAGGCTTTGCAGAAGGGCAAGACGCATCCAGGCACCTATTACAAACATTTGTTATATGGTCAACCAGACAGTCAATTTCCGCCAAACTATGTGGTTTAGATAAGGGTACTTCATCCAAAAGCAAAGAAAAAGTCTCCGTATATTTCTCCCAGTTTGTTCTCCTCAGATTTTTAGAGACTGTCTCAACCGGGGCACGCTCCCTGAGTAAAAACTCAATGTAGCGATGATCTGAGAAAGAATGCTCTTCCAAAACTCTCCAGTCATCAATTCTATCAGACAATGTATCTGATACAAGTGTTACGTCAAGAACCTCTTGCCGCGTACTTGTAACGAAAGTTGGTTCACCACCCTTGTTACAAATATACAGGTTAGTGCTTAACAAAAACTCCAAAAGTGATTCGCCTCTGTCATTTGTGTCTGTACTTCCCCATATCGAATGATGTGCATTAGTATCACAACACACTACTAACTGGTGTCCCCTAGATTCAGACTCCCGAATTAGACCGACAACCTTCTCCGGGGGTATTGACCCCGGATTAGGAAAATACGCAGAGGCGAGCCAAATAGACTTCCCATTAAGCTCTAAGCTAGCCGCTGTAACATCCATATCACTAAAAGTTGATAAAAAGAATATATTTAAGCCATTTTTTGCCAAGATGCAGGCTCTTGGTGAGCCCTCACCTTTGGCAACCACCAACTTAAACCCAGGGGTCTTCAATCCGCAAACCCTGCCACCCCGTACCCAGGGCTCTTGGATAAAAACCAAGTCAACTGCTCCTGTCGTCAGGCGCAGCAAGAGTGCAACTGAGGCTGCCTTACAGTGATGGAGGTTTATTTGTAGGAACCGCAACATCTTGTTTTATTTCCGCCATCCTTTCCACCACCGTGTTATTGGCTTCATCCTCCGTGTTATCAAAGAGGTCGCATTCGTCCCCAGATTCGGTTTCGAATAAGCCAGATATATATCCCATCTGTTCTGAATCGGAGGCAACAGAACTCTCCGAATTCCTCACTGCATGGGCCTCGTCCTGAATGTCACCCATCGTGGCATCAGCTTTATCCTCCATGCCATCACAGAGGTCGCATTCGTTACCAGATTCGGTTTCAAAAATGCCAGATGCATCTCCCATCAGCCTAGAATCGGCCAGCTGAATATCAACCTTTTCCAGATTCACCTCCCCAGCCGACTCTGCCACTGGCTTGTCTGCGTCCAAAATAGTCTTCTGGTCGCCCTTGTAGACATTGACTCTTATATGAAAAAATCCAAATCTAATAATGCCGTCAGTCCTGGCTAAAAGCGGAAGCGATTCCTCATTAACCAAGACCACTGCTTGACGACGAGCGCCCTCCATCTCACCCAATCTGGCAATTTGCCAATTCTCAGTTGGAAGGTCAGGATTGCAGACTTTTATCATCTTAAGAATCACCGCAGTGTCATTTGTAGCCATTGGGATCCATGCATGAGCTCTGGGTTGCGAGGGGATATCATGTTTTTCCACAACGTCCAGTCTGGCTCCAGGCCATAACTCTCCCACTTGGCTAATGGCAACCTTAAACACGGCTGCGGATCTTTCGTTCCCAAAAGCAACGAGTTTTACTCGCCCCTGATACCAACCTGCGTTGACAGTAGTAGGGAGAAAATCAGGCATACTCTCAAGGAGCCTATAGTAGATTTCATTTAGTTTAGTTTCAACTAAGCTCCACTTGTCCCTTGGAATACTACAATCCCCATTTTGCCTGTTTATCACAGCCCTAACGAAGTTACCTTTAACCACTTCACTAAAAGACTGAGTCCAGACGTTGCCGGTCACCTTAGATCTCTTAGGTAAAAGTTTCTCGTCGGGCGAGCGCAACCTTTTACCAGACTTCGATGACGAGGCCGAAACAGCGCTCTGTTTGTCAGATGCGCGCATTGCCGAAAGTTTGTCCTGTTCTTCAATGACTCCTTTCGCCCATGATAGCGACGCCCTCTCACGTTCGGAGAGCTTCGCTCCATCAAGTTGGCTTAGTCTGTTAATTATTTTCAAACAAAGCCGTCTCTGGTTGTGCCTGACCTTTGATGGTTTAAGTTTCTTTTTCTTTTTACCACCAATATTAGGCTGAGCACCCCTACCAGAATCAAGGTCGGACTTCAAGGTCGCAACCCTAAGACCAGTGCTAGGACCAGCACCTGTCGGTGAGGCAGAGCCTCGAATTAAATCGGTATCATTTGTGTCCATATTTTCATTTTCCTGGATGTGGTCATGAAAATATTACAAAAATACCTATTACGAACAATTTCAAAAATTCAATTAATAGCACGGAGATAAATCAAAACACGTCCACACTTGTCAACAGTTGAACGATTATTATTTATTTATTATTATTTTATTTTTATATTTGGTTACATTATGTATTATTTCAAAGTTTGAAATAGTGCATTATTTATAATTGGATGCATAATGCATTACAATAATATAAAAAATAAATATTTTATAAAAAAATGCATAAGTTTACACTAGAGATGGACTCACGACAAGAATTTTCTAATGAAAAACACTCACTGACGAGCATATTTTATCTACTTACATTACTTACAATCACGTGAGTAAATTTAATACCAAATTACTTTTTCACTACTCGTAACACCATATATATAATCTTCTGGTATGCTATATTATTTCATTTCTCGTAACCTATAAAATATCATATATTTTACACCTTACTCGTATTCTTCGTTATAAATTTATGACTTATTTTATACCTTACTGGTATTCTTTGATAATGTGGATGCATTACTTTGAGTCTCATCGCCTGTTAAAATCATCAATGCTGCAATGTATAAAATAAGAGATCCTATACATTATTTTATGCCTTATTTGGTCATCTAAGTTTTGCTGGGTATTTCTAAATTTCAAAAAAGTTTTGTTTGTAAACATGTTGCTTAAATATTTAATTTGAAAACATTTTTGTTTACAAAATTAATTTAAAAACATTTTGTAGTTATTTTTCACCTTAAGAAAATTTTCTTTTTATTTTACTTAAACAAATTTTTGTTTAAGTATTTTATTTCAACAGATATTGTTGCAAGTAAAATTATACTTACTTACTTGAACTTTTCGTCAAGTAAATACAAAATATTTGTACTTGAACATTTCAAGTACAAGTATTTTTTTACTTACTTAAATAAATTTTCAAGTAAGTTAAAAATACTTATACTTGAAATGTTCAAGTATAAATCCAAAAATACTTGAAAAAAATTAATATAAGTAAATAAATACTTAAGTATTTTACAGGTTTGGTCAAAATAACCATTTGCCACCTCTTCCCTTAAAATTAAATTTTCTAAAAACTTTTGTTTTTTGTGCTAGGTGATCCTATATAAAATATCAAGTTTCTGAACCATTATTTCAAGAAATATAAGAATAACCAAATTTACACTTCTTTATCCCCTTTGCGATCGGTCGCGACCCCTAGAAACAGAATTTCCTAAAAGAACGTTCCAGCATTCAAAATTTCAGTGCCTAGGATCATTACTTCATGAAATATAAGAAGTATCAAAAAACACTTTTTTAAACCTCTAGAAACGGATTTAAAAAAAAAAATACTTTAGCAGAATGTTTTTTTCACAGAAGTACCCTACATTCCAAAATTCAAGCTTCTAAGGCCATTATTATAGGAACAAAAACAGTACCAAAGGAACACTTTCTTACCCCCGTTAGAAACGGAATTTCCAAAAAGTACCTCTTCCAGAATGTTTTTTTCTTCACCGAAAAATTCCATATTTCAATTTTCTAGGATCATTGTTTTAGTAAATATTAACAGGATTTTACACTCTTAAATTTAAGTTTCTACATAGACCATTACGTCCTAAATATCAAAAGTACTGCAAATACACTTTTTTAAACATTTTACCTCAAAACATTTTTTTCCCAGAATGTTTTTTTTACCGAATTCTCTTACCTTACAAATTTAAAGATTCTATACCATTTTTTCAGGAAATTAAAAAATTTTCTATGATTATTATTTCAGGAAATAAAAAAGTAGCAAAAAGTGTACTTTCGTTACTTTTAATAAAAGGTACTTTATATTAAAGGTAATTTTTGTAAAAGGTACTTTTTATAAAAGGTACTTTTTATAAAAGGTACTTTTTATTAAATGTACTTTTTATAAAAGGTACTTTTTATAAAAGGTACTTTTTATAAAAGGTACTTTTTATAAAAAGTACTTTTTATAAAAGGTACTTTTTTCCGGGACGTGAACCGAAATTGCAAATTTCAAGTTTCTAGTACCATTATTTCAGGAGATATAAAAAGTACCAAAAGTACAGTTTTTTACCCCCTTAGAATCAACACTGGCAAAAATCCAGCCTTAGTGGATCTATATTCCGGGAGGTGAACATACTGTCCAAATTTCAAGTCTCTATGACCATTATTTCAGGAGATATAAAAAGTACCAAAAGTACAGAATTTCACCCTTTTTTCAACCTAGGAACCAACATTGGCAAAAATCAGGCCTTACTGGATCTATATTCCAGGATGTAAACATACAGTCCAAATTTCAAGTCTCTATGACCCTTATTTCAGGATATATAAAAAGTACCAAAAGTACAGTTTTTTACCCTTTTTACCCCCTTAGAATCAACGCTGGCAAAAATCCAGTCTTACGGAATCTATATTCCGGGAGGTGAATATACAGTCTAAATTTCAAGTCTCTATGACCATTATTTCAGGATATATAAAATGTACCAAAAGTACAGTTTTTTAACCTTTTTACCCCCTTAGAATCAACACTGGCAAAAATCCAGCCTTAGTGGATCTATATTCCGGGAGGTGAACCTACAGTCCAAATTTCAAGTCTCTAGCTTCAGCGGTTTGGGCTGGGCGATGATGAATCAGTCAATAAGTCAGTCAGTCACATTACTCTTTTATATATTACTAGCGTGCGCAGGGTATTTTGATGCCCGTAAATACAGAAAAATTTTATAATGATAATAAATGACCCATTTTTTTAACTTTTCGCTATTGAATCTTTATATATTTATTTATGTCTTAAGCCTTTACAAAAACTGTGCTTATGATGATCACAACACTTACAATAAAATACCAAATACATCAGTTGATATAATAATTACTACGTCAACTTTAAGACAGTCTTACGTTATCAACAAAAAAAACATTGATTTATTAATTTGAGCGCAAAAAAATTGAGTAAATAAAACTTTGGGTCAAAAATTGAATGAAAAAATTTTGTAAAAATATGAACAAATATTTATGAATGAAACAAAAAAAAAATACTGAATTACTCAATTAATTTGATAAACAAATTAGTTTGATAAACAAATTTTAGTACAAAAAAAAATTAGTAAAAAAAAAAATTAAAAAATAAATTGATAACATTTTCATTTGAATTCGTTCCCAGTTTCATTCCATTTGTTCCCTGTTCTATTCCATTTGGTTCCCTGTGGTGTTCATTCCTTTTCGAATAGTATCCGTTAAAGAACAAAAGAGTTTCTAGGGATAAGATCATTAAATTAAAAAAGAATCATTTTGCCCCTTATTTTGTTTCAGTAAATTTAAAAAGTACCCCTTTAACTCCTTAGGAATCAGAATTTAAAAAAAAAAAATCTTTTGGGAACGTTTTTTTTCGCTAGACGATCCTACATTCCAAATTTCAAGTTTCCAGTATCATTATTTCAAATAATATGAAAAGTACCAAAGTGCTCGTTTTTACTCCCTTAGAATCGAAATTTCGAAAAAAAAAGTACTTTTACAGTACAGATTTCTTTTCTGTTGTTGGATCCTACATTCCTAATTTTAAGTTTTTATGACCTCTATTTAAGAAAATATAAACAGTACCAAAAAGTAATTTTTGGGGGATTTTTTCCCGTTAGATAATGCTATATTCCAAATTTCAAGTTAATATGCTCATTATTTAAGAATATATAATTACCTTTTTTAATTAATTTCCTTAGGAATCAGAATTTCCAAAAGTTATTCTTTTTTGAATATTTTATTTCGCTAGACGATCTTAGATTCCAAATTTCCATTATAATTATTTCAGAATATATAAAAGGTACCATAGTACTCATTTTTATCCCCTTAGATCGGAAATAAATTTTTCATAATTTTTTTCTGTTGTTGAATCCTACATTCCTAATTTTAAGTTTTTATGACTTTTATTTAAGCATGGGATGCTACATTCCAAATTTCAAGCTAATAAAACCATTATTTAAGTACCTATACTATATATAAAAAGTACCAACATACCTTTATTTCAAAAAACCCAGCCTTAGTGGATCTATATTCCGGGAGATGCAGCTACATTCCAAATTTCAAATCTGTAGCTTCATTGGTTTGTGGAACTATAAAAATAATCAAAATTTCCAAAACCCAAGTCTTAGTGGACCTATTTTCCGGGAGGTGCATCTATATTCCAAATTTCAAGTCTCTAACTTCAGTGGTTTGTGGAATTATAAAAAGTACCAAAATACCTTTTTTACCCCTATTCCCTAGAATCAAGCTTTCCAAAAACTCGGGAGGCGCACCTCCATTCCAAATTTCAAATCCCCATTTCGTTCCCTGTTTTATTCCATTTGTTTCCCTTTTCCATTCCGATTAGTCCCGTGTGGCTTTCATTCCGTTCAGAGTATGCGCTTACATGCGCTAAAAAACAAAAAATTCTTTGCCTTTATAAATTTTTTTCGCTAAATGACCCTGCATTCCAAATTTAAAGTTTCCAGGACCATTATTTCATGAATTATAATAAGTACCAAAATACACTTTTTTACCCCCCTTAGAATCGGAATTTCGAAAAAGTACTTTTTCAAAATTTTTCCCGTTGTTGGAACTAACATTTTAAAATTTTTTTGTAGTACCTTAACTTTAAAAAATTTAGAAAGTATCAAAGTAAATTTTTTTACCACTTTTTACCCTTAGGAGTCCCAATTTCCAGAAAGTACTTTTTTGGGAATGTTTTTCCGTTAGAGGATCCTACATTCCAATTTTCAAATTAATAGGATTTTTTTTTCAGAAAAAGTAAAAAGTACCAAAGTGCTAGCTTTTTACCCCCCTTAGAATCGGTATTTCGAAATAATACTTTTTCATAATTTTTTTCATTGTTGGAAACAACAATGCAAATTTTAATTTTTTTGTAGGACTTAAATTTAAAAAATATAAAAAGTACCAAAGTACAATTTTTTACCCCTTTTTACCCTTAGGAATCCGAATTTCCAGAAAGTACTTTTTTTTTGGGAAAGAAAAAGTAAAAAGAACCAAAGTGCTCGCTTTTTACCCCCCTTAGAATCGGAATTTCGAAAAAGTACGTTTTCAGAATTTTTTCTGTTGTTGGAACCACCATTGCAAATTTTAATATTTTAATTTCAAAAAATATAAAAAGTACCATTTTTTGCCCCTTTTAACACTTAGGAATCCGAATTTCCAGAAAGTTTTTTTTTTGGGAATGTTTTTCCGTTAGACGATCCTAAATTTCAAATTAATTGAATTTTTTTCAGAAAAAATAAAAAGTACAAATTACTCGCTTTTTCCCCTTTTTCAACCCTTCGTTTTTACCCCTTAAAATCAACATTTCCAAAAACCCAGCCTTAGCGGATATGTATTCCAGGAGGTGAAACTACAATCCAAATTTCAAGACTCTAGCTTCAGTGGTTTGGGCTGTGGGATGATGCGTGATTAATATGTCAGTCAGTCATCAGTCATCAGTCAGTCACGCAAATACTTTATATATATAGATAATATAAATAAATATTTTTTTATATTTTTTTTTTGGGGTAGCAGGATTTACGGGGAAATATATTCCCACATTTTCAACTGATATGGCTTTATTTCCACTTTGGTTGCAAAATCAATATGACTTTATTGCTCAATCGTGTTGGTAATAAAGCCATATGGCCTTATTTCCCATTGAATTGAGAAATAAGGCCATATGGCCTTATTGCCTATGGCTTTATTTCACCCCCCCCCCCCTCAGAATCTGATACTTTTCCTATAGGATGGTTAAATGGGATTACGAGACGTTTTTTTTCTGAGTGTAGAGTGTAAAATGTTTATATGAATATTTATGTTTTCATTTAAACATCTTAATCATATTAGAAAAACATCCGGTCAAGTGCATGAGCAAACAAAACAATAAGTATAAGACGAAATTTAAATATCATCACCTGTATAACTAAAGATGTGTTTACATCATACCACCGAGTAGAGATGGGCGCGTGAGTGAATTTTGACTCACGCACGCTCACGCTCACGAAATAAAAATATTACTCACGCACGATCACGCACGAAATTCTTTTTTCTGGTCACGTTCACGCACGCTCACGTGAGTAACAAAAATTTTTCCCACGCTCACGAAAAAATCACGCTCACGAAGACTCACGAAATTAAAATTAGCTAATTTTTATTTCACTTTTTTCAATTTCTTAAACAAAAAGTATTGAATTTCCTTAAAACAATAATAAAAATCACAATTTTGGATTAATTTCCCTCTAAATTCAATATAATGACGATTTTTTTCTCGTTTTCTGTTTCAAACAGCACAAAAAAATCACGCAAACTCACGAAACAAAAATTACTCACGCACGCTCACGCACGAAACTATTTTTTATAATCACGCGCACTCACGATCACGTGAGTAAAAATAAATTTCACTCACGATCACGCGTGATTCACGCGTGAATCACGTGAATCACGAAAAATTCGTGTCACGCGCGCATCTCTACCACCGAGCCTTTAGATTTTAAGTTAGTAAATAATATCAAAGTGTAACCCCCAGTTTCTGTATGATGATCGATAGGCGAACGTCAAAAATTTACATGTATTTTGTTTTTGTTACAATAACAAAATACATGCAGATTTTTGACGTTCCTCGTTCGTTCGTCATACAGAAACTGGGGGTTAATTCTGTCAAAAAATCATAAACAAAACCAAATTGACATTTTTAAAAACAGCTGTTTGTGTGAAAAATATCATTGTGAGAAAAACATTTGTAAATATTTCATAAAATCAAAAGTCTTTATGGACTGGCAAAAAAATCTAATAACACAAGATTTTTGACAAGTCTTCATACCCATTGTCAGTGGAATCATGTAAACCGACCTTAACCGGGCACTCACATCATACATGGTAACAAGGGAACACACCTTGAATCATGCCAGACATGATGACGATGATGTTGGAAATGCAAGTATTGCATTCTAAATATCATAATCATAATGATAATAATGAACTATAATAATAAAAACATTAACAAACTCCAAGTATGAGTTTATGTCGAAGATTAGATTTTATAAAAAAAAAGGTAAAGTGCAATGTCATTAGCATATTACAGTTTCAGATCATGCATTCAATTGTACGATCAATCGGTCGTTCCTGCGATTTGTCCATACAGTGCATCGAAAGAATTAATTCCCTATTTGAATTACATTTTTGATATGACAGAAAAGTAGATAAAATTCTGCAACACTAATTATCAAAATCAAACAACTAAGTTGTTTACTTTTTTTTCGGTGAGCTGTCAAAGTTAGCAAATTATTGTAGTCTTTGAGAAAAGTAAAAAAATTGAAATTATTTACAATTCAAGCGTTTATTATTAGTATTAAGTCTTTTAAAAGAAAATCTTTTATAATGAAACCTTAAACACCAGGTATTAAACTACATTGTAAAAATTTTTTTGTTTATAAAAATGGTGTCTTAACATTTTTAATAATTTTTTTAAAAAAGGTCCGAAATTGGGATATTTTCCACATTTAATGGGCCACACATATTAAGTTAAGCAGGTTTTATATTATCACACTTTGTATAATGAATTTTGTATAATTTACTTTTTTTAAAAAGTATAACGTATCAGAAAATATTTTGAAATTTTTTAAAAAATAAGATTTTGCTTTCGACTTTTCAATTTTATTGTGATTATTTAAAATTCAAACAAAATAAAATAAATTGAAAAAAGAAAATTTATGATTTAGTGTGTTTTGCAAAATTTTTTAACAAAAATGGCAACGGATAATACTTTGTAATTATACAATTTTTAATTTGTTTTCGTTTGATTAATACATTTCAACACACAAAGTATAACAATGTAAAGGCCCTGTTGGGTGAAGCTGTCCAAGCCCTTTGTTCCCAATGAAGATTGTGAACGCCAAGTATAAACACACTAGTTTTCAATAACAAATTTATATTTATTGTGCTATACTTAAACGTTAAAATTCCTGAAAATTAAGTTTTAATACTATTAAACGAAATTACAAAAATTAAGAAATTATTACTAACTTTTTTGGTTAAGAAACGCAGAGCAAACTTCATGACAGTAAAAAGTACGATACAAGAATACAATAAAAATGGATACTTGTTAATTGTGTGCCAAAATTCTTATTCAACCGCGTGGAAAACAAAAGCTTTTCTTACAACATTATGACAGGTAAAATAACGATTAACAATAAGATAAAATATTTTAACATTAATCGATAATAAATGATGTACACTATAGCGATTTGGCAGTGGCGGTAACACCCCTCCGCAGTATGGCGAGAAGCTTTCGAAGCCTTACTATTTCTGAGACACGTCTAAAATCGCTAACTTGGCAGTAGGCCTCTCTAAAACTCCACATTTTGTCATTACTTTAGCTTTCCTAACTTGGCCATCATCGGCCTTAAATACTTCAATAATTTTTCCTCTAGGCCAAACATTCCTTGGATTTCCGGGGTCAACCACAAGTACCAGATCACCCACCTCTAACGGCTTTGCCCTCTCAAACCACTTAGTTCTACATGTCAAAGTTGGCAAGTACTCTGCCACCCACCTCTTCCAAAACCTTTCTGCAAATTGCTGTGACGATAACCAACACTGTCGTAATACCACCTCGGAGTCATCGTACGATGCCAAGGGTTTTAAACCATTTGAGCTTCCAAGTAAGAAGTGATTTGGGGTAAGAGCCTCCATGTTTTCATCCTCAATAGGAACATACGTAAGCGGGCGTGAGTTCACAATATTCTCTACCTCCGCCATCATACTTCTTAAAATATCCTCATTAGGGCATCTTTCAGGCGAAATTTTGTACAAAACGGACTTAACAGATCTTACCAATCGCTCCCATGCACCTCCCATATGGGGTGCTGCAGGTGGATTAAAATTCCACTTCGTAGTCGATGTGGTAAAACTCCGAACTAACTCATTAGCGTCTACCTCTTGAAGAGCTTGGCGCAATTCGCGCTCCGCACCGACAAAATTGGTTCCATTGTCGCTAAAGAACTCTATTGGTATACCTCTTCTTGCCGTAAAGTTTCTAATAGCCATAATACAGGAACTCGTATTAAGAGAATTTACAATCTCTATATGTACCGCCCTTACGGTTAAACACGTAAAAAGTGCACCATATCTTTTTTCTTTGTGTCTACTTACAGTCACGAATAAGGGCCCAAAATAATCGAGTCCTGTAAATGAAAACGGGGCGACATAAGCTGCGAGTCGAGCTCTAGGTAAATTAGCCATTTGTGGCAATATAGGTACAGCTTTTTTAACTTTACACATTTGACATCTTTTCACCACAGACTTAAACACAACTCTTAGTCTAGCAACGTGATACCTTTGGCGAAGTTCGTTAATTGCAGTTTCGTGGTTGATGTGATGAAATTTGTGGTGATAATGTAATATTAAAAGTTCCGTTACATAGCTGTGCTTTGGCAAAATAGCTGGATTCTTCATTTCCTCTGGCACATCCGCATTTTCAATTCGACCTCCTACTCGCAAAACTCCCTGATTATCCATAAATGGTGACTGTTTATAAATGGAACTAGATTTAGATATAATTTTGCCTTGCAGCAAAGCTTTAATTTCATCAGAAAAAACCTCATATTGAGCTTCTTTTAACAACAAAATTTCAGCAGTTCGTAATTCATCTTGAGTAAGTTCATTTTTCAAAACTGATTTTTTTTGTTTGTGTTTTACAAAATCACAAAATTTAATCACGTACCCAACAGCTCTTAACAACCTACACCATCGGGAAAACCGTTCAAAAATTATAAACGGCTTAACACATTGAATTACAAGATTTTGATGTTTTATTTCAACGTCAGTAAATTTAGTATCTTTTTCTTCAACGGGCCACATATCTTCTGAAAGTTTTAAAAAATCTGGACCGCAAAACCAGCGACTGGATTGGGTTATATTTGGAGTATTCGACCATTTTGTAGCATCATCTGCCACGTTTAATTTTCCCGCAATCCAGCGCCACTCTTCTATTTCTGACAAATCTAAAATTTCACTCACACGGACAGCAACAAATTGGTGATACTTTCTATGATCCGAACGGATCCAGCTTAAAACAGTTCTGGAATCAGACCAAAATATTTTTCTGTTTATATTAATCTCGTGGCTGTCTATTATAGTTTTTGAATAACGGGCACCAATAAGTGCTCCCATTAATTCTAGTCTTGGAATTGATGCCAGCTTTAGTGGTGCAACTCGAGTTTTTGATCCCA
The DNA here is from genome assembly GCA_963921195.1 of Pegoplata infirma. Lineage (NCBI taxonomy): Eukaryota > Metazoa > Arthropoda > Insecta > Diptera > Anthomyiidae > Pegoplata > Pegoplata infirma. Next base: position 21,128 of record CAWUER010000034.1, read on the forward strand.
CTAACGAAATTATAATATTTTCACCACATGATATTCTCAAATATGAAACAGCTGCGTAACCGTTTTCACTCGCATCGACAAAAGTGTGAAGCTCTACAAAAGTATTATTATAATTAGATAATGATTTTAAGTAACATCTAGGAAGATTAACATCCTTTAATTTAGGTAAAAATGATAACCATTTTTTCCACTTTTCAGTCTGGGGGTCCAAAATAGTGTCGTCCCATCCAACGCCACTTCTCCATATCTCTTGTAAGGTTATTTTTAAAAACATTAAAAAATTTCCAACTAGTCCCAAAGGATCATAAACGCTCATGAGTATCTTTAAAACTTCTCTCTTTGTGGGAATTTTTTCTCCAATAAAAATTTGACTGTTTAAAATAGATGGTGAAATTTTAAAAGTTATAACATCGTCACTTGGTTTCCAAAAGATTCCCAATATTTTTTCTGTTTCTAACTCATCTCCAATATTTAGGTTTTTTACATCCGATTTATCCGCATTCATTTTTTCTAAAACAATCTTACTGTTTGAGCACCAATTCCGAAGATTAAATCCTGCCAAGCTGTGTATATAGTGAACTTCTTTAGCCATTTTTAACGCTTCTTCCGATGTATCTGTGGAAATGAGAAAATCATCTACATAATGATTGTTTATAATGGCAGCTGAAGCCTGTGGATATTTTTCTTCATATTTAGCAGCATTTAAGTTTTTGACATATTGCGATATGCAGGGTGCACACGATGCACCAAAAATCATAACATTCATAATATAAATTTCAGGATCTTTCGTGGTATCACAACTACGCCAAAGAAATCTTTGACAGTGACGATCATCTTCCCTGATGAAGATTCTATGGAACATTTGTTCTATATCAGCAGTAACTGCAACTTTCTTTTGTCGAAATCGAAAAAGTATGGCTGGAAGGGAGGAAAGTAGGTCTGGTCCTTTTAAAAGCATAGAATTCAGTGAGACTCCATGAGATTTAGATGCAGCATCCCAAACAATTCTTGTTTTATTAGGTTTGTTTTTATTAAAAACTGGAAAAATAGGTAAATACCAAACTTTATTACTACCATTTTCGGCATTTTCTAGTTTTGTTATATAATTTTTATTTAGATATTCTGATATTGTTTTTTCAAAAACATTAAAAAGATCATTATTAATTTTCAAGATCTTTTCAAGACATATTAATCTTTTCTTTGCCATCTGATAACTTTCTGGAAGTTCAATATTATCTAAACGCCATAACAATGCGGTCTCATAATGACCATTAGGTTTTTGTGTTGTTTGTTCTTCTAAAATGGAAAGGGCTCGCTGTTCTTCTCTACCTAGGACTTTTGATTTCCCAGCTATACCGGACGTTTCAATTGTATAGAATTGCTTTACTAAATTATTTAGTTTAGTGTCATTACATTCACAAATATGAATACAAGAATATTGATCATGATTTATCTTACCACTCATGTTTCCGCACAAAAACCATCCTAAGCGGGTGCACACAGCAGTAGGCTCCCCTACACGCCCTTCTTCACCGAACCAAATACGGCAGTAATATTTACGAAAAAGCATGTTGATTTGACGAAAGAACAATCATTATACAGCTAACAAAACAGGGGTGTTGATTTGAATAAAATTTTCGTTAATTTATATTTGAGATAAATTTGACGAAATTTCGTCAAATTAACAGAATTATTTTCGTCAATTTGAATAAAATAGTTTATTCAATTTGAATAAATATCATCAATTTAACTAAATAATTTTCGTAGATTCCACGATATTTTATTAATTTTACTAAATTTTTCTACCCTTACAAAAATAAAATATCCATAAATATTATTTTTGTTATTATTTTAATTTTTTTATTGAATAGAATATTTTAATATTTAAAGAACTTAAAAAATTTTAACTATAATAAACAAAAAAAAATACAAAATAATTAATAATTGAACTAATTTAAATATAAACTTACACAAAGGGGAAAATGAATGACTTTTTACAGCAAATGACGAAGAAAATGAACATATTTCCAAATTCCAGACGGAAACTTGTTTATCTTTGAACCCTTGTCAATATAATATGTATATAAAATACCTAAAAACATTAATAAAAATCAGTTTTTTGTAAATTTAATTTTTATATAATCATTACTTACATGAAGTTTCTCAAAATTTAAAGATGTTTTCACTTGAAATTTTGCAGCATTTGAAGACACATTTTACCATGCCAAAAATGGCATAAAAACTAATAGCTTTAGGCAATTGGATAAAATTTCATTAAAAAATAAATTAATTTTCACAAAAAATACACTTTTTTCATGACGCTGCACATTGAAAAAATAATGGCGTCCAAACTAATAATATTAGTCAATTTGACGAAATTTTGTCAATTTTACTTCTTCAGAGGATGTAAACTTGACGAAATTTCGTTGATTTGAATAAAATTTGTTGAATATTAAAAAAAAAATTGACAAAATTTTGTTAAAGATCTACGAAAATTTTTTGTTGATTTTACCTACGAGATTTGGTTCGGTGTTTAATACGATTAGTTACGCACAAATTGATATTATTTAACCCAATTAAAACACTTGGAACTGCATCCTTATAATTTTCAATAGGCAATCCACGTAAGTATGGAAATTGTTTGCTTAAATCATTGTAGTTTATACTTTGAGATGGTAATGACAGCTGTTTAACAGTACGAACTTCTAAAAAGTGTGTTTTTTTGTTTGGTCCGCACATGCTAATTGAAATCTTCATGGATTCTTTTTCATTCCTTTCTACATTACTAGTCCACTTTAAACATAATGGTTCGGGTTCACCTTCTAAATTCAAATCGTGATATATTTTTTCGTCCATTAGACTAACGGATGACCCTTCATCAATAAAAGCGAACGTTTTAACACATTTTTTATTTTTCCCAAAAATTTTTATTGGTACAATTTTAAATAATATTTGATTAAACGAGCCACTGTGCGTATTAACATTATGTGCTTGGTTGCTGTTGTTTCTGTTTTCATTTGAAATTTGTTCATCTCTTTTAACATTTTCTTCAGTATTGGGACTAGCATGTAAAAGAGAGTTATGTTTTATTTGACAGTTTTCTTTACCACAAACGATATTGCTTTTGCAAACACCATAATGTTTACGCAAACACAATTTGCACAAATTGTATCTTCTTACGATATTCCAACGCTCATTTCGATCAGCTGTTAAAAATGTCTCGCAGTTAGAAACATTGCTACAATTTTTTTCACATACAATACAACTTCTTTTGTTTTGTTCTGAGTGTGTGTGCATGTATTCATTTTTTTGTTTATTTCGTGAGACGATTTCTGTTGACGTAGATGCACCGCTGCTACTCTCCAAGTTTACTATGCTAGCAGAGACGCCGACGTCGTAAAGCCAAGCAGCAAATTCTGACAGATTTGCTTTTATTTTTTCTTTCGTCAATTTCATTTTGTGTTTTCCCCATTCTAATTGTAAATTTGATGGCATTTTATTAATTAAATCTTGTAAAAGGGACGAATTGTTTAATTCATCATATAATTCGCAAGCTTCTATTATTGTTTTTAAACCTTTAACTTCTACTGCAAAAGAGGTAATTGTTTCCAACTTTTTAGTGTTTACAGCAGGGAGTAATTTTATTTTGTTTTTAACAGAATTAACAATTTTTTCCGGCTGACCATAAAGAAGTTTTAAAGTTGAGACAGCCTCTGGTACACAAGATGGGTGAATAAGAATATGTTGTACAGACCTTAATGCATCACCACGAAGAGCTTTTTGGAGTCTAACCAGGTTTTCAGCATCTGTAAGCCCACATGTAGTGGTAGACCATTTATATGTTGAGTTAAAAAGTGGCCAATCCTCGGGATTACCAGAAAATATTGGAAGTTCTTTTGGCACAGTCTGTCGTGCATTAAATTGGTGATGTGTAAGATTTCTCTGGGTACTGTTGGCTATTGGATTGTTTGTAAATGATGGTGGAGTAAAAAACGATGGATGTGCATACGGATTTTGCAAGTGTTTATCGGTTTGTGAGTTATTTGTCTCTTGGTTTGTGAATGGATTATTGGTGGCGAAATTTAATAAATTATGTGACGTTTCGTTTTGTGTTAATAAAACATTTTGATCTTGGACAAAATTGTTGTTGGTGAATGCCGTATTTGTTGAGTTAGGTTGAGTTTCATTTGTGTAAACGAAATTTGAGGTTATGTTCTGGTTATTTGGTGCAATTGGTATAGAAGAATCTGTTTGGTTGGATAAAGTAAATAAATTTGTTTCAGTTACAGTAGGGTGAATACCAGGATTACTTCTGTTGTTATTTAAAGATGACATTGGCACATAAGAATGTAAATTTGGTTCTGGTTGATTATTTAACCACTGATTGACAGAGTCTGTTACTGAACCTAAGTCTTCATCATCGTCTTGTGCTTGCTCAAGAATTTGATATTTTTTTTTAAGAAAATCTCTTTCAAGTTGTCTTTCTTCTTCTAAACGTTGCAGTTGTAGTTGCCTTCTTGAATTTGAAGTTCTAGAAGAATTCGAAGCACGGCTATTTTGACTGCATACAGACAAAGGTGAACCTGGTAAGGAGTGAGATCATAAAAATGTTAACACACATTTTTGCCTACAACTTTGGTGTAAAGCTTCCAAAATTTTTTTTTTTCGGCAGTTTACATTTTAAAAATATGTCAGTTAATAAATTAATTTACATCATGAGTTTTAATTTGCAATTTTTTACACAATGGACGATGAAAGAAAAGTGCGTTCAAAAATAATTAAATATTTTCAACAAAACCAAACATGGACATACAAAAAAATTGCCAAAGAAACTAATGTATGCCGCCAAACAGTTTCAAAAGTGGTAAAAAGGTATCTGGAACACCTAACAATTGAAAGGAAGCCGGGAACAGGAACAACGACTGGTTATCGTAACATTGGTAAGGCATATAAAGTTAAAAGCATCCTTAAGAGAGCTCCTAACACATCTGGCAGAAAAACAGCTCGGTTAGCCCAATGCTCAGACTTTTTTGTACGTAAAGTGAAACGTAAGGCGGGACTAAAGTCCTACAAAGTTCAAAAAGTTCCCGATAGAAACGCTTTTAAAAATTTGGAGGCCAAAACCAGAGCTAGAAAATTGAAATCAAATTTTATAAAAAAATACAACTGTTGTGTAATGGACAACGAAACTTATGTCCTGGCTGATTTTGCGCAGCTCCCTGGTCAAGAATTTTATGTTTCCGATGTCCGAGGAAATGTTGCGGAAAAATTTCGGTCAAAAAAGCAAACGAAATTCCCCAAAAAATTCCTAGTATGGCAAGCCATATGTAGCTGCGGCCAAAGAAGCCAGTCATTTGTGACATCTGGCTCTATAAACAGCGAAATTTATATCAAGGAGTGTTTGCAGAAGAGACTTCTTCCGTTCTTGAGTCAGCACAATGTATCCACTTACTTTTGGCCCGATTTAGCATCTTGTCACTACAGCAAGAAAGCGCTGGAGTGGTATAATGATAATAATGTGGTTTTTGTACCAAGAGAGGCAAATCCACCAAACTGCAAGGAGCTCAGGCCAGTGGAGAGATATTGGGCTCTTGTTAAAAAAGAATTAAAGGGCACAAAAAAGGTCTCCCAGGACATGCAAGATTTCAAACGTAGATGGACCACCTGCTCTAAAAAGGTGACAGAAACTACCATAAAAGCCTTAATGGGAGGGTTTCCGGAAAAAGTGGATAACTTTGTTCGTAGTGGTTAGAGTTCCATGCGGTTTTTTTGTTATGATTTTGTATTAAATTTTATTTAATAAAAATTTGGTTTGAAGTCTTAAAATTCAGTAGTCTGTTTTTTATTTAACTTTATGTGTGTTAACATTTTTATGATCTCACTCCTTAGTACATTTATAACACAATCGATACATTTCCAGCCATTAGAATTTGTGATTCTAGCACATTGGCGGTGAAATGGTAAACGACAGTTGTTGCATTTGACGATATTGTTTATTGTAGGTGGTTGGTGACATATTTGACAGTTTTCTGAACTATAAGTGTTAGAGGTACTTACGTTTTGGGCATTTGGTAGTTGACCATGCGATGTAGACGAATGCATTTTTTAAGGACTTATGATTTATCTGCCAGGAAAATTATAGTTGTTTTTAGGTTAACAGGAACACTGAGGTGCACACTATACACGAACAGAAAACATCGATAAATATTCAAAACAGGAATAATGTCTTCACACAAAAAAGAATTTTAATTAATGTTGGGTGAAGCTGTCCAAGCCCTTTGTTCCCAATGAAGATTGTGAACGCCAAGTATAAACACACTAGTTTTCAATAACAAATTTATATTTATTGTGCTATACTTAAACGTTAAAATTCCTGAAAATTAAGTTTTAATACTATTAAACGAAATTACAAAAATTAAGAAATTATTACTAACTTTTTTGGTTAAGAAACGCAGAGCAAACTTCATGACAGTAAAAAGTACGATACAAGAATACAATAAAAATGGATACTTGTTAATTGTGTGCCAAAATTCTTATTCAACCGCGTGGAAAACAAAAGCTTTTCTTACAACATTATGACAGGTAAAATAACGATTAACAATAAGATAAAATATTTTAACATTAATCGATAATAAATGATGTACACTATAGCGATTTGGCAGTGGCGGTAACAGGCCCTTTTAGTAATAGTTGGATTTAGTTTTGTGGATTTCAAAAATGTATAGGATATCAGCTTTTATTTAAAAGAAAAAAAAAAAGTACAGACAATGCCCGGCCCTTTTTTTTATTCCCATTTTTGTGTAAAAAGTCTGGGTATCATTTATTAAACAAGACCTTAATATGTGTGTTTATACCCTTCAACTACTGTATGGGTTTACATTCACTTTGTCATTCCATATGTAACGCATCGAAATATGGGTCTAGGACCCCTTAAGGTGTATATTATTGATCACTGATCGATTCTCAGACATTCTGTGAATAACAGTGTGTCCGTCCGTCCGTCTGTTGTTGAGCACTCCACAAAGTACATAAAACAAGAGCTAGAATCCTGAAGTTTGTCACAAATATGTATAATGATCATAGGCTGGTTAAGTTCTTGAACGAGAAAAATCGGACCAGGGGGGAAAAATTTCCCCATTGAAGAACTAAAACTACCCCAGAAAAATACTTTTTTTACAAGTTTTATTTGTATATTTTTTCAATAAATGAAATATTTTAATGCCATATGAAGTTCATCGACCTGAATTTGAACCAAGGGGATCAGGAATGCCAATTTTTTCGGTCCGTCCCTTTTTGGGGGCGTGTATGAAAAAATAATTGAAATAATGATAAATTTTTATTAATTAGGTGCAAAAACTGACATCTATTTCTTTTTTTGGCAACGTTTATCTCGAGGGGAAGGTGTCGCCTATAGTCTCCCGGTAAACCCTCCCCCCTAAGCCAATAAAACGTCCCCTCCAGTTGTTTTTTGTAGCTTTATTACATGTTCAAGGGTTTCGTGTTTTTTTCCAAAAACATAAAAAACGACTAAAAGATTAAAAAAAAAAAAAAATTTGTTATATTTTTTTTCTAAAATGCTGTGTTTTTATGTATTTATGATAATTCGTTAATAAAAAACTATAATATTCCCATAAATCACTTTTTTCAGATAAATTTGTACATTTATGAGATTTTGTGAAAAACAAAAATTGGATTTTAAAAAATAATTATAATAATATAAATACATATTATGCGTTCTTTCTTTAATTACTTTGATAGCACATTATGTACACTTTAATTTCCATTTTTTTTTTTATTAATTTATCGCTTTTCATTCCAAAGTTACATGTTAAAAAAATTTTTTTTTCCAATTTTTTTTTCCAAAATGTGTATTTTTACGTGTTCATATTAGGTCATAAATAAAAAAATATAATATTCTAAAACTAATACTCTCAGAGTTATTATTGAGCAGTCGCAGGAATACAACAGCCACCTGTATATGCTGTTTGTCGACTTTGAACGTGCCTTTGACACCGTATATAGACCGGCTATATGGGCAGCGCTTAGGAGCAAAGGTGTACCTAATAAGATAATTGATCTTATTCGCGAGCTATATAATGGTGCTGAATGCAAAGTAAGATTTGAAGGCCAAGAGAGCCAATCGTTTTTACACTGTGCAGGGGTAAAACAGGGTTGTGTATTGTCTCCCACATTATTCCTCATCCTCCTAGACGGAGTAATGGAACAAACAAATACCGAGGCCCCTAATGGTATACGTTGGAATTTACACGAACGATTAAACGATATCGACTATGCGGATGATATTTATCTGATGGCCCATCGATTCGACGATATAGAACAAAAGCTCATATGCCTTGATAAAAATGCAAGAAAAGTTGGTCTTAAGATAAACGTCAATAAAACTAAACTGATGCGGGTTGGTACCAACAATTTAACTCCTCTCTCAATTAATGGATGCGTAATTGAGGATGTTGACTCTTTCTGCTATCTGGGAAGCCGTATTACCAAGGATGGAGGTTCTGGTATGGATATAGTTGACCGTATCAACAAAGCAAGAGTCGCATTTCACTCTCTTCACAAAGTTTGGCGTGCTAATAATATATCCCTAGACACAAAACTAAGAATCTTTAACTGCAGCGTAAAATCTGTCCTGCTTTATGGTTGCACCACCTGGAGCACAACCCAAACCACCCAACGAAAACTGCAAACGTTTGTTAACCGCTGTCTTAGACAAATACTTCGAATATTCTGGCCCCGTTGGGTAACAAATGACCAACTTTTATGTATGGCAAAGTGTTTACCGATTGAGATCGAGGTAAAACGTCGCAAATGGTCTTGGATAGGCCATATACTACGCAGACCAAGCAACGAAATCACCAGAAATGCACTTGACTGGAACCCACAGGGTCACCGTCTGCCAGGCCGTCCTCGTAACACCTGGGTGAGAATGGTAAAAAGAGAAATCGAAAGCTGTAACAAAACATGGAACCAAATAAAGTCTTTAGCCGCCGATCGTACAAAATGGAGAGAATTTACAGACGCCCTATGTTCAACATGAACTTTTATATATTTTGAAGATATTTTGTTTTTAATGTCAGTTAATTTGTATAAATAAAAGGAAATATATATATATACTGCTTATCTGAATTAATCGCCATTTTGGGTACCATCGAACCCACTGTGTGCCGTCAGAAAAGTTGTATCAAATCGCCTTGTTTTAATCGAATTCCTAATAAAATTACCTAACTTTTTCAAGAAATCCGGACTCGATATGATCAAGGATACGATCAGGACATTATAAGGAAGTTCAAAATGTAATTTTTTTGGTTATGTCTTTATAAGTATCCGAATTTTGCCAGAAACTTTCTGTTCGAAGCAGATATGTAAATAAGATACTCCAATAAACAGAACCTGAGGTTAAAATCCCAAATCCATTGAGTATATCCAAAAATATTTGCAAAAAAAAGTAAAAGTTTTTAACCAAATTTGCATATTTTTTTCATATTTTTTTTTTTGTACCAATTCTTATGATTTTTTGTTATAATTAAAATTAAAAAAAAAAAATTAAACACATTTCCTGAAGTATTTTTGCCTCCTAAACACGAATCTGGCATCAGAATAATCGTATCAAATCGCCTTCTCGAGATATAGGCATTTTCAATTTTTGTGGTCCAAGCCCAAAACCGACAAATTTGTTAATATTGGAAAAGTGTGTTTTATAGTTATTCATATTTTTTTTGTATTCAGACTCCCAATAAAATTACCTAACTTTTGTGAAAAATCCTGACTCTATACGATCAGGGATACCATCAGGACATGTATGGAAGTAGAAAATTCCCTTTTTGTCGTTGTATCCTTATACATATCCAAATTTCACATGAAATTTCCCGCTTAATACAGATATATAAAGAAGACACTCCAATAAAGAGAACGTTGGGTTAAAATCTAAATTCCGTTGAGTATATTCAGAAAAATTTGCAAAAGAAGTTAACTTTGTTGGTTTTGAGGGCTTAATCCGCAAAAAATTTAAATGCCTATATCTTTTCTGATTTTCTGATGACATATTCGTATTTAGGAGGCCAAAATAATGTGTTTTAATTAAAAAAAATAATAAATAAAAATTGGAATGAAAAAATGCATAAAAAAATGCAGATTTGGTTCAAATGTTCAATTTCTTTTGCAAATATTTCTGGATGTACTCAATGGATTTTGGAATGTAGCCCCAGGTTCTCTTTATTAGAGTGTATACTTTACATATCTGCTTTGAATAGGATACCATCCTTGTAAAAACCATTTTTTTCAATATAATAAGAGAAATCTCTAATTTCAGTTCAAGTTTGATCTAAGTTTACCCTTTCTTTTTACGAGTAATTTCTGATAACAATCAGATATTGAGAAAATATCTGTTTTTTTATGGAAACTAAATTAAAAATTTAAATTAAATAAATTTTGTAGATAATTCTTAATTAATAACAATTTGCGATTTGTCATTTAAATTTCCATTGCTATTAGTAGTATTGGGTTTTTATATTTGCTAAATAGTCTTGACAATGGAATCTGACAAATTCCGAAACACGTATCGACTAACAATAAGTCTTGCAAAAATGACCAACATAAATAAATTTAAAACAGAAAAATAGTTTTCTTGAAAATTATTATATGAGAATATCATAGTTTTAATTAGTAAAGTATATAATGACCTCGAGCAAAAAAAAACCTACTCAAAATATAATTAAACAAAATAAATGATTAAATTTAAAACAAAAATATGTATTTGGTTATTAAAATTAACTTTTAAATTTATCACACGTGAATCACGCTCTAATCTGCTCATGTGCCCATCTCTAGAACACTTACAAAGTGGGCCATAAATTAAAAACGTACAACTTGCATTTTCAAAATAGATACCATTTTAAAGGAGAGAAGATTATCTTAAAAATTGTGCATACAATTTTTTTCCGCAATTAAAGCATAGTACTCTGTTCGATTTCAAGGGAAAAAATCTGTCAAACTTCATATATAAAAAAAAAAAAATTGGCAACGCGAGGAATTATAGGGAAATTATTAAACACGTTTTCAGGCATTTTTATTATAGAAGAAAATTAAATTGCATTGAAAAAGTGACATTTCAGTTTTGTTATGATCGTTTCTTTCTTATAATTGTCAAAAGTTGTGGATTTTGCGATTTGAGATGTTTAAAATTTTAGTAAAATTTTCACCGTAAGAAACAGAGTACTTATTGTTAGCTTAAAGGTCAAAGGTCATATTTCAAGGTCTAATATTCAAAGACTTATTTCTCAAAATTCAGTTTTTTCAAAGTCTCAAAAAAATATATGATAATAATCATGTCTTCCCTCTACATTTATATCAAAATTTCAAGGTGGACACTCATTTGTTTCTTTGTTTATGGAGGAAAACTTGATGCTGAAAAAGCTTACACACACAAAACGAGAAACTTTCCAAATAGGACCTTTAAAATGTTACATATTTGGAAATTGTAAGTTGTATAGTTTTAAAGTTATGGGCCACTTTGTATGTATACTTTATTGCAATGACGTATTCAGAGGGGGGGGGGAGCCCAACAACAACAACCAAACAAATAATTATTTTTTTTATATGTACATATTTAAAAACACAAATCTCACGAAAAGAACAAGAATTTTTTTTTTTTGTTGTTGTTGGGCCCTGAAAAAACAATTCTGCTTACGTGTATGCATTATTGACATTTTGACGTTTTCGTCAATTTTCAAGCTGCCACATTTCGCAAAGGTAATGATGTTATGAACACTACCCATTTACAATATCTTTGGTGAATGTCATTAAAATCGAATGTGACAAATCCGAATACAGTGCGGTTTGACCTGGAATTGCCCTATCCTATAAAAGAAATTATACATTTTAAGTTTTTTCTTACAGAATTTTTCCGATTCCGATAAAACTTACAGAATCGCTTAAGAGCACATATGTATATGAATAACCGCAAAGTAATTGAAAAGCTTTTTAAGGTGCACTTAGCTCATTTGAACGAACACTAATGTTAGTTCATGCAAAAAGGTCTAACTGATTTCCAGTTTAAAGGAATACATTCCTTGAATCACTGATTTGATCTAATGTACTCAACAAGACAAACAACTTATCATACGATTCTTATTTATTTAATATTAATTGAATTATAAGCCTAGATTATGTACACACAGACATCTGAAGATGACGATATGATAAAAAGAAAAGCAAAGTAAAGAAGATTTCCTGCCGTGATGCTTCTGTAAAGTTAAGGCGACCAGATTTTGAAAATAAAAATAGAGGACATAAAGGAAAAAAGTTATTCGAATTCAACATTTTTTACATATTTTATAGACAAATTTACATTCACATAAATGACCGCGAGTACCACCAAGCGGTGGTCAACACCTTTTTAACGATGTATTAGAAGTGAAAAGCATTAAAAATCTAACATAAAGATCTCGTTATCTCGAGTTAGTTTTTTAAAATATTTTATTGCAGAAAAAATTTATCGAATTTATTGTAATACTGTGTTAATACTTGTTGTATTTAATTTTGGAAATCAAGTTTTATTTGAATTTGTTTTGTTTTGTATTTTTGTCAGAAATTTTCAAATAGTTTTTATTCTCCTTGAAACCTTTGTACAATCACATTTATATTAAATAAATTGTCGTTCTTTTCGTTATAAATTGTGGTTTTAAATAATTCGATCCTTAGAAAAACAATAGGTTATGGGTCCTTCAGACAAGATTGGTATTGCTCAGTTTTCGGGAACCAATTTTGAAAATTGGAAATTCCGTGTGGAAAAACATTTGGCTGCTGCAGGATGTCTTGAAGCTGTGAAAGTGTCAGCTCAGGTTGCAGATGCTGCAAGTCCAGCAGCTCAATTGTTTCAAAACAGAGATACCAAAGCGCAAGATATCATTACATGTCTAATCCATGATGATTATTTGGAGTTTGTAAGGGATAAATCTACAGCCAAGGAGATGTGGGATGGTTTGAATGCTGCATTTGCATGTAAGTCATCTCAAAATCAAACCATTATAAGAAAGGAACTAGCCAACTTAAGATTGAGGGAAGGTGAAGATCTCAACCAACATTTTTTGAAATTTGACTCCCTGGTAAGACAACTAAAGAGTGCTGGTGCAAAACCAGAAGAAGCAGACTTAGTATCGCAGTTGTTCTTAACGTTACCGGAATCGTTTGATCCAATTGTTACGGCTTTGGAAAATCTTAAAGTTGATGACCTAACGTTGGCTGTTGTAAAACCTCGATTGCTAGCTGAAGAAACTAAAAAGAAGAACAGAAGTGATGACGGAATCGGTCAAAAGCCAACGGCTTTTCAATTCAAAGGTAAAAACAAATTCCGTTTTCAAGGAAAATGCCATAGATGTGGAAAGTATGGCCATATGAAAAAAGACTGCAAAAGTAAGGAAGCCAAGTCAGCAGTGAACAACAAAACTGGGGTGAGTTTTATGGCAGATGCAAATCCTGTGGCATCGTCATACATTTCTGAAGATGTAATCGTTTTTGCGTTGGATTCTGGTGCTACAGACCATTTTGTCAACAATAAAAATGTCTTCAAGATTTTAAAGAAGTTATCAACTCCTAAATATATAAAAATCGCTAAAGACAACGAACAAATTTGTGTTTCAATGATTGGAGAAATTGATTTGGTCAGTGATACTGGTGTTATGGTGAATATGAAAAATGTTTTATACAGCCCCGAATTCCGTGAAAATTTGTTGTCGGTAAGCAAGATTGTTGAATCTGGTTTGAATGTCGAGTTTCAAAGAAGCCAAGCTGTTATTATGCGTGATGATGAAGTGATTGCTAAAGCCAAGCGTTGTGGTAATTTATTTGAAGTAAAGATGAACTGTCAGTACAAGTCAACAGCAAATTTGAGCAATTCTGAGGAAGGTATATTGTGGCATAAGCGTTTGGGTCACATAAGCAATCAAGGATACAATGAATTGGTTGGTAAAGACATGGTTTCTGGTCTACCTAAGGTATGTAAAAATGATTTTTGTGATATTTGTGTGCAAAGCAAGCAGTGCAGAGAACCGTTTAATGGTACTCGATATAAATCGTCAAGACCCCTTGAACACATTCATTCGGATGTCTGTGGTCCAATACGGCCTGTTGCTTGGGATGGTTCTAGATACTTTCTAACCTTCATTGATGACTATACTCATTTTGTCATGGTTTATCTAATAAAGAAAAAATCAGAGGTATTTGAGAAATTCAAAGAGTATGAGGCGCTTGTAACGTCAAAGTTTGGTACAAAGATAAGTCAACTTACTATTGATCAAGGAAGAGAATACAAATCCGAAAATATGTTGTCGTTTTGTAAACAAAAAGGTATTCAGATTTGTGAAACCATTGCTTACACCCCGCAACAAAATGGTGTTGCTGAAAGGCTTAACCGTACGATTGTTGAACGTGTTAGAGCTTTGTTGTTTGAAGCTGGGGATCCAAAATTTTTATGGTGCGAAGCGGTTTATACTAGTGTTTACTTAATCAATAGAAGTCCGTCTAGAGCTTTAACTTATCAAAAGACCCCTGCAGAAATGTGGTTCAACCAAAAACCAGATTTATCTAAATTGAAAATTTTTGGTTGTCAGGCTTATGCTTGGGTGCCTGAACAGAAGCGTTTAAAATTAGATGCTAAAAGTAAAATCTTCGTAATGGTAGGCTACTGAAGATTATGTCGTTTCAAATACTGAGGAAGAACAAGATGAAGTCGTTTCAAATGCTGTGGAACATGAAGATACAATTGACGTAAGTAGAAATGAATATCAACAAATCGAAAATCTTTCAGATGAACAGATTTGTATTCTCTTCCTTGATCAATAGTAATTTGACTTA
>CAWUER010000035.1:0-15000 GCA_963921195.1 Pegoplata infirma
TGGAAAAAATCGGTCCATATTTAGACCTAGCCTCCATACAAAGGTCCTCTTTAGTTTTGGCTCAAATGACTCTAATAACCGTATTATAGAAGGTATCGTTTTGAAATTTGGAAGGTAAACATGTTTTGTCTTCACAAATCATCATTCCGAATTTCAAAGAAATCGGACCAGTTCTTCTTGTAGCCCCCATACAAACCACCTTCTCGATTTTCGCATAAATGTCTCAAATGTCATGAAAATAGAAAATGTTTAATTAAAATTTTGTTTGTGTATGTTAAACGCGTACTTAAATAACCTTATCAAACCTTGTAAGGGATGAGACTCCGATTATTAAATATATTAAATAACCAGGGTCAAAGCCAGACGTATTCGTCCAAGCTGTCCACTAATTTTTAATATATTTATATTATGTTATTGTACGAGGCATGAACCGACAGCCGAAGCGTCTTATTCGCCTTCGTATTTTATTTATTTATTATTTTATTTATTTATATTCAAAAATTATTTTGTATAATTTTTGCCCTCTGCTTTCAATAACGAAAACTTTGTTGTTTAATTTTAATTTAAGCGGAAGATGTTTATTGGACAAGCTCTAAACATAGATTGACAATTTTTAATGATTGATCTCTTGTTATATTAAAATTTCTAATTCCAAAAATAAAAGAATATTCCAATGAGTTACAATAATAAAAAGAAATGAGAGATGAGATTAATGCAGTTGAGTGTCATTACGTTAAATTAAAGCAAGAGATCAATGTAAAAAGAAATGAAGCAATTATAAAAACAAATTAAACTCAATTACAGTCATGGCAATAAAAATATGACAAACAAAATGTAAAACAAACAATAATGATTATTAATAATTGACAAGCAAAATATATAAATGAAAGTTAACAATGATAATGATCATTACAAATAAAAGTAGTAATGATATAAATAATAATAATGATAATGACGCCTGTTACAGCCTCCCCCTCTGCCTCATTAATCGTCTCGATGATGTGGCAGGACCTCAGTGGTACTTCTTGGGTTGTCTTGGTCTAAGTTTTCTGCTGTTAGCATTGTTTAATTCGCCTCCAAGGGTTGTGTGTGTTGCTGAAGCAGATTCATTTGTAGAAAAGTTGTGTTGTATAGGATTTGTTGTTGTATCTTTCTTTGTAGGATTAGGATCGTTTACGATATTAGAATTTGTTGTTGTATCTTTCTTTGTAGGATTAGGATCGTTCACGATATTATAATTTGTTGTTGTATTTGTAGAATTTACGTTGATTTCATTATTTGTTGTTGTAGGTACGGTCGTATTATTTGATCTTAGACGACCTCGTCGTTTGATGAGATATATCGGTATGTCTGAAGGATTTTTATATGGTTGGTGATCTTCTATAATATATTTGTCAGACCCCTCTTTATTACCGCGAAGTTCTGGACCAGCCCAAATGAGAGCAATATCTTTACGCTTCTTTGTTGAATTGTTTTTGGAGGAAAATAGAGTACCGGACTTTATGGGATGTTCCCCCTCCCCCTGGGGTAGATTAGCTTTTAGCGCATATTTTCTAGCATTGGTTTCCCCCTCCCCCTGGAGTAGAACAGCTTTGTGCGTATATTGGTCAGCATTGGTTTTTAAACAAAAAGGTTTGCTTTCATGTAATTTTTGAAAAATTGGTACATGTGTATTAATATTTGTTACTTTTTTATTATGTTGTATTGTTTCCAGACTATCATAATGAACGTATTGTACATCATACCTTTTTGAAGCCCGTCCTGCACGAGAATTTAGGTTAAGTAATGCGGATTCTGACAATTTGAGATCAAAATAGTTTAGTTCCAATGGTGTTTTCTCCTTTTCGGTTGTATTTTCGCCTGTTTTAACTCTTTTTAATGGAGGAAACAGGTCCCACTCATCACAGGTTTGGAAACCGAGAGGAATACTGCCTTCAAAAATTTGATTTATGCCACCTGGCGAATAATCATATGTTGATCTATTATCGGAATTTTTAGGTGTAGATCCACTTTCTTTAGCAACTGTGTTTATTTTTTCAAACCAATTTAAAAAATCGCTAACTGAATCATGTTCTTTAATATTAGCATGTGTTAATGGTATAGACTTAGCTATTTTTGGTTCATTCATTTTAAATTCAAACTGAGTATTAGGATCATCTTTGTAATGCCAGATCCTCTGAGCCAAGTCTAACACAATCCCAGCCTGTTCAAGAAAATCTATGCCAATTAGAGTACGATTTCCTTGTGCCTTAGGCATGCAAATGAACCGAATGCGTTTTAGACGTTTACCAATTAAAATATTTACGATTGTAGAATACACGGTTTCTTCACGTGGAATACCATCAGCTAAAATAATTTCTGCTGAAACTTTTTGAAAATCAACTTTTTTCTCTTTAAGTTTTTGAAATAGGGTATAACCAGCAACACTCGTACGAGCAGCTGTATCGAAGTAAGCTTCGCCATTTAATCCGTTTATGTTTATATTAACAGTAGGAACATCTCTACCGACTATTGTTGTATGGATTGCATTAAAATCAAGTTTCTCCGGACTATTTATTGGGTTCTTTTTATTGCAATTTGGGCAATTTGACCTGTAATATCCGGCTGTACCGCAGCCATAACAATTTAAAGTGGTTTCTTGAACTTTTGTCTTCCCTTTTCGGTCAGATTCAATCTTTTTGTAGCACGATTCTGCTGTATGATTATTTTTCCTGCAAAAGGAACAGCGAACAACGGATTTCTCTGTAGCTTCAACAGCTTTTGGATTTGGCTCTTCTTCAGTTTCTTCAACATCTTTTGGTATGTGCTCTTTATTTTCATTGATGGTCAATTCAACTTCCCTAGCTTTTTGCAGCAAATCTTGAAAAGAATGAATCTTTTCCCTTGAAATCTTTTCTCTTATAGAAAGAAGAAGTTGTGAAAAAATCATGTTAAGCATTGTATTTTCTGTCAATTTTTCTGTTAGTTGAGCAAAGAGAATACGCTTTTTGCATACAAAGTGATCAGTAGACTCAAATTTCTTTTGTTTTTCTTGATTAATTTCTGAAAATATACGCCAATCTGGCTTAGGCGGTGAAAAGGCTTTTCGCAACATATCAATTGCCATATCAAAATTTGTGGCTTCACTTTTGACACCTTGCCACCACGAGGAAGCATAGCCTTCAAGTAGTAGAGGCAAACTTGTTAACGCAAGGGCATCAGATACATTTTCAGCATCTTTGTAGACTAAAATAGTGGCAATAAAATCATCTACCTTGGTCGTACTTCTTCCACCATTAAAACGTGCGCTACATTTGACAAAAGTGGCTTTATGTTCTTGTCTTATATTAAAACCTCCTAACAATTCCATAAATTGT
This sequence comes from Pegoplata infirma, assembly GCA_963921195.1. NCBI lineage: Eukaryota > Metazoa > Arthropoda > Insecta > Diptera > Anthomyiidae > Pegoplata > Pegoplata infirma. The sequence continues at coordinate 3,357 of CAWUER010000035.1, forward strand.
CCCTGTGTAAGTATAATATTACCAGAACTACTACCAGTTGGCAAAACGTTTTGAGGTTCAATTCCAGAGCTAGCATTTTGTTGAAACCCGGTTGAATTTTGTGAGATTATTGAATTTTGTGCAGTTAATGCATTTTGAATGGGATTTTGTAATACTGAAGCTGAACGGGGATCGACAGGGGCTTGAGCCGGATTCGGATTCTGTAAATCATTTAAATTTGGTAATACAGATACTGAACGATTGACGACAGGAGCTTGAGCCGTATTCTGATTTTGCACATTACTGGCGTTTCGATTCGCCGTTGCATTATTATGTACCGCCGAAGCATTATGCGGACTTGTGGGTGTATTTCGCGGACTTCTACGCATTTTGGTTTCTCAGTTATATGTAAAACGTTGGGATTTTTATTTTTATATGTATATGAATTGATATAAAAAGAGATTTATCAAATTTATTTTAAATTAGCGATTTATTCGAATATTAATAATCGATTCACAATTTTTCATTTATCGTTTTGATTTGCACACCCTGTATAAGTTTTACACTATGATACGTGACTGCGAATTACACACATACAACGTGGGAGTAAATGCTCAGTGAGATTTTTATTATTTAAAAACTCAATATTGATGAAAAAATAGCGATGCAAAATTTCCAAAAATTTTTAGGCATACACAATATTCCATAAATAAACAACAACAATGATATATCACTCAAGATTGTTTGTCTCCAAAATAACGGTTAGGCAACAATAAACAAAACGATCAGAAGAGATGAATACCACAACATAAGCGACGAAGAAAATTTTTTTTTTTTTAAAATTCCAACAACAACAACACACTGTAACAAACCCAAAAACAATGCAATTATCTGGTTAGCTCCAAGACAACAACTGCAAAGGAAAAAACTGGACTGCTACGGAAAGTACAGTGTTGGTGACTTCTTCTTTAATCAATCTCGTCAAGCTTAATTTTTTTTTGTAGATTTGGGCGTCAAAGCAGGACGCCAGTATAGGTTTTTTATTAAGACGCCAATGTAGGACGCCAATAAAGGTTTTATTTAGTTGGGCGCCAATGTAAGGGATGAGACTCCGATTATTAAATATATTAAATAACCAGGGTCAAAGCCAGACGTATTCGTCCAAGCTGTCCACTAATTTTTAATATATTTATATTATGTTATTGTACGAGGCATGAACCGACAGCCGAAGCGTCTTATTCGCCTTCGTATTTTATTTATTTATTATTTTATTTATTTATATTCAAAAATTATTTTGTATAATTTTTGCCCTCTGCTTTCAATAACGAAAACTTTGTTGTTTAATTTTAATTTAAGCGGAAGATGTTTATTGGACAAGCTCTAAACATAGATTGACAATTTTTAATGATTGATCTCTTGTTATATTAAAATTTCTAATTCCAAAAATAAAAGAATATTCCAATGAGTTACAATAATAAAAAGAAATGAGAGATGAGATTAATGCAGTTGAGTGTCATTACGTTAAATTAAAGCAAGAGATCAATGTAAAAAGAAATGAAGCAATTATAAAAACAAATTAAACTCAATTACAGTCATGGCAATAAAAATATGACAAACAAAATGTAAAACAAACAATAATGATTATTAATAATTGACAAGCAAAATATATAAATGAAAGTTAACAATGATAATGATCATTACAAATAAAAGTAGTAATGATATAAATAATAATAATGATAATGACGCCTGTTACAACCTGATAATCATCGGACCAGTTTTGGACTCAGGCCCCTTGTGACAATTTCGCCCGATATTCAGTTAAAGCGGTTTATTGTCAACAAATAGAAGCCTATTTCACTCAAATTTGATTTGTGAGTGTTTTTTTCACTAATGGGTAAATCCATCTATAACCATCCAATAAAATGAGCATTTTGGACATGACCCCTCTCAAACTTGATGAAACTTGGTAAACATATTGTATTCATGTAGGAAAAGAAAAACTCCAATTTTTGGGCCGCTGGACCAAATAGTTTCGGAGATAACAGGGTTTGAAAAATGAAAAAATCATAAATATCTTACTGAAGTGGTCATACGTTTTTTACCATATCTCTGTCAATCTTAATGATACAAATCTCAGTGAAATCTCATTTTAAAGGTAATGGGGTCCACATTAAAATAAAATTTTGCAAGATTTTTTTTGTTGATGCTTAAATGTCATATTTAGGAAATCCGTGGTTTAAGATGAAATATCTCAAAAAAGGGTATTTTTAAATCTTTTGAAAAAATATATGTTAATCCTTTATCCCTTCTTTATACGTATGTTCAAACCGTAGAGTGGTATCTCAACTGGTTCTCGAGTTATGCAAAAAATTGTTACGCCGCATTTAAAAAAATTGTTATTTTCATGGTCAAATTTACAAAAAAATTTAAAGTTGACAAGTTAGTGATGCTCTTCTTCGATTCTAATAGGTTTTGGGATGCAGATTACGAATATGATCTCAAAGTTGCGAAATGAGCACTTGTTCTAGTGTTATTTGCAAAAAAAATTGCATTTCTTAAAGTTGATGCATTTGTCATGCCACACTTTGTTTCTAATAGAAACAATAGATTTTGGGGTGAGGATAACGAATATGATCTCAAAATTTCAAAATATGCAATTTTTCTGGAGTTTTTTGCGAAAAATTCGTACTTTTTTAAATTTTATTGCTACGTGATGCCGTACTTTGTTTCTAATAGATTTTGGGACGAAGATCAGGAATATGATGTCGAAATTTTAAAATGAGCTTCTGGTTCTTGAGTTTTTTTCAAAAAAATTGCAAACTTTTTTTTTTTGCAAATATTAAAAAAAAAAACAGTTAATATTGCAATTTTAATATCTAGTGTCCGACCGAACGCACTTTTTCAGACCGAACCCGTACCCGAACCCGAACTTCGGTAAATTTTGCCAAGTTCGGCCGAACCCGAACCCGTACCCGAACTTTTTTTTTTATTAAAAAATGTTGTTTTTGCAAATAGTTATGAAAAAAACAACTAAAAAATATGTTTTCTTTATTAGTTGTATACTTAAAAAAGTGGACAAATATAAATATAGCTCAAGTTGATTTTTTTTTTGAAAAAAAAAATATATTTCTTTTAAACTATAGCCCGATTCTAGGTGTAAAGTTGTTGCACTGGTAATATGGCTTAATTTTAAGACGATAAAATGCAATACATTTTACGGTAAAGTTCGGCTAAAAGTTGACCGAATACCGAACAGTGGCCGAACGTCACTTTTTGCCGAACTCCGTAACCGAACCCGAACGTTCGGTCGGACACTATTAATATCATATTCGCCTTCTGCTTAAAAAAATCTATTAGAATCGAAGAACAGCATCACTAACTCGTCAATTTTTAAAAGTTTTGTAAATTTTACCTTGAAAATAACAAATTTTTTCTAATGAGGCGTAACATTTTTTTGCATAACTCGAGAACCAGTTGAGATACCACTCTACGGTTTGAACATAAGTATAAAGAAGGGATAAAGGATTAACATATATTTTTTCAAAAGTTTTAAAAATACCCTTTTTTAAGTTATTTCATCTTAAACCACGGATTTTCTATATATGACATTTAAGCATCAACACAAAAAATCTTGCTAAATTTTATTTTAATGTGGACCCCATTACCTTTAAAATGAGATATCACTGAGATTCATATCATTAAGATTGACAGAGATATGGTAAAAAACGTATGACTACTTCAGTAAGATATTTATGATTTTTTCATTTTTCAAACCGTGGTATCTCCGGAACTATTTGGTCCAGCGGCCCAAAAATTGGAATTTTTCTTTTCCTACTTGAATACAACATTTAACCCAATTTTTATCCAGTTCTGAAAGGGTGATGCAGATCGGTCAGATGGTTATATATATTTTTACCCTAATTAAAGATTTTACAACATATAGATCTAATCGGTCCATGGGACCCATTTTCCGGGAAACTCTGGTGTAGGGTATTATATGGTCGGTCTTGACCGACTATAACTTTCTTACTTGTTTTTTTTCTGGAAATCAGAAAAACTCGGAAATCTCAGCAATTAAAAAAAAAACAAATAAGAATGTTAAATTCGGCTGTGTCAAATCTTTTATACCCTCCAACACGCTTAAAAATAAAAATCGCATGGGCGTTTTTTTTGTTGGGGGGGAGGGGGGTCGGCGGAGTTGTTGGGGGACACCTGTACCCCCGCTATATATGTTTACAAATTATTTGTTTATGATATTTACGCTTAAATAATAAATTTTTATCTTTATTTTTAATTAATTTCTATAACTACGCCCCCAAAATGGGCCGGCCTGAAAATAGTCGAATTTTCTAACTCCCTTGGTCCAAGCGCAGGTCTATGAACAAAACATGGCATACAAATGTTACGTTTGTTGAGCAAAAACTAAAAAAAACTAGTAAAAATATCGTATTTTTCAGGGGTCGTTTTAGTTCTTCAAGGGGGAACTTTTTTCCCCCTCGTCCGATTTTGCCCATCTTCGAACTTAACCTTACCAGTAAGAGATATTTTTCCCCAATTTCAGGGGTGTAGCTCTTTTGGTTTGGACTGCATCGTTATTTCTACAGACGGACGGACGGACGGACCTCGCTAGAATGTCTTAGATTCTATCACGTATCAATATTATATATACTTTGTGGGGTCCCCGACCGATATTTCGATGTGTTACACACGGAATGACAAAGTGAGTATACCCCCATACTGTGGTTGGAGGGTATATAAATCAGGAACGCAAAACAAAAGCTTAATTACTGACAAAAATATAAAAAATTCAAAAAAACTATAAAAATAGTATTTTTTATCAAATGTATCAAAAAAATATGGCAATTTTGTTATTTTTTAAATAATGCCATGGGCAAGGCATGCACCTCAAACACTCAAACATTACCAGCCTGGATTAATAGAATGAAGGTTGAAAGAGGAATTGAAAAAAGGCTTTTTGTTTTCTTTAAAAATAACACTTTTATATTGTTTTAAACAAAACATATTTATGAAATTTATGTTCTTAAAATGTTAATGATTCAATATAATTAAAAAAAAATATTAAAAGTGCAAATAAAGTACAAATTTCATGTCTTTAAAAAACCAAAAATTTTACTTGATCCCAGACAGATTACGCGTGCGAGGAAAAAGAGAGAGTTGAACCAATTACAATCTCTTTACTTTATTTCTCTACGATAATGCCCACAAAAAAATAGAAAAAACTCAAGAAAACTTATAAAAAATACGAAAATTTTAGAAAATTTAGAAAATATCAGGAAATTTGCAATTGCGTTTTTACTTTTTATTTTTTGTTAAATTCTCTCTTTAACCTATTGAATTTCCGTTTTATTAAAGGATTTGTGTAAAAAAGATTTTTATTTTAAGAAAGATTTTATTTACTTTCCAATCCCGCCTTTTTTTGTTTTTTTTGTTTTGAAAAACTTTTAAACACGCCAATTAGCAGAAAATCACCATTTGTTAAAACACTCCTTTTCAAATTGTAAACTAATTACCAACAATATTGTTTAACAACTACAGTTTTTGTGTTAAACTGAACACTTAACAAGGATAAATTTCAAGTTAAACAAAAAAGTTTAAATTTTTTTTTTCTCGCTATAAACTTTATTTTTGGCTAGTTCATTAAAAGATTAATGTCAGTCAGATATATATTTTTTGGTATGTTTTTAGTGTATCAATGAATAGAAATAGCAGAGAAATACAATGCACTTGTACCTCTAGTAACGAGATGTAAAGTATATACAAGTCCGGACAAAAGTATTAACACAGAGCTATAGTAGATTCAATTTGTTAAATACACATTTAATAATATCAAACATTTTTTGATCAAGCTAGTATTTTTTTTACAGTATTTTGTTGGTAATATATTAAGCTTTAATTTAAGCTTTATTGCGTCCAGATTGAGTTTTTAATAAATGTGCTACGAGGGTAGAACTGAAATTATTATTATATTAAAAGAAATTAGTATTTATCGACCTCCAATCTTTTGTAAACAAAGAAAAGATTTTATGTTGTATTAATTTAAGTACACCTAAGTGTATGAGTATAATATAAATTCATAATTAACCTTTTTCTTTGTTTACAAAAATTGGTGATCAAAAGAATTTGTGGTCGAAAAATGCTCATTTCTTCTACTGTATTTAAAAAAATTTAATTTTTGTTTTGGACAAATATATGGAGGAAAACGCATTAAAATGACTATTCTTCCTTGAAGCACCGCATTTATTACTTTACTGCTGAAAAGTTTGAGTTTGCTACAGATCCTTTCATATGGGTTTTTTCGCGCAATTAAGTACTTTACAATTTATACAAATTCATCATATTCTGGATAAAAACAAAATGTCGTACGCGTATTTTTCTTCTTTTTTTTCTCATTTTTGTTGCATTTGTTGAAATTTTGTTACAGTTTTGAAAAACTTCATTGAACACTATCTTTAGAATTTTTTTTTTTAATAGGTGCTTTAAAATTCCTTTTCTAAACATTTAAAAACAAAAATATCAACTTTAATATTTACATTGACCCTCAAACAAATAACACAAAATAAAACACAGCATTAAACTCCATAACCAAAAATAACCACCAACAAAATTAAAACTTTTTTGAGACTGCTACAACTCATTTTTCTACTTTAGCCGCACCACATTCAACAAACACACAAAACATAAAATGACGGACTAACTAATCAAGGTAATGTTATCAAAACTTAGTGGATTTTTTGCATTCAGATAAACCCAGCAACAAAAAATGTCTACTAACAAGGGAAGTATCTCAACCCTTATGAACCGATTTCCATGAAACGTAAAATATATATAAAAGAGACAATTCTAAGGTTAGGGTGTCTCGGCTTATCGGCCATATCGCGGATTTAGGGGTTCAAAACATGGGTCAAAAAATGGCGAAAAAATGGTTTTTTGGATTTCTCAGCCGTTTCTTTCGAAGAAACTATATGATGTTTACATATGAGAAGAAAGGTTTTTTAAATGCCTATCCAACGGTGGCATAACCTTGTAAAAGTTTAACTTCTTTAAAATTTTTTTCATGAAAATTTGTGAATTTTGGGGGGTATTTATATGAAGCCATTGACCTACGATGTCCATATGAATATGAAATAATCTTTAGTAAATTTAAGTCGACAAGTATTTTTGCTCTAGAAGATATTCCTATTAGTTCGGGAGTTATCGAAATTTTCCCAGAGTTCCACATTGTTTCATAAGGGGACAACGAAATTTTGAATCACTGATATGGCCGATAAGCCGAGACTAGGGCTTCCAATCGGGATTGGTTTTTCTGAATCCCGGGATTCGGGATTGAAGAAAAATTTTCGGGATCCCGATTTCGGGATCCCGGGATTTTCGGGATATTTTAAATCCCGGGATTCACGGGATTTTTTGGAAATTTTCGGGATTTTTCGGGATTTTCAAAAATTTTTTGTATTTTTTGTCACTTAAACAAACTCACGCGCTCGTAAAAATTAGCAAAGTTTTGTTGGTGTTGTGAACATCGAAAAAAGGTCGGGATTCCTCCTGTGAAGAATATCCGTATTCGGTTATCTTTCGTCGTGGCTCATCGTTATCAACTTTTAGTGAGCGTGATACCCTGTTCTCACGAGCATCTAAAAACGGTTTTAAACGACATTTGTTTTAATTAAAAAAAAGTGTTCACACGTAATTTCACTCGTTTTATTTTGGTTTTTATGTTTTTATTTTGACATTTGCATTATCAGCTGATAAACATGTACACATTTTAACAACAAACGATATTAAAATATTAAAATTATATTCATTAATTATACATATAACTGTTTATAATGTTCAAGAATTGTTTAAAGATAAAAATAGCACGATTTTTTTTTTGAATTATTTACATTTTAGTAATAAACAATGTTGCCAATATTAATAAAATGCTTTAAAATCGCTGAACATTCAAAAATACTCAATTCAACCCCTGGAATTCCGCTCGTTTTAAATCGTTTTAATTTTAAAACGAGCTAAAAACATTTTTAGTTTGACATATTACAACAAAAAAATGTATGGTAAAACGAGTCATAAAAATGGTTTTTAAGCATAAAACGAAAAATGTTGCTAAAAATGGTTTTTAAGTATAAGTGAGAACAGGGTATGAGTTGAAAAAAAAATGAATTTTCAAATTTTTGTGATTAATTTTTTGCTAATTTTTTGAATTTTTTTTTAAATTTATTTTTTTTTTTTTTTATTTTTAATTGTTTTTTTTTTTTTTTCTTGCAAAAAAAATATTTTTTAGCAACTTTTTTTTTTTGGTAAAAAATGTGTTAGCGAGAGTGCGAGAGTAGAGTTTGCATGACTCATGCGTGAGCGTAAATGATAAGTGAGTGATTCCATTATTGTTTGCGTTAGCGTGACTGAGTCTGAGTCAAAACCCACTTACGGCTTTAAAAAAATGTTTTAGTAAAACATAAAATTAAAAAAGTTTACAACTTAAGGAGTTAAGAAGTGTCAAAAGCCATTTACGGCAATATTCTTCTTGTAAGAGTAAAAGGAATAAATATAAAAGCCCTTATGTCGAACCAGCACTAGTTTTTAGAATTTCTTTACATTTCGCCAACGTTTCACCTTTTTCTATAACAAAAACATGTTACCTGACGGAACTTTTGTCGATTTTTTTTTATTTTGTTCCACAAAATTCATATTTTATTCAAATTATTTTAAAAAATCTAAAAATAATAGAAAATGTTGAAAAAAATAAAAAAATCGGGATCCCGAAAATCCCGGGATTGAAAATCAGAAATCCCGAGATTCGGGATTAGCCTAATCCCGAAAATCCCGGGATTTCCGGGATCGGGATATCCCGATTGGAAGCCCTAGCCGAGACACCCCAACCTTAAAATCGTCTCTTTTATGTGTATTTTAAGTTTCTGGCAAATCGGTTCATAAGGGTTGAGATACTTCCCTTGTAAGTTTGTACACTTGCCCAAACCATTGATATCCATCGATCTGTTTGTTTGTGTCTCGGCTCTTTGCAACCGAAAATTTTGCTGGGAATATTTTATGCGTGTTTTTCATCAGCATTTTTTTTTTATAAAAAAAAACTTTTTTTCCATCAAATTTTTGTTTCATCAATTTTTCTTAATCAAAAATTTGGTTTTTATAAAAATTTTTTTTCATCAACATTTTTTAGTAGGATTATTCAAGCTCAAGGTCATTTTTCCTTTTGTTATTAAAACCAAGATATTCTCATTAAATTATTTAAAAAAAAAATATTTTTCTGATTTAAATTTATTTATGTTGGTAATTTTTGCAACAATTATGCTCAATTTACACCTGAGGTGAAAACTCGTTCGAACGAAAAAATTTTTATAAAAAAAAATTTTGATGAAAAAAATTTTTGATGAAAAAAAAAAAAAAAATATGAAAACAGGAAGTTTTGACAAAAAAAAGTTTAAAATAAAAAAATGTTTTGATGAATTTTTTTTTCAAATTCTGATCGATATACATAATAGTTAATAATAAAGCTCGATGTCTTTATTTTGTGTAAAAATCTTCTTCATTTCATTCCTCTAATATTTCGTTATTACTTGAATAACATCATCAGGGAAAGTACAAAAAATTCTTATTAGCTACTTAGTATATTGCTGTTGCTGATACAGTAATGGCGACGCGTCGCGACGGGAGCAGCAACAATAATGTATCCAGTAGCAGCAACTGCAACACACTTGCTAAAAATATTTTTTCTACTGTCCCTGATGATGATGACCAGCTAATACCTGAAAACGAAAAACGAAAAAAAAACACTGCGAAAAGAACACTGTGTGACAGAAAAAAATTCCTGGCATCTCATGTAATACTAGATTAGTTCTTTTCTGATATGTTTATATCAATTCATATATGATTGTAACTGATTGCATAGAATTATATCTAAAATGGCCAAAATTAATATCGAATTTAATCTCGGATTTGGTCAATATTGGTACAAATTTGATATATAATTATATCTGATCAGTGAAATTATATACAATCAGATAGATACAATCATATATTATCAGATCAAGGCAGATCAAATCAATTTTTACTCGGGATTGGATACTTTTTTTATACCCTCCAACCACAGTATCGGGGTATACTCACTTTGTCATTCCATGTGTAACTCATCGAAATATCGGTCAGGGACCCCACAAAGTGTATATATTATTGACCCATGATAGAATCTAAGACATTCTAGCGATCTGCGTCAGTCCGTCCGTCTGAAGAAACCACGATGCAGTCCCAACCAAAAGAGCTAGACCCATGAAGTCTGGCAAGAATATCTACTATATTACTGGTAAAGTTAAGTTCGAAGATGGGAAAAATCGGACCAGGGGAAAAATGGTTCCCCCTTGAAGAACTAAACAACCCCTAAAAAAACGATTTTTATATGATTTTTTTTTAATTTTTGGTGAACAAATGTAACATTTTTACGCCATGTTATATTCATAGTTTTATTGATGGACCAAGGGGATTAGGAAACTCGATTTGTTTCAGTCCGCCCCTTTTGGGGGCGTGGTTATAGAAAATAAATAAAAATAACAATAAAATGTATTTTTTAAGCGTAAATGTCATAAAAATATAATGTGTAAACATTACTAGTGGGGAAAAGGGGTCCCCCTACAATTCCGCCAACCCCCCCCCCCCAAAAAAAAAAGACGCCCCTGCCATTTTTTTTATTTTTTAACGTGTTGGAGGGTATTCAAGATTCGGCACAGCCGAATTTAACACTCTTACTTATTATAGTAGATATTGTCGAGTACAACAAGGCTCTGTCCTTGAAATTTGCGAAACACCTTCAAAATCTTGAGTTACTGGTAAAAACCAGTTTTTCGTACACTCAAAAAAAAAAAAAAAACCTTGTAAAATTACAAGAAAAACTTCTAACTTTTTTTGTTTGCTACCTCCTATTTGACAAAAGTTCCTAGTAATTCAACGAGATTTTTTCCAATAATTTTGTAATTTTACAAGTTTTTTACCAATAAAATTGTAAATTTACAATTTTTTTGACACGATAAAATTTCAAAGAGTTTTCGTAATTTTACTAGATTTTTTGCTACCTCCTATTCTACGAGAATTTCTAGTAATTTTACAAGCTTTTTACCAAAAATTTTGTAATTTTACAAGCTTTTTACCAATAAAATTGTAAATTTACAGTTTTTGGCGCAATTAGAATTACAAGGAATTCTCGTGAATTTACTAGATTTTTTTTGTAAAATTATCTTAAAAATTTGTAAAATTACAAAAAAAAATTAAAATTTCGATTTGTTAAAAATCAAGGAAAACTCTCAAATGTTGGTAAAATTGGATTTTTTTTTTTAATTTGACAAAGTTTTTTTTTTGTGTACTTTTTTATGTATCAACCAATATCAACCAATTTTAAATTTCTCGACGGTTTTAAAAATAAGAAAGTCAGACCTTTTGAAGATGTGAACAAGCTGTTTTACTAATTTTATCACAGCTGTGTGTATTTTTCCAATTTCAAAGACAGGGTCTTGTTGTTCTCACCAACTATTTTTGTAAGACTTAACCAACACATGTTTAGAAATTTGTCAGATTCCATTACCAAGACTATTTAGCAAATATAAAAAAAATGTGAAGTTTTGTTAGCAAAAATATTTGCTGTGTTGTT
>CAWUER010000036.1:0-117352 GCA_963921195.1 Pegoplata infirma
TAAAGGGTTAACAATGGGAAAAATACAACTCTGTTAAAAGTTAAGATGGATTAAGTTTCTGCCAAATGAATACAACACGAATTAATGGTGAATAGGGTTATTCAACACAAAGAGGAGTAATTCCAATTCTTAATTTCTTCAAAAGTTTCATTTAAATGGCTAATTTTAATCTGACACACATTAAGTGTGTGGCAATCGAAGGAGTGCTGATGATGGAAGGGTGGCATCTTCCGAAAGCTGTCGACATCTCCACTTAGCCTGTGTTGTCACTTGATTTTTTTCAGAGTTTCTCATTGTACAACAATTATTATTTCTCAGAAATAATTAATATGGACTCAAACCGAACTAAATTAAAATTCAGTTATAAAATATACAGTCCAACAATATATAAAAACAATTAATACACAACTCATAAGGTACATTGCAATTTAGTAATATTTCTAAGAATTAGAAATATTAAACAAAAATTCAAACCTAACGGACATTTTTCAAGATTTGAAAAGTCCTACTAAGGGTTAACAATGGGAAAAATACAACTCTGTTAAAAGTTAAGATGGATTAAGTTTCTGCCAAATGAATACAACACGAATTAATGGTGAATAGGGGTTATTCAACACAAAGAGGAGTAATTCCAATTCTTAATTTCTTCAAAAGTTTCATTTAAATGGCTAATTTTAATCTGACACACATTAAGTGTGTGGCAATCGAAGGAGTGCTGATGATGGAAGGGTGGCATCTTCCGAAAGCTGTCGACATCTCCACTTAGCCTGTGTTGTCACTTGATTTTTTTCAGAGTTTCTCATTGTACAACAATTATTATTTCTCAGAAATAATTAATATGGACTCAAACCGAACTAAATTAAAATTCAGTTATAAAATATACAGTCCAACAATATATAAAAACAATTAATACACAACTCATAAGGTACATTGCAATTTAGTAATATTTCTAAGAATTAGAAATATTAAACAAAAATTCAAACCTAACGGACATTTTTCAAGATTTGAAAAGTCCTACTAAGGGTTAACAATGGGAAAAATACAACTCTGTTAAAAGTTAAGATGGATTAAGTTTCTGCCAAATGAATACAACACGAATTAATGGTGAATAGGGGTTATTCAACACAAAGAGGAGTAATTCCAATTCTTAATTTCTTCAAAAGTTTCATTTAAATGGCTAATTTTAATCTGACACACATTAAGTGTGTGGCAATCGAAGGAGTGCTGATGATGGAAGGGTGGCATCTTCCGAAAGCTGTCGACATCTCCACTTAGCCTGTGTTGTCACTTGATTTTTTTCAGAGTTTCTCATTGTACAACAATTATTATTTCTCAGAAATAATTAATATGGACTCAAACCGAACTAAATTAAAATTCAGTTATAAAATATACAGTCCAACAATATATAAAAACAATTAATACACAACTCATAAGGTACATTGCAATTTAGTAATATTTCTAAGAATTAGAAATATTAAACAAAAATTCAAACCTAACGGACATTTTTCAAGATTTGAAAAGTCCTACTAAGGGTTAACAATGGGAAAAATACAACTCTGTTAAAAGTTAAGATGGATTAAGTTTCTGCCAAATGAATACAACACGAATGAATGGTGAATAGGGGTTATTCAACACAAAGAGGAGTAATTCCAATTCTTAATTTCTTCAAAAGTTTCATTTAAATGGCTAATTTTAATCTGACACACATTAAGTGTGTGGCAATCGAAGGAGTGCTGATGATGGAAGGGTGGCATCTTCCGAAAGCTGTCGACATCTCCACTTAGCCTGTGTTGTCACTTGATTTTTTTCAGAGTTTCTCATTGTACAACAATTATTATTTCTCAGAAATAATTAATATGGACTCAAACCGAACTAAATTAAAATTCAGTTATAAAATATACAGTCCAACAATATATAAAAACAATTAATACACAACTCATAAGGTACATTGCAATTTAGTAATATTTCTAAGAATTAGAAATATTAAACAAAAATTCAAACCTAACGGACATTTTTCAAGATTTGAAAAGTCCTACTAAGGGTTAACAATGGGAAAAATACAACTCTGTTAAAAGTTAAGATGGATTAAGTTTCTGCCAAATGAATACAACACGAATTAATGGTGAATAGGGGTTATTCAACACAAAGAGGAGTAATTCCAATTCTTAATTTCTTCAAAAGTTTCATTTAAATGGCTAATTTTAATCTGACACACATTAAGTGTGTGGCAATCGAAGGAGTGCTGATGATGGAAGGGTGGCATCTTCCGAAAGCTGTCGACATCTCCACTTAGCCTGTGTTGTCACTTGATTTTTTTCAGAGTTTCTCATTGTACAACAATTATTATTTCTCAGAAATAATTAATATGGACTCAAACCGAACTAAATTAAAATTCAGTTATAAAATATACAGTCCAACAATATATAAAAACAATTAATACACAACTCATAAGGTACATTGCAATTTAGTAATATTTCTAAGAATTAGAAATATTAAACAAAAATTCAAACCTAACGGACATTTTTCAAGATTTGAAAAGTCCTACTAAGGGTTAACAATGGGAAAAATACAACTCTGTTAAAAGTTAAGATGGATTAAGTTTCTGCCAAATGAATACAACACGAATTAATGGTGAATAGGGGTTATTCAACACAAAGAGGAGTAATTCCAATTCTTAATTTCTTCAAAAGTTTCATTTAAATGGCTAATTTTAATCTGACACACATTAAGTGTGTGGCAATCGAAGGAGTGCTGATGATGGAAGGGTGGCATCTTCCGAAAGCTGTCGACATCTCCACTTAGCCTGTGTTGTCACTTGATTTTTTTCAGAGTTTCTCATTGTACAACAATTATTATTTCTCAGAAATAATTAATATGGACTCAAACCGAACTAAATTAAAATTCAGTTATAAAATATACAGTCCAACAATATATAAAAACAATTAATACACAACTCATAAGGTACATTGCAATTTAGTAATATTTCTAAGAATTAGAAATATTAAACAAAAATTCAAACCTAACGGACATTTTTCAAGATTTGAAAAGTCCTACTAAGGGTTAACAATGGGAAAAATACAACTCTGTTAAAAGTTAAGATGGATTAAGTTTCTGCCAAATGAATACAACACGAATTAATGGTGAATAGGGGTTATTCAACACAAAGAGGAGTAATTCCAATTCTTAATTTCTTCAAAAGTTTCATTTAAATGGCTAATTTTAATCTGACACACATTAAGTGTGTGGCAATCGAAGGAGTGCTGATGATGGAAGGGTGGCATCTTCCGAAAGCTGTCGACATCTCCACTTAGCCTGTGTTGTCACTTGATTTTTTTCAGAGTTTCTCATTGTACAACAATTATTATTTCTCAGAAATAATTAATATGGACTCAAACCGAACTAAATTAAAATTCAGTTATAAAATATACAGTCCAACAATATATAAAAACAATTAATACACAACTCATAAGGTACATTGCAATTTAGTAATATTTCTAAGAATTAGAAATATTAAACAAAAATTCAAACCTAACGGACATTTTTCAAGATTTGAAAAGTCCTACTAAGGGTTAACAATGGGAAAAATACAACTCTGTTAAAAGTTAAGATGGATTAAGTTTCTGCCAAATGAATACAACACGAATTAATGGTGAATAGGGGTTATTCAACACAAAGAGGAGTAATTCCAATTCTTAATTTCTTCAAAAGTTTCATTTAAATGGCTAATTTTAATCTGACACACATTAAGTGTGTGGCAATCGAAGGAGTGCTGATGATGGAAGGGTGGCATCTTCCGAAAGCTGTCGACATCTCCACTTAGCCTGTGTTGTCACTTGATTTTTTTCAGAGTTTCTCATTGTACAACAATTATTATTTCTCAGAAATAATTAATATGGACTCAAACCGAACTAAATTAAAATTCAGTTATAAAATATACAGTCCAACAATATATAAAAACAATTAATACTAAAAATTTAACTTAAAAGTTTAATTAAGTACTTATTCTATTTTCTAAAACTTATAATCAGGGACAGGACCTTTATGCACTAAAAAACTAATTTGGCGCCTAAAATATGCATTAAAAACCATTAAAATATGCACTAAAACTATCAAAATATGCTTTAAAAATTATAAAAATAGTACATTTTTATTTTATGAACAAAAAACTCCACATTATCAAAAATTTTATTTCGATTTTAAATTTTTTTTAATAATTTTCGGTTCCAAAATTTACCTCGAAAAAGATTAACGATGTCCAAAAACGTTAATAAAAATCGAAAAAAGCTAAAACTAAAATTGTGTACAAAATATGACCCAAAAATATGAATTTTTAGCGAAATAATAGCAAAAAATGCATTTTCAACCATATATGCAAAAATATGCACTAACTCATCTATGCCATTTTACAGCAAATTCTTGGATTTGCAAGAATATTTAGTTTATGATGTTCTAAGACTAACGGGGAAAACATGCATTTGCATAAAAGTCCTCTACTTGCTTATAATATAAAGTGTTGGATCTTTTAGCAGTAAAACCCATTATAAACAAGTGAGGCCGTGCCGAATCTTTAGACCAATGGTTCACAACCTTTGATTCTCGCCCCACTGGGGGGCAATTTGAATGCTTCAGGGGGGCAACGAGCAAATTTTTAAAATTTTTTTGTTCAATAAACTAAAAAAATATTATTTTAGTTAAATTACTTAGTTGATTGTTGAAAGCTTTTTCTAAATAAGTACTTTGGTTAAACGATGATTTTACCAAAAAGTTAGCTTAATCACATGTAATTTTTGAATTTTATAACAAATTTGAAAAAAACTTTCAATTTTTTCTTGAGTGTAGGGGGGACATTGTAGTTTTTTTAACTTAAAAGTGGGACATGGTGCAAAAAAGGTTTGGAACCATTGCTTTAGACCCTCCAGCATGTAAAAAAAATATAAACAAATTAAAAATTGGGGAGCATTTTTTTTGGCGTGGGAGCCGGTAGAGTTTTGTTTGACATCTTCCCCCTCGCTATAAATGTTTTAAAATTTATTTGTTATTAGGGTGGAGCAAATTTGACTTTTTTCGAATTTCGAAAACGTCGCGGTCGGAAAAGTTGCCTTTTATGGTCGATATTAACACACAAAAATATTTGAGCTGTAGAACAATGACTTTGGGTTCCTTTTTTGACTTGAAAATCGGAATCGGCAAAGTGAGTATATCCCAATGGTGGGTTTAAAAAGTACCTTTTGGAAATTCAGATTTTAATGGGGTAAAAAATTGTACTTTAGTACTTTTGCGATCTCCTGAAATCTGCTCAAGTACACCCAAAAAAAAACAGTGGGTATTCAATACTAAAAATTTAACTAAATTTTAGTCCAAAAGGACCTAGTGCAGGAATTGGTAACCGATACTAATATCATTCAAAACCAGTAAAAATTACTAATTTTAGTACTTTGTAGATACTTAAATTAGTAACTTATTAGTAGATTTTGGTACAAAATCACTTACTAAACCTTTTACTGTAGAATTACTTTGAGTGTAGGTCTCCTCAAGTAGAGATGTGCACGTGAGTGATTTTTGACTCACACTCACTCACGCTTACAACAGCAATTATTCAATCAATCACGCACACTCACTCATGAGTATATGAGAAAATTTTTTTTAAATTTTAACCCACAAGGAGGGTCTTCCACAGGACACCCGCCGATTGTCCTGAAACTTCAATATGGGAATGGGGGGAGAAAAATAAGAGTTACCTGTTATTTTTAGCTCCCACAATCTCAAATTTAAACAAGTACGAAAGCTATAGTCGGTTAAGACCGACCATATAATACCCTACACTAGCGTTTTCCGGAAAATGGACCGGTTGGATTTGTCTTTTATTAGATCTTTATTTAGTGTAGAAAACGCACACAGATCAAATTTTAGTGGAATTCGGTTATTTTTTGCTAATAGACCGATTTAACTGAATATCAGTCGAAATTTTTATATGGGGGACTAAGTCCAACAATGGTCCAATTATATTCCAATTTGATTTAGTTACTAAAGTACACGTTTAACACCTAAAAATAAAATGTTTATCAAATATTTCCATTTTTATGAATTTTGAGCGAATTATGTGAATATCGGGAGGGTGGTTTGTATGGGGACCACCAAAAGAACTGACCCGATTCCTTTGAAATTTAGAACGATGATTCGTGTATACATTATATAATTTGATTACGTGTTAAATTTATACCTATAATAATACGATATCTATAACAATACGGTTATTAGAGTCATTTAAGTCTAACCCAAAGGGGGCGTTTGTATGGGGGATAGGTCTTACCATGGACCGATTTTCTCCAATTTCAATAGGCTTTGTCCTTGGGCCAAAAGATGCTTAAGTTTCAAATTTCAAGCCAATTTATTGAAAATTGAGATCTGTATCGTGCTTAAACCGATAGATGGACATACGAACGGACAGACGGACGGACCGACATCGCTAAATCGACTCAAAAAGTAATTCTGAGTCGATCGGCATAATAGAAGGTAGGTCTAGGACCAATGTTTCGGGTAGTTACAAACATCAGCACAAACTCATTATACACTGTACCACAGAGTGGTGTAGGGTATAAAAAGGGTTGCCACCTTTATGGGCTCTCAGGAAAATCCGAATAATAGCCGAACTAGCAGAAATTTCGCCAAACGAAAAAATACGGGTCAGCCTAATTTTAATAGAGATTAATGTGTTCGGCATCCATTGCACATGGATCCCGAACACATTCGGTTATACACATGTATTCAACACGAATGTCAACAAAACTCACAACTAAGAGCATAAAAATACAATAACAAGCTGGTTGATGTCGCTTTGTTTAAGAAATGTACTAACACATGCATATTTATATTCATACAACAATGCATTTATATACTCTCTTTCTGCCGACCACTGAACTAACCCAACGTTTTTACGTTTTTAAAAATAATGACTTAACGAAGCCAAATTTGAACACGGAATATGTCCCATTGAATAGGCATTCAAAAGACCTTTCGATCTGTATAAAATGTTCATATAGTTTCTTTTGAAGGAATGTGAAAAATCCACAAAAAGCGAAAAAAATCCCGTTTTCCTCCCTCCCCTTTGAACCGCTAAATGTGAGATTGAGCAGCTAAGACAAAACAGGTGACTTTAATTTTCCTCCTCTCTTTCTCATATGCCAGATTCAGGACAATCAGTGGGTGTCCTATGAAAGACCTTCCTTGTAAGTGGAGGGTATAAAAACATTCTGAAAAATAAGAAATTATAATTTCCGACTTTAATGGGGTAAAAAAACACAACCTTCTCTTTGGTACTTTTTCTCTCTCCCACAACTTGGAATGTAGGATAACACAGCGAAAAAAAAACATTTTTTGTTCTCCTGTAGTAAAAATAACCTAGCAAACTTTTCGATTGCTGGTAATGGGTTTTGTAATCAGAAATAATATTGGGAAGTAACTACATTTGATGAATCACTTTTTTATGAAAGTCTTTATAATAGAGATGGGTACATGAGCAGATTAGAGCGTGATTCACGTGATTTACACGCGATCACGCGTGAGTGTGACTGAATTAGATTTTACTCACGTGATTGTGAGTGAGTGTGAGTGCAGAAAAAAATGTGTGAGTGAGTGTGCGTGAGTAAGATTTTTTTTGTGAGTGAGTGTGCGTGAGTCGATTTTTTTGCGTGAGTTTGTGTGATTTATTTCCTCTTCATATTTCCTTTCGTACCAAAAAAATCAACAAAATAACATTAAAATTCGGCAAAATTTAGGATTTCGTACGAAAAAAGAAAAAAAAATTAAAATTTCGCGGAACTTTAAATTTTTTCTTCAAATTTTTGAAATTTTAGTTTTTGAAATTTTTTTTGTATAAATAAAAGTTTCGTGAGTGTGAGTCAACGTGAGTTTGAGTGAAGCTTGTGTGAGTGCACGTGAGTGTGAATTGTATTAAATTTACTAACGTGATTGTGAGTGAGTGTGAGTAGAAAAATTATGATCGTGAGTGACTGTGCGTGATTCAAAAATTCCTGTCGTGAGCGTGAGTGAGTGTGAGTCACTCACGCGCCCATCTCTACTTTATAATTCCACAAATTTTAAATATGTTACAAATTAGAATCATATCCATACAAGCCTTCGCTTTTTACAGTGTGTAAAACAAAAAAAGTATAAATTAAACGAATTATTATAACAAATATATTCCACATGTCGTATCAATATTGTGCAGCAAAAAAAAATTGAATTTTGTAACAAAAAAATAAAAACTCCCCAAAAAAAGGGTAACACAACATTTTCAATACGAAATAAATTTTATAAAAAAAGGGTGTTGTAGAGGGTGTGAGAATAACCAAAAAAGTAATAATAAATTTATGATAAAACCTTGAACAATTTTTTTTTTTATTAAAAAACCAACAAATTTTGCCTCAAAATGTTGGCGTGGAAAATCTTTTATGACAATATCATAAAAAATAATATGATGTTAACTTTTCCACCAAATAGCCTTGACTTAAAAGCCACTAAGCAACCCTTAATACTTTCAAATAAAAAAAAGGGAAAAGCATTAGCTAATTTTAGTTATTTTTTTTAGACATTAATATTAACAAATGACATAATTAGCAGGTAAAATTATATTACAACGACAGAAAAAACCCTATCCTTTATCCTTTTTTTTGTAACCCTACGCAATAAAAAAAATAACAGGAATTTTTAACTAAAACTCAGCAATTTTCATTAGAATTCAGCATTGTGTAACCCTTACAAAACTATTAGCAACAAAAAAAGTATTGTTTGAATCTTGCATTTTTAACCACTGCCAACCAAAAAATTTGAGTGAAAAAATTATACATTTTTCGCAAAAAAATTACGAATTCTAACATAATCCTTTATTGCCTGTTTACGCCTTTTTCGTCTTTTTAATTACTGTTTTAAGAATACAACTATAAATGATAACCTTGACTTTGGGAAAAAAGGATGAAATTTTCAGAAAATCCATGGCCTATTATACATATAAATAGTTTTTATGCGTCTGGTTAAAAGTCAATTTCTTTTATGTTTTTTTATAATTAAAAGGATTTTTTGTTTGATCATAAATCACAAAATATTTTCAAAAGTTATCCACCTTCGGTTCTAAGTACTCTATAAGTGTAATAAAGAGAAAAAAAATTGCATCGTTGATTTGTTTTCAATTAACATGATGTTATATTAACAAAAAAATGTTATTTCTATTGACAAATGAAATATTTTAAATGTAGCTTAACACAATTTGTCAATATAACAAAATGTAAATTGTGCCAAATATGCAAAAAGCTCTCTGAGTAATAGTTTTTGAGTTACATAATTTTCCAAATTCTCAGAACCCTATACTCATGTCTCTTAATTTTCAATAAAAATTTAAAATGGTCATATCTCCAAAACTAAGCAAGATTGGGATCACATTCCCATTCTTGTTTTTGGACCAAATTCATACACAAAAAAAAAATAAATAACAAATTTGAGTGAATTTTTAATAGTACTGAGTAAAAAATTACTCAATTTTTCATCAGTAAACGATTTAATAGTATTGAGTAAATTTTTAATAAAAAATTATTAAATGCTTACTAAAAAATTTTAGTAAATTTTTAATGGACACAATTAAAAATTGAATTAAAAATTTTTCGATTTTTTAGGTAACTTTTTAATTGCTCAAAATTGATCAAGTAATTAAAAATTTACTCAAAATTGAGCAATTTATTTTTTAAAAAAGTTTCTCATTTTTTTCAAAAAAAATGTGGTTTCAAACTTTATGTCTTAAAGACATAGGAAAATCAATTCAAAAATACTCAAATTGTTTTTCTCAATATTTTTTTCTGTGTAGGTATTATTGAGTTAACGATGTATTGATAACTTCAAATTTTTATATTTTCTATAGAAAATTATTGAGTTTCGGTGTATAGATAAGTTTTAGAATTCATTTGAAAATCGTAGAGTTAAAAATGTTACAGTAACTTAAAATTTTCTATAGAAAATTATTGAGTTCTCGATATCTCGAAATTTTCTATAGAAAATTATTGAATTATCGATGTAATGATAATTTTAAATTTTGTATGGAAAATTATAGAGTTAGCGATAGATAACTTAAAATTTTCTATAAAAAATTATAGTTTTTTTTTTTTTAAATTATATAGTTAACAATAACCTCAAATTTTCTATAGAAAATTATAGTTATCGATAGATAATTTAAAATTTTCTATAGAAAATTATAGTTTTTTCTGTAGAAACTATATAGTTAGCAAAACCGCAAATTTTCAATAGAAAATAATTGAGTTATCGATGTGTCGATAACTAAAATTTTCCATAGAATATTATTGGGTTATCGATAACTTCAAATTTTCTAAAAACAAATTATAGAGTTATCGATGCATCGATAACTTCAAATTTTCTATAGAAAATTATAGAGTTATCCATGTATCGCTTACTTCGAATTTTCTATAGACTATTATAGAGTTATCGATATATCGATAACTTCAAATATTCTATAAAAAACTATAGAGTTATCGATGTAACGATGTCTTCAAATTTTTTATAGAAAATTATAGAATTATCGATGTACCGATAATTTAAATTTTCTATAGAAAATTTTGAGTTGTCCATGTATCGATAACTTCAAATTTTCTATAGAAAATTATTAAACTATCAATGTATTGATAAAATAAAAATTTCTATGGGAAATTAATAAACTATCGATCACTTAAAGATTTCTAAAGAAAATTAATGAGTTATCGATGTATCAATAACTTCAAATTTTCTATAGAAAATTATAGAGTTATTCATGTATCGATAACTTAAAATTTTACATAAAAAATTACAGAGATATCGATGTATCGATAACTTTAAATTTTCTATAGGAAATTATAGAGATATCGATGTATCCATATCTTCAAATTTTTAAAAGAAAATGATAGAGTTATCGTTGTATTAATAACATCAAATTTTCCACAGAAAATTATAGAGTTATCGAAGTATCGATAACTTCAAACTTTCTATAGAAAGTTACAGAGCTATCGATATTTCTATAAAATCAAATTTTCTATGGCAAATTATGTATCAATACCATCAAAATTTCTATAGAAAATTATTGAGTTATCGATATATCGATAACTTCAAATTTTCTAAAGAAAATTATTGAGTTATCGATATATCGATAACTTCAAATTTTCTCTAGAAAATTATTGAGTTATCGATATATCGATAACTTCAAATTTTCTATAGAAAATTTTCTATAAAAAATTATTGAGTTATCGATAACTTCAAATTTTGTATAGAAAATTATTGCGTTACGATATCTTTATATAGAAAATAAAATAGTAATCGATATATCGATAACTAAAAATTTTCTATTATTGAATTATGAATGTATCTAATCTTCAAATTTTCTAACGAAAATTATTAATCTATCGATGTATCAATAACTTCAAATATTCTATAGAAAATTACTGAGTTAACGACTTATCAATAACTTTAAATTTTCTATAGAAAATTATTGATTTATCGACATATCAATAACTTAAAATTTTCTGTAGAAAATAATTGAGTTATCGATATATCGATAACTTCAAATTTTCTGTAGAAAATAATTGAGTTATCGATAAGTTAAAATTTTCTTTAGAAAATTATCGATAAATTCAAATTTTCTGTACACAAAAAAAAACTTTGTCAAATTACTAGGAAAAGTCTCGTAATCCTATTTAACAATATTTGACAGTTTTCCTTGTTTTTTAACAAACAAATTTGGATCACAATTTACATTTTTTTTGTAATTTTACAATTTTTTTGTAGTTTTACAAATTTCCAAGATAATTTTACAAAAAAAAAATCTAGTAAATTCACGAAAATTTCTTGTAATTTTAATTGCGCCAAAAAAACCCGTTAATTTACAATTTAATTGGTAAAAAGCTTTTAAATTTACAAAACTGTTGGTAAAAAGCTTGTAAAATTACTAGGAACTCTCGTAAAAGAGGAGGTAGCAAAAAATATAGTAAAGTTACGAAACCTCCTTGTAAATTTTATCGTGTCAAAAAATTTTTAAATTTTATTGGCAAAAACCTTGTAAAATTACAAAATTATTGGTAAAAAGCTTGTAAAATTATACGAATTTTTGTCAAATAGGAGGTATCAAAAAAAAAAGTTACAAGTTTTTCTTGTAATTTTACAAGGTTTTTTTAGTGTAGGAATTTGTTGAGTTGTCGATGTATTGATAACTTCAAATTTTCTATTGAAAATTATGTTCTGAATCGATTACTTAAAATTGTTTATAGAAAAATATTCTTTAATCGATGCATCGATAACGTAAAATTTACTTTAAAAATTATTTGAGTTATCGATGTCTCCATAACATCGAATTTATTATAGAAAATTATTGTATATCGATTTATCGATAACTTAAAATTTTCTGTAGAAAATTATTGATAGAAATTATAGAAAATTATAGATTTATCGATAACTTTAAATTTTCTATAGAAAATCATAAAGTTATCGATGTATCGATAGTTAAAAATTTTCTATAGAAAATTATTGAGTGGTCGATGTATCGATTAATTTAATATAAATTTATCAAAAAATTCACTGTAAGTACGTGAAATTGACACACCAAAACGCCGAGAAACGTAAACTTAATTTTGGGTCGTAAAACACAGTGGCACGCCATGGCGTTCTCCGTTTTGACAGATCAGGTCAATATTAAGAAATATTTAATTTTTAAGTTTGTGATTTTCAAGCGATATTTTATTGTTTTTTAAGAAAGTTGAGAAATTGAAGAAAACAATTTTATTATACTCGCCCAAATTAATTGTTCATCAATGTAAGAGTAAATTTTCGACTAATAAATACTAAATAAAGTAATTTTAAAAGAGTTTTTGATGGATAGTCCTAGGAAAATTTAATAAAAACTCGTTGAAAATCGCAAAACTTTAAAATGAAATATCTCTTGATTTTGACCTTTTTCTATAGAAAATTATTGAGTTTTTGATGTTTCGAGAACTTAAATTTTTTATTGAGAATTATTGAGCTATCGATACATCGATATTTTAAAATTTTCTGCAGAAAATTATGGAGCTATCAACATATCAATAACATCGAATTTCCTCAGACAACTACTTAGCTAATGATTTATGGATTAATTTAATAGGAATTTTATTGAGTTATCGATAACTTCAAATTATGGAGTTTTCGGTAACTTAAATTTTTCTATAGAAAATTATTGAGTTATCGATACATTTTCATCTTCAAATATTTTATAAGAAATTATAGATAAATCTATAACACAGAATTTCCTTTTGAAAATTATTGAGTTATCGATGTCTCCAAAACACAAAATTTTTTTAAAATAATTATTGAGTTATCGATGTATTTGTGGGGACCCATAAGGACCCCACAATTAAAAAGAAATTATATTTTATAAAAAGTTTGATGTTTATTTATTGACTCTAGAAATTAAATTAAAAAATTATAAAATTTTGAAAAACAATAAATACATTTAAACAAAAACTACTTAAATTATTTTCTACTTTTACAAAGTAGAAACTATGTAGGGCAGCCCCTACAGTATTGCCTGTTAAAAAATTCCTTTAATCCGAATTAAAATTTTTACTTTTCAATTCTAAGAACACATGAATAATTAAAACGACACCAATTTAGAGAAAGTTATAGGAGAAATCGAAAACATCTTATTTGTAACCATTAACATTATACTTTTTGTAGCCACTTAATTTTTGTTTTCTTAAAAAATTTATGTTTTTAAACAACCCATAAACATTAATTTCACAGATTAGCACAGGTTTTTTTTTCTTGTTTTCCACAAAAAAACATAGAAAGTATTACACAAAATCTAAAACAAAACCAAAAACCCCTTAAAGTATTAAAACCACAATAACCGCCCGAAAAATGAAATCAGTGTCTACTGATAACAAAAAAAAAATAAATTCTTGTTTTGCTCCTCAAATGGAAATTATAGCAAATCAAAACAGCAGACACCTTTGGAAATTAGAAAATAAGCCGACAAATTCCTAGAACTTAAATTGAGCTATCAAAATGTAATAGGTATCCTTTGAAAGGTTATATTTCTGTTTTTTCACTATCTTCCAGACATGTCATCATGTGTCACCTGAATATTTTTTGTAGTTTGGGTTTGTGTTTGGGTAATAATGAAATGCGTGATCTAAACCAAATCTTCCATATAAACTAAACAAACTGTTACACAAAATACTGAAAAAAACACTTTAGATTTAAAGGCAAAATGCCGACAAATTTAATGTTTTCGTTATAGTTTTAGTTTTTTTTATCAGAAATTAATACAAGCCAAAAAGGACAATAACAAATGTCAATTCAAAAACATGTCAAGAGAAAAGGAGTCTTACATAAAATATCCTGTTGTGTTTGGGTTATTTTAAATGTTAGATCATTTAACTGAATTTAAAACTTTATTTAAAAAAAAAAAAAAAAACTGTTGTGATAAATATTCCCTCTATATCCTTTTTCCAATGTCTCGTTTGCAAATGTCTCAATTATTTTAAACTCTGTAGTGATAATATAATTACTATAGAGTCATTGTTTTATTGATTTCAAAATACAGACAGCCAACAGTTGCTCGTTAGGGAGCCTTAACAAATTATTACTATTATTGTTGTTGTTTATCTGTAAATGATTATGAAGAATTTTAATATTCTTCTTTAAAAGAAGTATTGGGTTTTTCTTATGGAATACTTTTTTTTAGGAATTTACTTATTTTAAGTTTGCCTTGGATTAGAATTCATGCAGAGTTTTGGTATTTTCAATTAAAATAATCCTTGACAATTACATACAGAGTGTCACTTTTTTACTGATAATTTTTTATGGAAAATTTTAAGTTATCGTTAACTCAATAATTTTCTATAGACAGTTTTTAGTTATCGATAACTCAATAATTTTCAATTGAAAATATTTTAAGAAATCGATAATTCAATGATATTCTTTTAAAAATTTTTAATTATATAAAACTCAATAATTTTCTATAGAAAATTTTAAGTTATCGATACATCGATAACTCAATTTTTTAAAAGAAAATTTAAAGTTATCGATAACTCTATAATTTCCCATAGCAAATTTGAAGTTATCGATACATTGATAACTCAATAATTTTCTATAGGAAATATGAGGTTATCGATATATCGACAACTCAATAATTTTCTATAGAAAATTTGAGGATATCGATACATCGATAATTTAACCACTTTCTATGGGAAATTTGTAGTTATCGATACTTCGATAACTCAATCATTTTCTATTGAAAATTTGAAGTTATAGAAATTTTTAAGTTATCGTCACATCGATAACGCAATCATAATCTACACTCAAAATAATTCTACAGTAAAAGGTTTAGTAAGTGATATTGTACCAAAATCTACTAATTGGTTACTAATTTTAGTATCTTCAAAGTACTAACATTAGTAATTTTTACTGATTTTGACTAATATTAGTTAAAAATTTTAGTATTGCTTACCAATTTCTGCACTAGGTCCTTTTGGACTAAAATTAGTTAAATTTTTAGTATTAAATACCCACGTTTTTTTTTTGGGTGTATAGAATATTTTAAGTTAGAAAATTTGAAGTTATCAATGCATCGATAACTCAATAATTTTCTGCAGAAAATTTGAAGTTATCGATATATGGATAACTCGATAACTTAATAGTTTTCTATAGAAAATTCGAAGTTATCGATACATCGATAACACAATGATTTTCTATAGAAAATTTTAAGTTATCGATACATCGATAACACAATCAATTTCTATAGTAAATTTGAAGTTATCGATACATCGATAACACAATCATTTTCTATAGAAAATTTGAAGTTAACGATGCATCGAAAACTCAATCATTTTCTATAGAAAATTTGAAGTAATCGATACATCGATAACTCAATAATTTTCTATAGAAAATTTTAAGTTATCGATACATCGATAACCCAATAATTTTCTATAGAAAATTTTAATTTATTGATACATCGATAACTCAATAATTTTCTATAGAAAATTTTAAGTTATCGATATATGGATAACTCGATAACTTAATAGTTTTCTATAGAAAATTTGAAGTTATCGATACATCGATAACTCAATAATTTTCTATAGGAAATTTGAAGATATCGATACATCGATAACTCAATAATTTTCTATAGAAAATTTGAAGTTATCGATTAGAGTATTCAAAACCGAAACCGAAAACCGGTTAACCGGTTTTTTCATTTTTAGAAACTCGACCGGTTTCGAATAGTTTTGAATTTCGAATATTCGAGAAACCGGTTTTTTTGTGTCGGTTAACCGGTTTTTATAAAAAATTATAATATAATGATTTAAAATATGAATTGACATTACACAGTTTTTAGAAACACTCACAAAACTTAGCGGTACTTACATAACCAGCTTGTGGATATGTTGGTATGTAAATATCAATATATCAACGAGTTCCGGAAGTCCGTCTCTTCGTTTAATACTGAAATCAATATATACTACTATTTTTTTAAATTTGGCACCTTGGAGTTCTATGGCTAACCATTTTTTAAATTCTCCTTTTGAAATTGTTGAAATCTGAATTTAAAATTCTGATGTCTGAATTTATTATTAATTGTGCTCTTTAAACAATTCAATAAAAACAAATTTGTAAATAAAATCTCTACGGATTTCCGCTCGTAATTGCAAAAAACTAAAATTTAGTTGTTACTTTCTGTCGAAGTTTCCAGCGAAATTGTGCGACGTAAACGGTGTCATACAGATGATACATTTTCGCTATGACTTATCGATTTTGTGTTTATTGGGTTATGCCTGTTTTGTAAAAATATAATTAAGTTTAATTAATTTTTAATCTGAAGAATAAAAACCGAAAAAACCGGTTTAACCGGTTTTTTTGCTAAAACCGAAACCGGAAACCTGTTTTTCAAAAATAAGCTTTTTCGAATAAACCGAAAACCGGTTTTTGAAAATGGCCGGTTTTTTGAATACACTATTATCGATACATGGGTAACTCGATAACTCAATAATTTTCTGTAGAAAATTTGAAGTTATCGATTTATCGATAACTCAATCATTTTCTATAGAAAATTTGAAGTTATTTGTACATCGATAACTTAATAATTTTATATTTAAAATTTTAAGTTATCGTTTCATCGATAACTTAATAAATTTTCTTTATTATCGATAACTAAATAATTTTTTTTTTTTAGAAAATTGTTCGTTATCGATAACAAAATAAATTTTTTATGGAAAATTGTATGTTATCGATACATCATAACTCAATAAATTTTCTATAGGAAATTGTGATTTTATATCGGTTAATAGTTAACTCAATGCAATAACAATAAGTTATCGATAACAGAATCATATGCTATAAAAAATTGTGTCTTATTGATAACTTAATAATTTTACATTTTCGGAAGAATATTTTTTTTTCACCGGTAAATGGATAATTTCATCCATGACTCAATAAATTATTTATAGAAAATTTTAAGTTATCGATTCATAAATTTTTGACTTACTATCGATACATCGATAACTCAATACATTTTCTTAATAAAAATTTGATTTTATAGATACATCGATGACTCTATAGAAAATTTTTATTTATCGGTATATCGATAACTCAATGAATTTTCTATCGAAAATTTTTAGTTATCGATACATCGATAGTTCAATGAATTTTCTGTAGAAAATTTTTTTTTATCGATACATCGATTACTCAATGAATTTTCTATAGAAATTTTTTTGTTATCGATACATCGATAACTCAATGAATTTTCTATAGAACATTTTTTGTTATCGATACATCGATAACTCAATAATTTTTTATACAAAATCTATGCATCGATAACTCAATCATTTTCTATAGAAAATTTGAAGTTATCGATACTCAGATAACTCAATCATTTTTTTTAAAAATTTTAAGTTATCGAAACATCGATAACTCAATAATTTTCTATACTCAATAAATTTTTAATATTATTTTTTTTATTTATCGATACATCGATAACTCAATGAATTTTCTATATAACTTTTTTTTTATCGATACATCGATAACTCAATAAATTTTCTAAAGAAATTTTTTGTTATCGATACATCGATAACTTAATGAATTTTCTATAGACATTTCTAGTTATCGATACATCGATAACTTAATGATTTTTTAATAGAAAACTATGAGTTACCCATAAATCAATAGCTCAATGAATTTTCTATAGAAAATTTTTGTTATCGACACAATGAATTTTCTATAGAAAATTTTTAGTTATCGATACATCGATAATTTTAATGAATTTTCTATAGAAAATTTTTTGTTATCGACAACTCTATGAATTTTCTATAGAAAATTTTTAGTTATACCAATAACAATAAATTTCGATAGAACATTTTTAGTTATCGATACATCGATAACTCAATAATTTTTTATAGAAAATTTGGAGTTGTCGATACACCGATAACTCTATAATTTTCTTTAGAAAATGTTAAGTTATCGATACATCGATAGCTCAATAATTTTCTATGGAAAATTTGAAGTTATTTTCTATAGATAGCTTTATGTTATCGATACATCGATAACTCAATGAATTCTCTATATATATAAATTTATAAATTTATAGTTATCGATACATCGATAACTCAAGAAATTTTATATAAAAAATTTTATGTTATCGATACATTGATAACTCAATGCAATAGCAATAATTTATCAATACATCGATAACAAAATCATTTGCTATAAAAAAAAAATTGTGTTATTGAAAACTTAACAATTAAACATTTTCTGCAAAAATGTTTTTGTTATCGATAACTCCATTAATTTAAAAAAAATTTTATTCTTTCGATAACTTAATCATTTTCTGTGTAATAAAATTTCTAATTGGCAATTCTAACCCTTTTATCCTTCTTCAATCTTTCAAACAATTGACCAAAACGATAATAAAAAAAAGCAAAACAAAAATCATTTCTTTGATGATCATAAAAATAAATGCGCAACAATAAAAATAAAATTTTCTATTTGATGAAATCATACAGAAGAAAATCAGTTTGCAAAAAGAAATCTAAATCTAAACTATGCCCCATATCCATCCACATCCACTGGCTGGTTATTTGGTAGGTCAGTCATTTAGCATGATTTCATTTTAAATGTTTATTTTATTATCCAAGAAAATGACGCCAAAGTGGCCGAAAATAAAAGATACAATAACACACAACAACACAAATGCCATATAAGTACCTTTTCACAAAACAATTTGGCCAATGGTCAATGGCCACTTGGGGGAAAAAAAATATTATTATGGTGTACTGGATGGGATACTTTAAATACAACACAACTTTTAATAGCCCAGAAAGGACAACAAACAAAGGACGACAACAAAAAAAAACGAAACATAAATACATAATAAAATTCAAATGTATTTGTGATAAAAATCAAATGTTCCATTTGCAAAAATAAAAAAAATAAAAAAGAAAATTGACGTTAAATAAAATTTAGTTTGTTCGTAATTTCTTTTTGTTAAGAGGATAAAGTTTTTAAAACTTTTTTTCTTGTATTTAGTTGAAGTAAAGGGGGAAATGGAGACATATTTTAATCATTTTGATATACAAAAACCATGATTTTCTTTTCCGGTTAATGTGGGATTTATTTTTATTTTTCACAAATACACCCTTGTGGCCATTATTATGGTTACAATGTGGTAGGGTGTAAAAAGGGTAGTGATACTTATTTACATTTTAATACGTAAATTGCAAATTTATTGTAAGTTTGGACAGATTACACGGTGCAACATTTTTGAAGTCATACACTGAGGGGAAAAACATATTTAAATCAAAAATGTCCATATTTATTTTAAATATCGTGAACCTATATTCAAAATATGCCAACTCAAATTTGGCCGAAATGAGTTTCCAATGGCAAATAGCTCCCCTATGCAATACCCAACTGTGATAAAAATTTCTGAACAAATAAATCATTTGTTGTCGTTTTACATCCATTTTTGTTATTCTTCTAACTCAAAGTACATATTTTTTTGGTGAAAACAAATGCCAACTCCCATTGTAAATTTCCAAAAATTTTTAAAAAAATTTTTATAAAAAAAAAATAGACCACATATCTTATTGCATTTGCCATGTTGAACACGAATCTTGTAAAGATTTTGATATCAATGACTGGTTCTCCAGATATTGCCATTTTTAAAATATCGGTAAATAGTGTTTGCAAAAAAAAAATGCTTATACTTAACTTTTATACTTTTATAACTTTTAAACTATTTATTAGATTGAAACATTATGAGCGGGAAAAATAAAGTCAATGATATAAGCTTTCAAAATAGCTAGTTTGGAGTGACCCTATTACAGTGGCGGGTACAGCCTTTGGCTTTGGGGGAGGAAATTTTTTTTTACTTCAAAGAAAAAATCGTAATGTTTTGTCGGACGAGCAAAAACAGGGATACGTTTTATTTGCAAAAAAAAAAATATGGGAAAGCTATAAAATCATAAAATTTATTAGTTTTTGCCGAAGCAGTTTTTTTGTGATCGTTTAGATAATTTTTTTTTTTTGCTTTTTCTAAATCTGAGAATTTTTCAATTGAATAAATTCGTCCTACATAGAAAATATCAGATGATGAAAAAATGCTTTTTTATAGAACAAATATCTCAGAATCTAAGACTTCTTCTTTACGAAAAATGTTTCAGAATCTAAGACTTTTTTCGTATAGAATAATTTTTGGATTCTAAAAACTTTTTTCCACAAAAAAAGTCTTTGATTTTGAGAACAGTAGTGCGATTCAGTAACTTTTTTAACGAAATTATCGATATCGTTAACTAACGAGAATTGTCGGTTGTTTTAACGAATATGTGATTCTATAATTTTTTCAATTATCGACAAGAATTAACGAAAAACTAGTTAGTTTGAAATTTGTTTATTTTGAAATTGTATTGAGAACCGAAAATTTTCGTTAACTTTAACTTCAAAAAAATTTTTGTTGATAAGTTAACGATTTTCAATAACGACAAAATTCGGTAGAAAAAAGTTATAGAATTGCTTTCAAAGACAATTGTCGATAATTAACGATTTTTGACAATATAACTATCGATTTTTGTCGTTAAAAAGTTAGTGAATTGCGCTATAGGTCTCAGATAATTAGATTTGTTCGTACACACAGAAAATAGATTCAGTTGTTGCAACTGAATTGTTTGCCAACTGAATTTTTGCGGTTGCACCAACTATCACAATATTCAGTTGCCTCTACTGCCAATTCAGTTGTCTCTACCGGTAAATATCTATCATAAGAACCGAATATTTTTATGTTAAAATTGACATTGGTTAGAGTGATCGAATTTTAAAAAGCGTTATATAGTTGTACCAATCAATATTTTTTTAAACTGTTTCTTTTGAAATAAAAATTTTTAATATTTTTTTCAAGCAATTTTACTAATTTATTTGATTGTAAAAATTTTAAAATTTATAAAGTGAAATAAATACATACAATAGAAAAATAAATTAAAACTGGAAATAAATAAAAAATAAAATAGAAAAAATTTAACATCTAAGAATTAAAAAAAAAAAAAAAATGTCTCAGAATCTGAACGACTTTCAAGAGCAAAAATAAATCGAAGTTAAATTATATCTCTTAAGAAAACATGTCAATGAAAAAATAAAAAAAATATCTCAGACTTCTAGAATTTTTTTATATAAACATATATCAGAATCCTAGTATTTTTTAATAGAAAAAAAGAAAAAGTCTCAAATTCTGAAATTTTTCCTATACAAAAAATCTCAGATTTGGAGAAAAAGTTTTAGGTTCTGAAAAATTTTTCCTTCAGAAAAAGTCTCAGATTTTGAGTAATTTTTCCTATAGAAAATGTCTCCGATTCTGAGAAAAGTTTTGAATGAAACTTTCTTAATTTCAATATTCTGGCATTTACAAACCTTAAATTTGTTACCACTCTCTGGACACTTTGGACTCTAAGGATTTCTTGGAAACTGCACCAAAGTTTTTTATAGTTGGCTCAAAAAACGATTTTATTGTAGACTTCTGGGTAAAATATAATCTTTAGCATCTGCATTAAAGTTGCGTGTGCAAATACCTAAAATAAGAGTTATTAATTTAAATTGATTGTATTTCGGCAGTGGTATCAACTTACCGTCAACATTTATAACATTTTTTACGAATTTTTACATGAATTTTATTTAAAAATTTGAAAAACGTCTGAACACAATAACATTTTAGTTTTAAATGATTACTATTTTCATTTTTTTTGACGCAAAACGTTTTGTAATTGAAATGAAATCCTAACGACCAATTATAAGTTAAGAATACCAATAAAAATTTATAATTTAGTAAAATTTTTCAAAAATAAAAAAAAATATTGAAAATTTGGTTAAGTTAACCAACATTTTCAGTTGTGGATACTATTACCTAATGTTTTTGGAATTTATTAATTTAAACAAATGATTATTGGTCGAGAGGGAAAATAAAGACTAAAAGAAACGGTTGTACTTACTAAATATTTTTCAAAAACTTTATTAGTTTTAAGTTTGGGTATATTAACCAAATTATTAGTTGTTGATACATCCATTCGGTCACGATTGAAAATTAATTATTACTACTGTTATTTATTTGGTATGGTGATAAAAAATTTACAATCGCAACTAAAAATGTATAAGATTTATCAAAATTCCGTTTTCATAATGGAATTCCAACTAAACATTTCTCTGTGTGTACTAAAATTTAAAAAAAGTTTAAAATTCTGGAACTTTTTCCCCTAAAGAAAAAGTGTCAGATTCTGAGAAATTTATCCTTTATAAAAAGTATCAGATTGTAAGAACTTTTTACGTCAGCAAAAGGATAAAATTCTGATTCAAAGACCATTTTAGAAAGAGTCTGAGATTCTGAGACCCTTTCCAAAAGAAAAAGTTAGAGTTTTATATTCCAAAACCTTTTTCTTATATAAAAAAGGCATTTTTTTCTAAAGAAAACGTCTCAGATTTTGAGACCTTTTTTTTCTATAGAAAAATTCATACGTTCTGAGACCTGTTTCCTAAAGAAAAAGTGTCAGATTCTGAGAAATTTTTCCTACAGA
This sequence comes from Pegoplata infirma, assembly GCA_963921195.1. Taxonomy (NCBI): domain Eukaryota; kingdom Metazoa; phylum Arthropoda; class Insecta; order Diptera; family Anthomyiidae; genus Pegoplata; species Pegoplata infirma. The sequence continues at coordinate 23,106 of CAWUER010000036.1, forward strand.
ATAAGTCTAAAATTTTGGAATTCTGAGACCTTACTCCTATAGAAAAAGCCTTAGATTCTAAGACCTTTTTCCCATAGAAAAAGTCACAGATTCTGCGACCTTCTTCCAATTGATAAAGTTTCAACTTCTGAGACTTTTCTTCAACAATAAAAAGTCTCAGACTTTGAGACCTTTTTCTTTTTAAAAAAGATTCAGATTTTGAGACCTTTTCCCTTAAGATAAGTCTCCAGTTCAGAGATTCTGAGACCTCTTTCCTATAGAAAAAGTCTCAACTTCTTATTTTCATACCGAAAAAGTCTCAAATTCTACGACCTTTTTTCCTATAAAAAAGTCTCAAATTTTGATACCTTTCTTCAGTAGAAAAACTCTCAGATTCTGAGACTTTTAGAATTTGGGAATTCTTGTACAAAAATCCGAAAAAGAAAATGTTTGAGGATGTGAAAAATTTTAGAGTTTTTTGTACCTTTTTGTATGGAAAAGGTTTCAGATTCTGTGACCGATTCTAAGACATTCTGAAAAAGTTTTCCAAAATAGTTTTTCAAACGTTGGACTACATATATTAGACTATAACATTTTTAGAGTATTTAGTACACTTTTTCTAGGAAAAAAGTCTCAGATTCTGTGACCAATTCTTAGACATTCTGAAAAAGTTTTCCAAAAAGTTTTTCAAATGTTAGACTACTTTAAAAATTTTTAAGTTCTCCCTATAAACATTTTTAGATTTTTTTCGATGAAAAATTTTTGGATTTCGAGACTTTTTTCCTTCGGAAATTTTTTTAGAAAATTTCCATCTTTCTTTTTTCTTCTTTTTCTTTCTTTTCCTTTCTTTTTCCTTTTTTATTTTTTTTTATTTTTGAAATTTGGTCTGGGGGGGAAATTTCCACTTTCCTAAATGCCAACTCTGAAAAATACGGAAACAAGTGCAAAATATAAAATTTTTGGCATATGTAAAAATTATTTTGAATATTAAAACCATCTTATGGAAGGTACATTGTTTTTTGTTACAATAATATGCGAAATAACTAGTTTTTTAGCTCTCCTGAACAGTAAGCTTTTTCGAGTTGGCATTTATTGAATGTATGTAGTAGAGATGGGCGCGTGAGTGAATTTTGACTCACGCACGCTCACGTTCACGAAATAAAAATATTGCTCACGCACGATCACGCACGAAATTAATTTTTCTGCTCACGTTCACGCACGCTCACGTGAGTAATTATTATGTTTCTCACGCTCACGAAAACTCACGAAATTAAAATTAACAAATTTTTATTTTTATTTTTTTCGATTTCTTACACTCAAAGAATTATGTAGGTAAATTCCAGTGAATATTCACTTAAAACAAATGAAATTTTATTTAAAAACCATTCCACTGTTTATTCGTTTAAAATAAAAACACATTACAGTCAATTTTAAATGTTAATTTAATGACTAACCAAAACATTAAAAAACTAGTGAATATTCAGTTATTTTGTATTGAAAAACAGTAAAACTATAGAAGAAATTTTTTACTGCCGAAATTAAATGTAACAGAAAATTCGTTTTTAATACAGTAAATTATTTTTTTTAAACTACAGAAACAGTAAAAAAATTAAGTCCTTTATAAAATAAGTGATTTTTCTTTTAAAATGACTTTACTGATTAATTTTTAAAATAACCTACAAACAGTTAATGACATAATTTTCTTAGTGTACATAAAAAGTATTGATTTCATTAAAACAATAATAAAAATGTATTTTAATTACAATTTTGTATTAATTACCCTCTATTTCTACTTGTTTTTTGTTTCAAACAGCACAAAATAATCACGCAAACTCACGAAACAAAAATTACTCACGCACGCTCACGCACGAAACTTTTTTTCTAATCACGCGCACTCACGATCACGTGAGTAAAAACAAATTTTACTCACGATCACGCGTGATTCATGCGTGAATCACGTGAATCACGAAAAATTCGTGTCACGCGCGCATCTCTAGTATGTAGTTCGACAATATGTAAGTTCAAACGACAATAAAACATTTAAATTTGCAAAATCTATTGAATTTTGAGAACATTTTTCGCAGCAACTACGTCCAAAGTTGACCATTGAAGATCGTTTGAATAATTGTCCGCTGAAGATTTTAATTTTGTACTTTGATAACTATAATAAAAAGGAATTATAAGATTTTTTTTTTGCAAAATTTAAGTTTGCTTACCTTTTTCTTAAATTGATCTGCAAAAAACCATTGCGTGTGTTTCTTTTCTTTTTATTTACGATGTAAATCCGATTTTACTTCGATTTAAGCAAATAAAAAAATTAATTGTTGAAATATTTTTATTTTTTTTATTTTTCAATTTTGACAAAAAACGAAAATATAAAATTTAAAACCAACTCATTTGTTTGAGCTGGAAAAGGGCTTGAATAATAGACTGAAATTAAAGTTTAAAGGCTCCGACACAATGTCCGAGTACTCTGTACTACAGAGTGCCATCTCTAAAAATAGAGAAGACATCATACAAAAAATGTGTAAGTGCGAAAGAGAAAGGAACAAAATCTACTCTCTGGCACAGAGTACTCTGTCATTGTGAATTCAGCTTAAAGGCTTCGACACAATGTCAGAGTACTCTGTACTACAGAGTACCATCTCTAGAAATAGAGACACCATCATACAAAAAATGCGAAAGTGCGAAAGAGAAAGGAACAAAATCCACTCTCTGGCACAGAGTACTCCGTCATTGTGAATTCAGCTTAAAGCCGTATTCACAATGTTGGAGTACTCGAATCTGTGGAAAATTTTATACCTTTCCCATTTGCACTTTCATACACCCAAAAAAAAACATAGGTATTCAATACTAAAAATTTAACTAAATTTTAGTCCAAAAGGACCTAGTGCAGAAATTGGTAACCAATACTAAAATTTTTTACTAATATTATTCAAAACCAGTAAAAATTACTAATTTTAGTACCTTGAAGTTACTAAAATTAGTAACTAATTAGTAGATTTTGGTACAAAATCACTTACTAAACCTTTTACTGTAGAATTATTTTGAGTGTATTTTTGAATTTGACCGTTTCAATTCACTCCAGAGTCAAACATGTTCTACTCTGGAGTTTCCAATCTGCGTTAACAGAGCATATGTTAACCCTTAACTAGGGTTGCCAGACGTCCCGCATTTGGCGGGATTGTCCCGCTTTTCATAACCGATTCTCGCGTCCCGCACGGGATTCCATATTCCCGTTTTTTTTGCAATTTTTGTTAACAACAACTATTTTTTAGTAAAAAATTTTTACTATAAAAGCCTAACAGCCTTACCATAGAAAAATAAAATATATTTAAAACCAGCTTTTAATTTTATTTCCATACAAATTGTTTTTGTTTTAAAAATCGACTTTCAAAAAATGTATTGAAAATTTGAAATTTAAAATAAAACTTTTGTTAAAATAGACTTTTTGTTTTCTTGTGGTAAGGGCCTAAGTTTTTAAAAGGCTTATTTGTAAGCTTTTGTAAAATTGGTTTTACCACAAATGATGTGGATTTAGAACCTTTTTAAGAAACAAATAAAGGTCTATTCACACCTGAGGTGAAATCTCGATCGAACGAGATTTCGATCATATGATCTGCATCATTTTATACACATATGATCGAAATCTTGTTCGAATGAGATTTCATCTCAGGTGTGAATTGGGTTTGAAAAAAAAAAATATTTTTCAAAAAATTTACGCTAAAAGTTGCACAATATAGAGTACATTCCGGGAAAAATATTTATAAAATTTCCATGGAGTAATTCTGGTCCAGCGTTGTATCTTCAAAATGGAAATGTGTGTACTAAAATTTGCTTTAGCTTAATTAGTCTTTAAAGCAGCGCAAAAAAAAATATTTTGAAAAATAAAACATTTTTTCTATTTCAAAATGCACTAGTGGTTGGTATTTAAAACAATAAAACTCGACAACATGCTGCTAAATTTTTCAGTTTTGTTCAAAAAATATTTTTGTCCCGCGAAAATTTTTAAAATCCCGCCATTTTTGTAATTTTTGGGAGTTTGTCCCGCATTTTCGAAATAAAATTCTGGCAACCCTACCCTTAACAGAGAAAAAATACACCTCTGTAAAAGTACCATCTCTAATAACGTTTATCACAATGGACCTCAGAGTCTACGTGTGTTGACGTAAAACGTCAGCAGCCACTCACAACCTAATAACGTCATTAAAAAAATATAAAAACAAAACAAATATGAATAATTTGTATGAAGTTTTAATAAAAAAATATTTAAAAAAATTAGTTTTTAATAAATTAATTACTTACGAAAATTTTAATTGCGTGATTTTGTGAAATAATAAGAAAGGTAAGTCAAATGTCATATAGAATCTGACAGAACTTCAATCTGCATTTTGCACAGTTAACATTTTAAACTTTGACATGGATTGGAGTGACTCTGACATTTTGAACGTAGCTTAATTCAAGTGAAATTTAAAGCACTTGAATTTTTATTTTTTGGTGTCTATTGGGATGTTTTTTATCCACGCCCACAAAAGAGGGCGGCAAAAAAATCATTGTAATAAAGTAACTTTACGACTTCAACTTATGACAGAACTCCCGAGGTAACGACTATAAGATCTCTTACAAGGATACCAGGAATTGTTTTCGGAATCTAAGTTTCGGAGACCAAATAATTTAGTTGGCGCTTCGTTTCCCGAACGAGTAAATATTTTTTCGGAATCCAAGTTAATATTTTTTTTACATTTTGTTAGAACTCGGTAAATGTTCAATACCGTTAGCGAAAAGAAGAAGCTTTAAGAACATATTCTAGTTTAAGGATGTCTATACTAGGATTCAGCTCAGAATTTAGGTATTTAACACTAAAATATATTTAAGAATAACCAGCATATTTAACTACAATGTCAAACCAAGTTAATAACAATTCAAAACAGGAACAGGAAATTACACATAAGAACATATGTGCCTTTCAAAATATGCCATTTAGTTGCTTCAAAAAATATAATTTCTGCAATGACATCATCATTATCCGGCTGAAATAGTTGTAATATGGAGACAATATTAGCCAATTGTTTACGATAAAAACGAACAATAAGAAAATGCCACACACTAAAATCCCAGCTAATGAAAGCAGTGGCAGCAACAGCAGCAGCAGCTACTTGGGTAGTTAAAATGTCTCTTGGTAGTTGTTTATGGAAAAACTCTTGTTAATACAAAACATTTGGTTGCATAGAAATTTTGGTTTTCATATGTTTGATTGTTTGTTTTAGCCAACACAATGTGGCAATTTTCTTGGCCAAAAAAACACATACAAATGAAATCTTTTTTTTTTTTTTTTGGAGACAATGACAATAAAATCACTTTGGTTTTATTGTCTATAAATTGTTTTGTTTGAAATTCTTTATTTCATCTTTATTTTTTTAAATCTCTACAACTCTATTCATACTTAAGAAGTTCTAGTTGTATATAAAACGAATGAGTTATGACGGTCATTTATAGTGACTGTGACAACAATTACGAAAGGAAAACATAATTCTAAATGTTTTATATTTTCAGTTGATGCTGAGGATGGTGATGACGACGATATTTGCCACTATTTAAGTAGTATTGTTTAGTTTAAGTACTATATGTGTGCGGACTCCTTTATTATCATTCTCTATCACTCTGTGTGGCATAAATAAAATTGGTTTCAGCACTATAATTTCATTTTTGTAAAATAATAACTTTTGATTTATATTGCGGATATAGATGGCAGTTTTGTTAAAACACAACACTATAAAATATTTTATTTCATTTTTTTTTATAATAATGGCTTTATTTTAGACAAAATAGAAACACTAAACTGTTTATAATGTTTAAATAGAAAGTAAATTACATTTAATACGGCAGCTGATAAAAAAAATACAACAAATTTTTATCGTAAGGAAACCCTGCCGAACCGATTTATATCATAAATTATACCCTGTTAAGTCATACTAAGTCCAATATTCTGAAAAAAGAAATTTCAATAAAGTTTCCTTCACAAAATTTCTCAGATGTTTAGACATTTCTAAAATATTTGCATTTAGAAAATTGTTCAGATTTTGAAACCCATTTCAAATAAAAAATTTCTTTAACTCCCAGAACGTATTTTCTCCCTTATGAACTGATTTGCATGAAACTTAAAATAAATATAAAAGAGACAATTCTAAGGTTGGGGTGTCTTGGCTTATCGGCCATATCAGATTCCCGAGTAAAATTTTTTATATGATGCAATATATAATGATATATAACACAATATATATTTATACGCAATTTGATCCGAATAATGGTGGATGTTTTTGCATTAAAAAAGATCAACTTGTATAAAATATGTTTTGATTTCATCCGAGTTTTGACCAGACATTGTCATATATTGGTGGATCTAATTAGATCTAATTGCATAAAAACATATAAAATCCTGGTGTTTTTTGGTTTGGGTTGAGATACACCACAGGTCAACGATACATTCACCAAACATATAATTTTCTAAAACAAAAAAATGTTTGGGTACGCTTCGAACCAGATAGGTGATATACATAGCAATGACAAAGAAATGTTTAGGAACATTTTAAAAAGTTTCTTATACTTTGCCTAAAAAACTTAGAAAATTTTTGATTAATTGGAAACATATATAGTTTTGTATGGAACAGAATAGGCTATATATAATTTTATGTTAAATTATACAGAAAAACAGATTTTGTATTGACCCTCATATAATTTTATATAAGTACATCAACCATACACCTTTTAATCCGAATCATGATTAAATTATATATAACTGCATATGATTGCATTTAAAAAATTTAGAAAATATCCTACGGGATATATAACCATATATGATATATTATGTTTGTATCAAATTATATATTGTTATATATGTTTATTTTTACTCGGGTTCTTAATAATTATCAGTTATACAATTTTCTTTAAATATAATTTTTGATTTTATAGGAATTTTCGATAGAAAATATTTGAGAATAGAGGAATGACGCGGTTTTAAAAAGCTGTTTGCCTTTTGCTCATAAAAATTTAGAACTTTATTACAGATGGTACGAAAACTGTCAGACGAGGAAAATACGATAATGTTAAATTAACATTGTGCACTCAAAAAAAACCTTGTCAAATTACTAGAAAAAGTCTCGTAATCCCATTTTACCAATATTTGACAGTTTTCTTTGTAATTTTACATTTTTTTGTAATTTTACAAATTTCAATTTTATTTTTACAAAAAAATTTAGTAAATTCACGAAATTTCCTTCTAAGTTTTATTGCTCCAAAAAGCTGTAAATCTACAATTTATTTGTAAAAATCTTGTAATATTACGAAAAAGCTCATAATTTTTAATAAAAATTCTCGTAAAATAGGAGGTAGCAAAAAATCTAGTAAAAACACGAAACCTCCTTGTAAGTTTTATCGCGTCAAAAAAATTGTAAATTCACAATTTTTTGACGCGTCCGTCCGTCCCTCTGTCCTACAATGATTTCTTTTGAATTTAACAATGATTTCTTTTGAATTTACAGCGATTTTCTTTGGGAATACAGTGATTTTTGGGTGAGTGTAACTACCCAAAATATTGGTCCTAGAACTACCTTCAATTATTACTATTTGAGTCGATTTAGCTATGTCCGTCCGTCTGTCCATCTATCGGTTTAAGCACGATACAGTTCGCAATTTTCAATCAATTGTGTTGAAATTTGAAACTTAAGCATCCAAGGACGAAGCCTATTGAAATTGGAGAAAATCGGTCCATGTTAAGACCTAGCCCCCATACAAACGCCCCCTTTGGATTCGGCTAAAATGACTTTGAAATTTAGCAGGTAATCGAATTTTGTATGCACGAATCACCATTCCAAATTTCAAAGGGATCGGGTCCGTCCTTCTGGTAGCCCCCATGCAAACCACCATTCCGATATTCACATAATTCCCTCAAAATTCATAAAAATGGAAATATTTGATAACAATTTTATTTTTAGGTGTTAAACGTGTACTTTAGTAACCTTATCAAATCGGAATATAATTGGACCATTTTTGGACTTAGTCCCCCATATAAAAATTTCGACCGATATTTAGTTAAATCGGTCATTGACAAAAATATAAACCAATTCCACTAAAATTGGATCTGTGTGTGTTTTCTACACTTAATAAAGATCTAACAAAAGACAAATCCAATCGGTCCATGTGCGGACTTGGGACCCATTTTCCGGAAAACACTGGTGTAGGGTATCGTATGGTCGGTCATGACCGACTATAACTTTCTTACTTGTTTTTCATTTAAAAATGTTCACATTTTTTTCGACGAAAAATTTTCGGATTTGAAAATTATTTTCCTTTGGAAATTTTTTTAGAAAATGTCATTCTTTCTTCTTTTTCTTTCGTTTTTTTTTTCTTTTTCTGATTTGAAGGCTTCTGGGTTAGTAAACATTAAGTAGATCGCATCGCATAATAAACAAGTATAAAAGTTAAATTCGACTTGGCCAAATCTATGAATGCCCTTTTTCAGTGATAGTAAATTTTCTAACATGAAAAAAATAAAATTTTTGATTAGAAATATTGTATTTTAAATAATTTTTTTTTTTTTAAGTAATTTTTGAAAAAAAAAAAAAAAAAATTTACTAAAATTTTTTTTGAGTGTTATTTTTTTTTTTTTGAGTATAAAATTTTTTTGTTTTTTAGGGGAAAAATATTTTTGAGTGACAAAAATACGTTGTAAAATATTTTTGTGACATAATTTAAGGTGAAAATAATCTGAAATTCACGGTTTTGCTAATAACTCTTGAACCACTAGACCAATTTGGCTGAAATTCAATACGAACTAGGCCAGGGGAACGACAAACATAAATACCAAGGTTGCTCATAACTTTTGAACCACTGAACCGATTTCGCTGGATTACAATACCAACCTGACTAGGTAAATGCCCAACATATATGCCAAACTTCAGGAGCCTCCGTAAAGTCTTTCAAAAGTTAGCGTGTTTTCAACAGACGGACGGACATCGCTAGATCGTCTTAAAATCGATCGAGGATCATTATGGGGTCCTAGACCAACATTTCGAGGTGTTACAAACATAATGACAAACTTATATACACCCTCTATCACTAGAGTGGAGGGTATAAAAACATTTTTTATGAAGAAAGTACAAGCTATTATTCACAAAAACAAGACAAGTGTCCTTAACTAAAAATCTCTCTTACATCCATCTTTCCAACCAGCCAACTAAATAATTGCCTTAACAAATTTTATAATTCAACAAGTGTAGACAATTTATGTTAATAATATAACAATTTACCACAATATGTAAATCCTTTAACAAATTTAACTTAAGAATTTATTTTCATACACTTTTTTCATAAACTCTAAAAAATTGTATATTTACTTCTTATTTATGAGAATTTGTATATAAACTGGTATACAAAGCAGCAAGCCATAATAAAGCCTTCTGGGTATATCAGGCTTTAAAAGAGGATTTAAAAATACTGGCATTTTATTATGTTACTCCTAGTTACATTATTCAATCTTCCTTCACTCTGTAGAGTTTTTTTCCAAAGTTTTTTTGTTTTGTTTTATTTTTCATCATAAGCATCATCAGTATTTTAGTTGAGTTGAAGTTTTTTTTCTGACGTTCCTTTCTAACTCTATGGAGCTTAACAGTAAAAAATAACCCAGCAACAATTTTTAGAAAGTATTAGAAATAGCTAAAGGCCAATTATTACGCTAACATTGAGGCAAACGGTTTTCGATGTTTTGCTTTAAAAAAGTAGTGCCTACTTTTAGGCTCAAAGAAAACATTGTTATTAATAAATATTAGAACATTTCTAAAAATATTGAAATTAATCACTTCACTCGTGGAAAGAAAATGTCTTAAACTTTTTTAAGTAATATTGGCCTGTAAATATTTCGTGTACCGTAATAATTTCATAAGCTTTTCAAGAAAAGTTTGACATCAGAAAACTAAACTCTATCGTGCAATAGACGTTTAAAAGTCTATTGCACCGGTTCCTACACTGAAAATTAGTTAGAAATGAGAAAAAGTTTGAAGACAATGTAAAGACTGGAAAGTACTTGCTCAGAATTTCTGCACTTATCAGTTGCCCATTCTTGATGTTTCAATGAATATCTCCTGCATTTAACATAACTTTCTCTGAAACTAGTTAAACTTGTATCACTTTAAAAACCTCTCCTGGGTTATTATTCTAGGTATCAAGTCGATTTTGTTATTTTCTTTTTTTCTTTTTTGTAATTTTTATTACAATGCCTGGTTGTCCTCAGTGCTATTGCCATTGTGGCCTTGCTTATGTGGGATGCTTGATACAAACCCCAGATAGTATGGCTACCAACATCGACAACAAACAAACGACAGTTACTTAGTTAGTTTGACTAAAACCAACCAAGCTAAACCAACCAACCGTGCAATCATAGGATAAACTAAATCCTTCCAAGTGACTCTTTTGGTATAGTACCAGTGTAGTAGTAGTAGCCATGCTACTACTACTAACTATGTAGTATTCACTGTTTGTACTTGTATTATATTCTTTTTTTTTTCTCATGATAAGTATCAACAAAATAGTAACATCACATAAAGTATGAAGGAGATTTTTTCTGTTGTATTTATAAAAATATTCTCGAAGCACTGAAAGAAAATGCGATTTTATATTACTAATTTGATGGTATAAGTTTTAAAATTATTTTAATTTTACTTTTATTTGTTTTTAAATGAATAAAAATATTGGCCCCATGTTGGGCGCCAAAAAGGCAATGTTAGTTCTTTAAGTTTATAATGTTTGCTCTTGTGATAAGTATCAGCAAAACACTTTTCATTAAATATAAAGGAGTTTTAAATTTTTGGATTCTGTTGCATACTAGTAGTCCCGCCGGTACTTCGTTCAGGATTAGATTACCCATTTCTGAAATTTTTCTATATGGAGAGAATTCACCTTCTGTCTGTCTGTTGAAATGGCGATCACTGTTCAAAAGTTATGAACGAAAATGAAAGACACTTCGAAAATTTTTGATCATTCTACGCAACCTAAAAATATGAAATGCTTTAATTCGGCTTCTGGTTGACATATGTGAGCAGAATTAGATACCGAATTTTTCCTTTTCTTTCAAAATTTTCTTTTCCAAATAATTTTGGAATATTTTTTTTTTCTTTACCATTTCGTTTCTTTCTCCATTTCGTGTTTAATGTCAAAGCTTTCCAAAAATAACTTTTGTCAACATGTTTTTTCGCTTGATGATCCTACATTCAAAATTTCAAGAAGTGTCACCCGCGGATCTTTATGGAATTGGTTTTATTTTGTAGAGCAGAAAAAATAAAGGGACACGTATTTTTTTTAGCGGCCCAAATTCATATTTAGGGGGTAAAAAGAAGGGGGGAAGACAAGGCGATTTTTCAGTTTTTTTGTTTATCTCCTATATTATGCAAAGAAACCTAGTCATGCTACATACCAAATGAAAGGTCCTTATTTCCACAAAACAGTTTTTCCAGAATGTTTTTTCTGTTAGAGGAACCCACATTTTAAATATAAAGTTTTAAGAACCATTATTTCTGGAAATATAAAATGTACACTTTTTTATCATTTTTTTTAACACCTTAGAATAGGAATTTCCTAATTCTATGCGATGATGAAAAACCTTTATTAACCACTGTCTTAAAAGATCTGCATATTCTGGCTTTGAACAGTCTCGAATGCCGACCTGTTAGTGCATTCAAGACAGATACCGCTAAAAATTAAAATACGAAATCGCAAGTGGCAGTGGATTGGTCATACACTACGACGAAACGACGTCAACGTGGCCAAACAGACACTTCTATGGGTCTCATTTCAACAACCTGGCAGACCACGTACAACGTTACGACGTTCCACCGAAATTGAGATGAACAACCTTCTTAACTTGGAACGAGCTTAGGTCAACTATACAGCATCTGGTCCGCTGGCGATATACTTTTATTGGCGCCCTATGCTACAACGAGAGTTGAAGGAATATAATATTATATATCATTGCGAATTGTTTTAAAATTTAGGTCTATGCTCATAATTTCTTCCGAAGTTTTGAACTCTAAACTCCCTATGATTGTTGGTCGAGTTCGTGCAAAAGCCGGACAGTGACACAGGATGTGCTTAATTGTCTCCTCAACGCCAGGTGTCTCGCACCTTTTGCAGCTTGCGACTGCATGGATCTATAGTAAGATCCATGTTTTTGGCATGTTTCCCAGCAAGACAGTGTTCCATTAATAAACCTGCCAACATATGACATTCTATTCTCGAGAGTGAAAGAAAGACTTTTGTCCTTCCTAAATCGTAGCATAGCCACAAAATTCAGTTTTTAAGACTATTCCCAAGTCCCCTCCATTTTCGATTTGCCTTGGCGACAGTTTTAGCTTGTAATGCTGGAGTGGCGGTGATAGCATTATGGTGGTCCCTATGCCATTAGCTCCAAGTTTTGCGTGTTCATCTGCCTTTTCGTTTCCATCTATTCCATAGTGTCCTGGGTAACCTTATTATTGAGGTAACTTTAGTATTTAAGCACAGTTGTTTTAAGTTCTCGTAACGCTGTAAAACGGTTTTTGATTTTATTTAGTAGCTTAGGAGTGCCTTGACTATTCATGTAGAAATCTTGGGTTGCTCCTTTTTCCCGTGACATATATTCCACAGCTTTTGATATACCAGCTATCTCAGTTTGAAAGATACTCGAGTCTGCGGGTAATTTAAAAGATAAGAGTTGTTCTAGTTCCAATATTGTGAAACCAGCTCCTACACCTTGCGATTGCTTCGAACCATCAGTAAAGATATTTATTTAGTTCGCAGGAAGGCCGTGCAAGATCGACCAGAATTCTCCATCCGGAAATTTAACTTCATATATCCGGTAGGAAAATATTTTGAGTACTATGTAATCAGAGTTATTACAATCTATATTAGCAATTTTACTGTGTCCAAATAACATTACTTGAACCAATTTGATTCTTTTTGTCTGACACGGGAAGTATCTCAACCCTTATGAACCGAGTTTCATGAAACTTAAAATATATATAAAAGAGACAATTTTAATTTTTCGGGAACTTAGGTGTTCAAAAATGGCGAAAAAAAATAGTTTTTTGGATTTTTCAGCCATTTCTTTCTTAGAAACTATATGATGTTTCCATATGAGAAGAAACCTTGTAAAAATTCGGCTTCGTTAAATATTTTTCTAATAAAAATATGTAAAATTTGGAGGGTATTTATGTAAAGACAAAGACCTACGATATCCATATTTTTTTTTTTTTTTTTACTTTGAGCCAACACCCTACTGATGCAATGCAATGCATTGTGTTGTGTTGGTATTGGGAAAATATGTTATGAGGAGAAGGAAAGAGGGAGTAGTGTTTGTGGACCATTTAATTTTAATTTTTCTAAATTGTAGCCAACTGGGAAGACTTCTGGCGGGAGTTTATTCCACATACGGCTAGTTCCACCGAGAAACGAATTTTCTCTGTAATACGTTGTGCGAGACATTGGACAGTCGACAACGAACGGATGTGAACTGCTGGAAAGGCGAGTACTACGGGCACGCACCCGCGTCTCAGGGAAGAGTTCGCCCATCTCAGTTGAACACTTACCGTGGTAATATCGATAGAACAATGACGCACAACCAACATTCCGACGATGCTCCAATGAGTCAATAGAGCTGGATACCCTACTGTTATTGATGAGCTTTAACGCACTCCTTTGCACCCGATCCAGAAGCTTCAAGATAGACCTTGAAGCACCTGCCCACATATGGGAGTTGTATTCCATTTTCGGTTTGATATAGGCGGTATAAATAGTGAGGAGATCAGACGGAGTGAAGTAATTCTTGCACCGTTTTAAGAAACCAAGACACTTGAATGCTTCTTTCGACACTTGAAAAACATGTTGGTTCCAACGAACATCACATTGGATTTTCATGCCTAGAACATCACGAGTTTCCGATCCCTCAATAGCTATACCACCCATGAATACAGATGACGCTGATTCCACAAGCCGTCTGTGGGTCAACATACAACATTGGGTCTAACGAGCATTAAAATCGACCCTATTCGCAAGACCCCACTCGGAGATTGTCTTAAGGTCGTTATTGAGTGTGTCATTCATGTTCCGCCTCATAGCTTCAACTTCAGCAAGGCTTGGTCTATGATTAAAGAAAAACGAATGAAAAATGTTGCTGTCATCCGCGAAAGAATAGTTAGGATTGGAAGTTAGACCCAGAAGGTCGTTAAAAAAAATAAGAAAAAGTGTAGGAGAAAGAACAAAACCTTGCGGTACCCCTGAATTTAAATGAAACTCATCTGATGAGAGCCCACCTATAACAACACGTATTGAACGGTCTCTGAGAAAGCTCGATTTAAATCGAGAGAAATCACAACCGACACCAAACGCAATAAGTTTTGAAATGAGTGCACCGTGCCACACACGATCGAACGCTTTGGAAATATCTAAAGCTTTCAGCAAATTGGTTAATAGAACGACTCCAACGTGCCGAAAGAAACGCTTACAGGTCTCCCGTGGAACGACTCTTACGAAAGCCATATTGTCGATCACACAAATGTGAATTAGACTCCAGATAATTTACCAAGTGGTGGTTTATCATGCTCTCCATGACCTTCGAGAGCGTAGAGCAAATTGCTATTGGGCGGTAGTTTTAAGGTTTATAGCCTCACCCTTTTTTGGGATTGCCTGGACGTTGGCCACCTTCCAGCAAGAGGGAAAAACTCCTGCCCGGTACGAGTAGCTAAATAATGCTGTCGAGTAGCTAAATAATGCTGTCACAACGACAATGCACAATTCTTCAGGACTACAGCCGTTACACCATCCGGCCTCGGGGACTTATTAATATTGAGATTTTTAAAATGACCCCTACAAATGGTAGATAGAGGGGTAATATATTTTAAGAAAAGAACCGCCGTGGATTCTTAGGTCCGTTGCGACATATCTCTTGCAAGTGGTGTTGCCATAAACTAAATAAGAATTACATACTTATAATGTTTGTGTTTTAACACATATAGGATATAATTGTTTTGCCTTAATAAAAACTAATGAACATTTGAATCATATTAACGAAAACTTTTACTAATTTAATCAATTGTTTATTTAAGTAATGTACCATTTAACTTTCTTTCAGTGCACACTTGTTTGTTAAATTTATTTTTTTTTTTAATTTTATCCATCTTCTTTATACTACATGATATGCACGTATGCATATGGCTGCTTTTTAAGGTCCCCATCCATGTATGGTCAGTTGTGTCGGATAAGGTCAGCATTAGATATGAGGAACAAACAATGAACTAAGCCAACATCTAACAAAAGTTACACACACGAGTATTCACAACAGAATAGAGACAGAGATGAGTGGGTGTGGTCATCAAAGATATATAACAAAGGATATCATGTTGTGTATACACTTGGTGACGAGGAAAGTTTTTTGGGACTCAAAAATTAAATATGCTATACTTAATATAGCCCTTGTAAAAATTTATAAGCTCAGGTCTGATCCCACAAGATCTAATTATATCAATTCTATCCGATCAGATCTATTGGATACGAGATTTGTCATCAATTTCGAGATTTAATTAGATCTGATGAGTAATTGTTTCTGAACAGATCTCGAAAATGGGGACTAATCTCGGATCCAACTGTTGTAATTAGATCTGAACATATAAATCCATATCTAATAAATTGTTACACGGTAAGCTACAAAAAGCTTACGAGATTTCGAATTTTATCGCAAAACTGGTCCAAAAATAGGACCAAAAGGATCATCGAATCCTCAGGTCCTACCTAACTGGACATTGTAACCTAAGGTACCACTTTAGTAAAATAACAGGCCTATTCACAGTTATGACTAATTTTATTATTTTCAAACTTCATATTCCCTGTGTTTGTTGTAAACCCAATCATAAAAAGTCTCAAAATTTAAAATTATTTGTCAATTTTGAGACGATGTGGGTAGCACGTCTTTATTTTTTGAAATTTTCAAACAAAATTTGAATTTTTTTATGATTGTTTACAACAACCACATGGAAAAAATTAAGTTATGATTGAGTTATGACTTTTTTTGTGAATAGGCTCCTAAATCTATATGACACGGGCAAGTGCAGATTCTGCGAGTTAGAGGAGGAGACAGCAGAATATATTCTTTGTACATGCCCAAGACGGACTGGTAGAAAGCTTCAAAATCTGGGGGACATTTCATATCTTCGAATGACGTATGGAACTCCCTACCGAAAAGGATTCTCGGCTTTTTTAGCAGCCTCGGCTTTTTAAAGCACCCATTTCTGGCTGCACAAAGTCGAAGTGCATAGGGACTCTTTAATCTCATCTTATGTTGAATATAACTCTAGCATCTGTTCTATCATATTATCCTGGACTAAAAGTCCTTTTTATCTTCACTAACTATAATGCACATTTTCTATGTGACACTTTTTCTCTGGCATTATAACTCGTGGCATTATACAATTTTTTACTAGTTGTCTCTACTGGCGTGAAACGTATTTTATTTTAGCACTGTATGTGTGTGTGTGTCGTCCTCGGTCTCTTATACTGTCACAGTTGCCAACAGCCATCTTTATATTTTACAATTTTAACGAGTTAATACATGCCATGTAGGACAACAAATATGTATTCCGACTGGGTAACAAGTTGTTTATTCTTGGGCAAAAAAGAAGAGAGTTTGAAAACAGCTCCTGCTCCTGACGTTTCTGTTGTTTTTGTTGCTGCTGATGCTGTTTATTAATCACATCTTGTCAGAGTGACAATACCAATTTTTACATTTTCATTTTATGGTGTTAGCCACTGGGTGACAGACATTAAATAATTAATATTGGTTTATTGTTGTAAGAAATTTAATTATGCATGTAGGAACACAAAGTTTTTACAATTTTATGAATAAATAATGAAGAGAATTGATATTATTTGGAGTACAAAGCTTGAATGAAACAGAATCTAGAGGAGTGAGAAATTTTTAAGTTTTTCGAAAGTTATAAAGTATAATTGGTGAAGTCTTTGTATAAAAGAGAACATAAATGATTCTAGGACTTTATAAGGAAACAATCACCATATTATAAGGACTACTCTCTGTGCTATGTATTTTATGTCCGAAATCGTAGTGGTCTTAAGACCTGCCTGCGGATGGACGTAGTTGAGGAGTTGCAGTTATCAGTTGTTTTTACCATGTTTTTGCGGTTGTCGCAAACGTACATTTGGTTGTTATTATTACATTTCGGTTGTCACAACCTCATTGCAGTTGTAACAACTATATTGCCATGCCATGTTGCCATTTCAATATTAAGGTTGTGCCAACCGTATTTCCGGTTATGACAATATCAAAAATGATGTAGGAATACCTACTGGATGGATGGATGGCTAAAAGAACGTCGCTCTACAATCAATTGCGTATTTCAACCCTTTTAGTGATAAAAGAAGTGTTTAATGTACTGCTTCTAAATCTGGAATCAACGGGGGAAAAAACTTATCGAAACACATATTTCATCTTAGGTTTCTGTATAGAAGAGGTCCAAATGCGGGAATCGTATCATCATTGGATGATTTTGACCTTTGTTTTTTGCCCTTTCCAATTCTTTATCGAGGCATCTGGAGAGTTTATTGTGCCTTGAAATTGTCGTGGCAGGAGATTTGAGTGGTCACAAATCTTTCTGGTCCACCATTTCACTCCCGTTGGCGATTACGGGTTTAACGGGCGTTGCGAATGAACACCAGAGTACTCTCAACCTTTTTCTTACTTCACATTCTTACAAATATGAGGCAAGAACATTTGTATCTCTTATTAATTCGGATCACTCCACCATTTACGTACTTCCAACTTCGTAACGTTTCAACAACATCTACGAATCGTCCTATTTTCATTATACGCTACACCACACTGTGGTACAGGGTATAATGTGTTTGTGCTGATGTTTGTAACTACCCGAAATATTGTTCCTAGACCCACTTTTAAGTATACCGATCAACTTAGAATCACTTTTTGAGCCGATTTAGCGATGTCCGTCCGTCCGTCTGTCTGTCCATGTAAACGGTGTAAACACGATACAGGTCGCAATTTTTAATCAATTGACTTGAAATTTGAAACTTAAGCCTCTTTTGGCCCAAGGACGAAGCCTATTGAAATTGGAAAAAATCGGGCAGGTAATCATGTTTCGTCCACACAAATCACCATTTCGAATTTTAAAGAAATCGGATCAGTTCTTCTTGTAGCCCCCATACAAACCACCTTCCCGATTTTCACATAAATCTCTCAAATTTCATAAAAATAGAAAATATTTAATTAAAATTCTGTTTGTGTATGTTAAACGCGTACTTTAATAACCTTATTAAATCAGATTATCATCGGACCCTTTTTGGACTTAGGTTCCATGTAAAAATTTCGCCCGATATTCAGTTGAAGTGGTTTATTGTCGATAAAAAGAAAAATATTCCACTCAAATTTGATTTGTGAGTGCTTTTTACACTTATTAAGGATTTGACAAAATATAGTTCTAATTAGTCCATGTTTGAACTTGGAACCCATTTTCCGGGAAACTCTGGTGTAGGGTATTATATGGTCGGTCTTGACCGACAATAATTTTCTTACTTGTTTCATATATGAAAAGGTCGTTGATCAGAGCTCACAAGGAAGTTCTTTCATAGGGCACCCACCGATTGTCCTGAAACTTGCATATAGAAAAGAGGGGAGCAAAATAAAAGTTACCTGTTTTTTATAGCGTTCCAATTTCAGATTTAGCGGGTCAAATGGGAGGGAGAAAAACTGATTTTTTTTTTCGTTTTTTGAGGATTTTTCCTATTTCTTCAAAAGAAACAATTTGAACATTCTATACAGGTCGAAAGGTTTTTTGAAGGCCTATCCAATGGTGTATCGGTCGTGTCCAAATTCGGCTTCGGTAAGTTCGTTATTGTCAAAAATGTATAATCGTTTGGGTTCCCAGTTGGAAAATGTGTCACTGAGGAAATTTCCACAGTGATTCCTTGGGGAAATGTCTTCAGGTTCTGACAAATCATAGGTACTCCTTGATGACATATCAGCACTAAATGTTTGCTTTAAGAGTAGGGACAATTCCTCTAAGACGTCTAAATGGAAATGTCTTCAGAATATATTAAATTAGAATTTTAAATCTGGGCAACTCTTCAATTTCCAAGAAAAAAATGGCATCATTATCGATTTATTTAAAATAAAATCAAAATCTAACAAGTAGAATAAAAGTAATAAATAGACAAACAATTTTCAAAATAAAGTTTGGAACAAGTAGTTAGGTGTGGGACTAATAAACTGGAGGTTCCAGGTTCAAATCCAGTTTGGACTAAAAAAGGCGAAAAGTTTTTTCTAAATATGAGAAAGATAATTTATAAAGGAAAATGGATAAGAGTAAAAACTAAAGGAAATACGAAAATTTTTTGTATTTTCGCATGATCTACGTCAGACATTTCCCTAAAGAAGTCTTAGATGACATGTCTTCAGAAGGTCAGTCCTGACCACTGCTGACTTTGAGTGAGGACATTTTGAAAATTTGTATGAAACTGTCCTCAACCCAGAGATGTCTTGTGGATGTCAGCAGTGACTCTGACATGTCACCGCTCCGTCACTGAGGATGGCTTAAGGACGTTGCCATCTGGGTTGTGTTATGGAGATGTATATAAGTACTACCGCCAAAATTATATAATATAACCCAGCAAAAAAAAATCGAAGTGGTGCAAAAAGAATAAGTGATTCACTACATACATAGTAGCTATATGTGCCGATCTTCATATTCCATAAGAAGTACTTTTATAAGCACTTCCAAAACTGCTAAAAAAATGCCAATAATAACAACTTTCACCAGTTCTTTCCTCAATGATTTAGAAGTACCATTTTCATATGTGTTTACAAATGCAATTGAAAAGTACAAATTTGTGGCACTTAAGTATTGGATTTGTTTTGTTGAATATTTTTTTTTTATAATTTTATCTGATTTAATAAAAAGTTAAATTTTATAAATGAATTAACTTGATATGCCGCAAAAGCGAATTTTTTATGTAAATTATGTTATAAAAAAATACAGTTTCCAGATTTTTGTTAAAATTACCAAATGACTCAAGAAGTGCTAAAAAGATAACAAAAAAACTGTTAGCCCTTAAAAAAGACGAAGGGTTAAATATAACCAAAAAAAGAGCTAAGTTGGCATTGCCGTTTAAAGGTATAAAAACTCTTCTAAAAATATACGATATCTGATTTAAAATGAGAGAATTACTTTTTTTTATCTCTTCATTTTATTTATTGGATGTTTTTTTTTAACTACATGTATAAAAACATTTTTTTTTATAATTTTTGGAGTTGTTTTGTAAATTATGTACAAAAAAAAACAATAAAAAGTTTCCAGATTATGGTAAAAATCAAATGACTTAAAAAGTGCTTAAAGGGCTAAAAAAGATAACCAAAAAAGGTGGTAGCCTTTTAAAAAAAGGGCTGAATTTTAGCCACAAAATGACTAAAAACTCTTCTAAACATTAGGGTATTCAATTAATCGAGGTTTTGGTTTAATCGGCTAATCGGGCAAATAATTAATCGCACTTAAAAAATTATGTTAGTAAAATCAACTGAAAATGTCAGTTAAAATAACTACTTTGTAAGTTGTTTTGGGGTCAACTACTTTTTCAGTTAAATCAACTTACAATGTTAGTTATTTTAACTGACAAAAAACAACTGACTTATGTAGTAAAAACTACTTACATTTGTAGTCAAAACAACTAAAATGTAGTAAAAATAAAAAAATCAATATATAATTTTTTTTTTCAAAATATTTTTCAGAAAAAAAAAATTGAAGACCAAATTTTTTCCAAGTTTTTTTTTTAAAAAAAAGTTGTGAAAAATAAAAATAACGAATTTTTTTTTTTTGGAAAAAAACTTTAAAACTTTTCAGAGATAAAATAAATAAAATTAACTACTTTAAATAACTGTTACTACATCACAGTACTTTTTTATTAGTTCAAAAAAACGATTTAAAATAACTAACAGAAATAGTTGTTTGATATTTTTCATACAAAAACAACTGACTTTGTAGTTGAAAACAACTAACTACTGTAAAATATACAAATAACTAACATGTAGTAACTTACATAATTTTCTGAGTGCGGGGTTGAGATTTAATCGGTTTATAATCGGATAAATTTGAATTATTCGGTTAACCGAATAATAAAAATTTTAATTGAATATAAAACTAAGAACTCTATGTACTTTTAAGAATTTTATTAATTTTATTTAAAATATATCTTTATCCGATATGGCGCAGATCTATAATTTTAGCCCAAATAAAGAGTTTTTGTATGGCACCCTGAAAATTTACCCTAAAATTGATACCCAAATTGATGCCGGGCTTAGATGCACCTCTAATAGAGTTTGGAATTCGGTACTATTATATATCAACAAGACAAATTGGTTGGTTTTCAAATTTGTTTTCTTTTATTTTTTAGGGCCGAAATTGCAATAATTTTATCGGTCGATATCTCCGTAATGAAAAAAGATATCTTAAGGATTGCAAAAGTAATTTGAAGAATAAGTGAAGTATTTTTAGATGTGCTGAACTAATTATACATCATAAAATAATTCTCGGTTTTATAAGGTCCCGAACATTGCGAATATCTGAGTTTATGCAGTACTGTCAATCGAAAATCTAAATATCTCAAAATAAGATAAATCACTTCTAAGGCCAGATTCGGATTAAGCGCATGAAAAACTATTAGAAAAATATATACATCCACATTTAATTAATAATTCCTATTAGCTAAACTAAATTATTAAAAACATCGATTTAATCTTAACAATTTCAAGTCTAAATATTACATAATAAATATTATACATTGTTAAAAATATCGTTTTGGTTTTAATTATTATTAGTGTAAATACTAAAAAAAAAAATCTTAAAATCAATCCCAAAAAGTCATGAAATATGTACTTATCAAGAAGTGATGAAAAAATCACTTCTAAATCACCATATAAAAATTACATAATCACATCCAAAATGCCAAGAAATATATACTTCTAAAGAAGTGATGAAAAAAGCACTTCCAAAGGGTCAAGTTATATTAACATCCCGATCACTACTTCAGAAGTTGTGATAAAGATGTTAATATATATGTAGATACTAAACACTAGTGATATTGTGTGTCACGCCCATATAAAATTCATCAGTGTTTCAGCTGAAGAAGAAGTACATCTGGTTCATAAGTTGTGGTGAATTTTGTAGTGAATGGTAAGCTCTTTTTTTGCTGGGAATCTTTATCAAAATTAAGCTGACCCCTATTTTTTCATTTGGCGAAATTCCTGCTAGTTCGGCTTTTATACGGTTTTTCCCGAAAGCTCTTAATTTTTCATAAGGTGGCAACCCTTTTTAAATTTGAGATTGGGCAGCTAAAAAAATACGGGTAACTCTTATTTTCCCCTTCAAGTTTCAGGGCAATCGATGGGTGCCCTGTGAAAGACCTTCTTTGTCAGTGACTCTTTCTGGCATTTCGTTTGAAAACTTTGTTGCCTTGACGGCAACGACGACGACGCGAGAAAATGGTGGAAAAAATTACAGGGCTTGGAATGAAGTCATTCATTCCATTGAAGCACATTTCGTCTAAACCAACGGATAAATGTTGGTTTAACCAGAATTGCAGGAATACAGTCCGATCCAGGCAGAAAGCATTAAAAAATTGGCGGACAACAAAAACTTTTATATTAATCTGCTTGCAAAAAAATCGAAATGGAGTGTGCAAAAGTAGAAGAAACTCTTTTTTCGAAAGCAAACACTGACCGAAATCGAGAGGGTATCCCATACTATGCCCAAGATGTTTTTTCGAGCACGTGCAGTTAAAAGGGTTGTTAATGTAAATAAGTCCCCAAGGTAGATTGGTATACCAGCACTTGTGCTGTTCGACGTTAGCACGTCAGCTGGCTAACCTTTTATTTCGCCGTACCGTGGCTTTCCCGCTAGCGTGGTAAATTGCCATCTTGCGAGCTATCTGGAAGCTAACTTTCTTTCAATTGATCGACAGTATAGTTTTCGCAGAACTCGTTCTTCGGGAGACCTGTTGGCGTTTCTTTCAGAAAGTTGAAGTTGTTAGATCCATCATTATAGATAAAGTAATATAATGGATATTTCCAAGTCGTTTGACTGCGTGCGGCACGGTGAGCTCATATCGGTAATGACTTCTCTCAATTTAATTCGAGCTTTCTCAGAGATCGTTCTTAATCTCCATAAATACTGGTAATGAAAACTTGATTTTTAAAATGTAGCATCCTCCATTGAAACAAATGCCGGGCTAAATGGGGTAATTTGTTTGTTTAAATTATAATTATTCTAAACACTTTTTGTGAAAGAATTAACCATTTACAAAAAAGATTCCATAAGGGGAAATTAAATTGCAAATTAATTTCACCATTTTGTAAATTATCTTAAAGTTTATGAATCACCCTGTTAAAAATAACAAAAAAAAAATACTATACAATTTATGCAGTAAAATCCCACTTGTGTTTAAATCAAGCATAATGAAGATTCACTCACTCAAAGAAATCACTGGAAATCATACATCAAAGCCCATGCCAATATGAAAAGATGTACCAAATCCTTATGGAATGTATGTTCTCCATACTTTTTTTTCTGACCTCTTCTGTTGTTTTCTTTAGGATGTGAAGTGATATTGACACTGGTAAACATGTAAAATTTCAATATGCAAGAGAAAAAATAAAAGAAGCACTACTCCGGGTAAAGGAGTTTTCAGCAAAAAATACAGAGAATTAAAAAATAAAACTAAACAATATGGGTAGATAAAAACTACGCACGCAAAAAAAATATGTATGCAAAATAGCAAATCCCATAAAAAACATGTTGATCTAGTTCCAATAAACTATGATGCAAAGGTATTTCCTTTATACATCAAACAAGTTGAAATTTTTTGTGTTTATATCCTTTGGAAAGAAATGAAGAGGAATATTAAATTTAGCATTTCATTTGTAACACTAAAAAAAATTTTATAAAAGTTGAGCAAATCCATGGAAAATTTAACTGACGGATCACCGATTTTGTTTATTTTTGGTTATTTAATAAAGCTTCGTAAATAATTAAAAACCATTTTTTTTTTATAAGTACTTTTGAAGATATGGGCGTTTAAAAAAGCGCTCTTTTGACAATATTGGCTTTTAGACATTTTTTAGCATTTTTGTACTCGGAAACCGTAAGTCGTACGAAAAACCGTGTAAAAATAATATTATAGATAAAATTATAAAAATTTAAAATTTTTTAAATTTTTTTTTTTAAATTTCAACTAAAAATTTTGAAAACAATATTTGAATGTCCTTTTTCCTAGGAAGGACACCACGGATTGCGAAAGCAAAATTTTATTTTAAAGTTTAGAATATCCTTTTAACGCTGTTAATTTCAGAGAGGTGTCTTTTAATATTGTTGATCAATAAATTTTAAAAGTTTGTTAGAGCAAAATATATGAGTTTTTTTTTTAAGTTTGTCAAAAGTTTAAAAAATTAAAATTTTAAAAATTAAAATTTTATAAATTAAAAATTAAAATGTTAAAAATTTATTGCTTGACAACGCGAAAAAACACCTCCCTTAAATTTTAACAGCGTTAAAAGGACATTCCAAACTTTAATAAAAAATTTTGATTTTGGAAATCCATGGTGTCCTTGATAGGAAAAAAGGACATTCCAATATTGTTTTAAACAGATCTTAATAATTTTTTTTAGAATTTTTTTGTTTCTAAATTTAAAATCTTTATAATTTTATCAACAATATCACAGAAAGTTTTTTCGTAAAACTTACGGTTTCCGAGTAAAAAAGCACAAAAAAACTGTCTAGAGCCAACTATATGATTTTTTTTACAAAATTTTGAAAAAAATCAAATATTTGGCTCTCTAACAAACTTTGAAAATTTATTGCTCAACAATATGAAAAAACACCTGTCTGAAATTTAAACATCGTAAAAAGGGCGTTCTAAACTTTAAAACAAAATTTTGCCTTTGGAAATCCATGGTGTCCTTCCCAAGAAAAAAGGACATTCAAACAAATTTTTCGATTTAACCCATTTGTCGTGTAAAAAAGTCTAAATCTAAGAATTTTATACTAGAAGAAATTCTTCGTACATAGAAAATATAAGATTCTGAGACATATTTTTTTAAGAATTGCTTTTTCTATAAGAAAAATGTTTCAAACTCTTAAACCCTTTACTATAGAAAAAGTCTCATATTCTAAAACATTTTTTGTTTCGTACAAAAAAAATTTTAGATTCCGAGAACTTTTTTCTTTAGAAAAAGTTTCATTATCTGAAACCTTTTCCCTATAGAAAAAGTCAAAAATTCTGAGACCTTTTATTCTATAGAAAAAGTTTTCGATTCTGAGACCTTTTTCTATAGAAAAAGTCTTAGATGCATAGAGCTTTTTCGTATAGAAAAAGTTTGAGATTCTGAGAAAAAGTCTCAGATTCAGAGACATTTTTACTTTTGAAAAAGTCTCAGATTCTGAGACATTTTTCCTATAGAAAAAGTCTGAGAATCTGAGACATTTTTCCTATAGAAAGAGAAATTTTTACTATAGAAAAAGTCGTTTAAGATTCTGAGATATGTTTTTCCTATTGGAAAAGTCTCAGATTCTGAGACATTTTACCTATAGAAAAAGTTTCAGATTCTGAGACATTTTTCCTATAGAAAAAGTCGTTTAAGATTCTGAGATATATTTTTCCTATTGGGAAAGTCTCCGATTCTGAGACATGTTACCTATAGAAAAAGGTTCAGATCTGAGACATTTTTCTTATAGAAAAAGTCAGATTCTGAGATATTTTTCCTATAGAAAAAGTCTTAGATTCTGAGACATTTTTACTATAGAAACATTCTTAGATTCTGAGACATTTTACCTATAGAAAAAGTGTTAGAATCTGAGATATTTTTCATATAGAAAAAGATTTTCCGATTCTAAGATATTTTTCCTATAGAAAAAAGTCCCAGATTTTTTATACCAAAATTGTTATGTTCCCAGCAATTTTTCCCAAAGAAAATTTCTCTTCATAATAAGAACTTCCAGATAGATATTTTTCCTTAAAAATTTTCAGATTTAGTCATATTTTTGCTTTAAAAATTTTCAGATTTTCCCTACAAAATTTTTTAGATTTTTCCTTTAAAAATATTCAGATTTTTTTCTATAAAAAATTTTTGGATTTTAAGATTTTTTTTCTTTGGAAAATTAAAAAAAAAAAAACAAGTAGAAAAGTTAAATTCGACTTTGCCGAATCTATGAATACCCTCCACAATGCCTTTTTTTAAAGGATAGTACATTTTAATATGAAAAAAATTATTAATTTTGATTAGAAATATTTTATTTTGAGTAAAAAACTCTTTTTTTGTCATTTAAAAGAAAAATTACTAATATTTTTTTTTTAGTGTAAAACTTTTTTTTTCGAGTGTAATGTTTTATTTTTACTGTAAAAATATTTCTGAGTGAATGCACGTACGTATGTACACAAAATATTGACATTTTTGTAAAAAAAAAAATATTTTTTTTTGAGTGTAAAATTTTTTTGAGTGTAAAATTTTTTTCGAGTGTAAAATTTTTTCGAGTGTAATTTTTAAGTTACCAATGCTTTTTAAACTAAACAAGTTTAAAAAGCATTGCTTTAAAACTAAACAAGTTTGAAAAGCATTGCTTAGTTACCACCAATGCTTTTAAAACTTGTTTACCACGTGGCATTTAAGATGAACAAAATCTGAAATTCGGGGTTTTGCTTATAACTTTTGAACCACTTGACCGATTGAGCTGAAATTCAATACCGAAGAGGCCTGAGGAACGGCAAAGATAACTGCCACGTTTTAGCAGTCTCATTATTGTTTTTCGAAAGTTATCGTGTTTTTTATATCGTAAATTTGCGAAAATTCCTTGCCGAAATTTACTCTTTTGCTCATAACTTTTGAACCACTGGACCGATTTGGCTGGATTGCAATACCAACCTGACCAGGTAAATGACCAACATATATGCCAAACTTCAGTAGCCTCTGTGAAGTCTTTCAAAAGTTAGCGTGTTTTCTACGGACGGACAGACAGGCAGACGGACGGACGGACATCGCCAGATCGTCTTAAAATTGATCGAGGATCATGAATATATATACTTTAAGGGGTCCTAGACCAATATTTCTATGTGTTACAAACGGAATGACAAACTTATATATACCCTCTATCACTAGAGTGGAGGGTATAAAAATTTCTTTGTCTCTTTTTTTTTAAATTTGGTCTAGGGTGGCTGGAATTTCCCCTTCCCTCTTGTACCCGCGCTTGAAATAAGGTCAAAATTTAAGACCTATGATTTTTTGTATCTACAATAATCTAGCACCCTACACAGAAAA
The DNA here is from genome assembly GCA_963921195.1 of Pegoplata infirma. Classification (NCBI taxonomy): domain Eukaryota; kingdom Metazoa; phylum Arthropoda; class Insecta; order Diptera; family Anthomyiidae; genus Pegoplata; species Pegoplata infirma. The sequence goes on from CAWUER010000036.1 coordinate 50,485, forward strand.
TAATATTAAGAAAAACAATTTGAGTAATCACTTGTTTAAATTTTTAAAACAAATTGAGTAATTTGAGCCTATATTCAAAACCCTCTATCTTAAAAAACACAACTTTTCAGGAGAGCCAAAAAAAAATGTATTTCGCGAATTGTTATAGTAACTAAAATTCGATATTCTACAAAATTTTTTTTTTTTTAAATCAGCTACTGAATCTCACATATAATTCGTTTTTAAAATTTTGCACTATTGGGGATATTATGAAAGATAGAGGGTTTTGTTTCTCAAAAATATTAAGTACATTAACGAAAATTATCAGATTGACGGTTTTGCATTATAATAAAAATGAATTATTATGATTTCATTCACGACATTGGTAAATTTTTAACGTGATTTATTAATGATAATGGCTTACTTATATAGAGTTCCGAAATCGTGGTTTTGGTCCACAGGTGCTGATTTTTGAGACAAAAAATATTTTTTTACTGAATTCATCTAAAAAGATGACAAACTCTTGAGTATTTTATGTAAAAAATAATAAAAAATTAAAAACGCAATTTTGGTCCACAGATGCTGATCAGCATCGCGATTTTTAAGATTAAAATTTTTGTTTCATAATGTACACAAGACATCTAAATTTAGAGCCATATTTTTCAAAAAAGTCAAACAAGAATTTTGAGAAAAAATTAGCATCAGTGGACTAAAATCGTGATTCGGGAATTTTATTGACAAATTCATGTTCAGCATGCAAAAATTAGTATAAAAACATGTAATGCATGATGAAATTATTCAAAAAAAAATATTTATTAATTAATTATTTGAAAAGATAGATTGTTTTGCATTCAGAAAAATTAATAGTGTAAGAGATAGAGAAAACCAAAAAAGCAAATAAAATAGCAAAAAAAATATTTTTGTTCTAAATTTTACACCATAGATGAGGGCCGTTTTACTGCATATTTTTCCATTAAGAAGTAATTTTCGTGAAAATTGAAGAAAGAGGGTTTTGAATATACCCAGGAGGAAAAATACAACCGTAAAAACGCTTTTAAAGCGCTCTGCATGGTAGTACGAATGCTTTCAGACCATACGGAAAACCATCCTCAGAGCGCTTTCAGATAATCCTAATGATAACACCGTTAAACGGTTTATATAAAGCGTTTTTAAAGACATTTATAATAGTGATTTGAGAACGCTTCTTTGAAAATACTTTTTAATGGGAAATTATGATAGCAAACCCAATTTTTTTTATCAAATCAAGCCAAAAACAATTTTGACAGTTCTTATTATTTGAATGGGAGTGAAATAAAAATTTTAGTGAAAATTGTAATTGAAAGAAATCTTAATATAGCAGAAGTTAAGGGTAATATTTCTAGATTTTGTAACTAAACAATTGCTTTAACTCGTTTATGTAATGATTGTAATGCTTAAGCTTATTTAAAATAAGAAAATGCATGATTTTTTTATGAAAAATCATAAATTGCAAAGTACTGCAAAAATGGTTTTTGAAACCAGTTAAATCAAAGTTAACGTAACCTCCGGTTAGTCCCATACAAATTTGACATCTATAACCTCCAGTAAGCACTAAACCCCATTTACCTTCCTTTGTGTTATCGGCCCATGTTTTAAAGGTTGTGTAAAATAAAAATTATTTAACAAAAAATCATAGGTTTGGTTAAAAAGTATTCTCAAAACGCATTTTCGAATCGTTCGAAAAGCGTTATGAAGTTATGCTTTAAAATTGAGTTATTTTTGACAAGTCTTGATTTTATTTTATAACCATCATGAATTTATACTTGGTGGTGTTTTGAAAACGCTTTTTCTTATTACCGTCATGAATTTCTACTTAAGAGTGCTTTAAAGACGCTTTATTTTTATAACCGTCATGAATTTCTACTTGGGTAGGCCCTCGATATGTAAATGAAAGTTTTAAATCATCTTTATAAAATGTTCCTATGTCTTTAAGACATAAATATATTTGGTAAAGTTTAAAAAAACATTTTTTGGAAAAAAATGTGAAACATTTTTAAACCTAAAAAAAATAAATTGATAAATTTTGAGTAACTATTTACTTGACACAATTAAAAAGTTACTTAAAAAAAACGAAAAAATTTAAGTAAAGTTTTAATTGTGTCAATTAAAAATTTACTCAAATTTTTAGTAAGCATTTAATATTTTTTATTAAAAGTTTACTCAATACTATTAAATCGTTTACTGGTGCAAAATTGAGTAATTTTTTACTCAATAGTATTAAAAATTTACTCAATTTTTTTTCTGTGTATATCACAGCCTATCAAATACGCAATTTTTGGGGATCACATCTCCTTTGTAAATCCTCATTGTAGGGAATATAAAAAATTCATCCTTACCGATTAAGTAAAACATACTTGAGCTTGTTTTCCTCTTGTGTTATTTTTACAAAAAGTTTTACCCACTACGATGATGATGACGATGCCACCCGCTTAAACCTTATCGTTTCCTGTTTATTATTGGTAGAATACGTATCCGCACTAACTCGGTTTACCCGTTGTGTTTGTGTATTCATGGTTCTTTACATGGGCTTGCGTGTTATATTGATTTCTAGCAATACCTATGATGACGATGATGATGATGATGGAGACATAGTACACTACCACTACCAACCACCTCCATTACAAGATGAAGGAATGATGTAAATGTAAGTGTATTTTAGTGTGTGCACGTAACGTTTTTTTTATGCATTGGGATTTCCGCACTGTTTTGCATTTGTAGCCAAAGGAATTGTATGTTATTGCATTGCGTTTTAAGTTAAGCTTTACAGTTTTACGATATCGTTTGCAAATGTTGTTAAGTTTTTCTTGTTGTTTTTTTAAACAGTATCAGTGCTTTTTTCTTTTCGGTGTCTTTTTTCTAGGGTACACTCATAGAAAACTCGTAGAAAAATTAGTAAACCCATTGTAGATCAAGTTTTACAGAATATTGCCGTATTCAACAAAAATTAATGTTGATATCGTTGAATAATCAGTAAAGCTGAATCAACTATTTACAACGCTTATACAGAATTCAATAGATAAAACCAAAAAAGAAAAAACAACCCTGTTCGTTCATTTTTGTATTATCAAGTTGGTACACTCATAGAAATATCTTAGTAGAAAAATTAGTAAACCCATTGTAGATCAAGTTTTACAGAATATTGCCGTATTCAACAAAAATTAATGTTGATATCGTTGAATAATCAGTAAAGTTAAATCAACTTTTTACAACGCTTATACAGAATTCAATAGATAAAACCAAAAAAAAAACAACCCTGTTCGTTCGTTTTTTTTTTTATTATAACGAGTGAACGAGTGAGTTGGTAGCAATGTGAAATGTCTCTTATAAAATTATTTAATGTGTTTGTTTCTTATAAAATTATTTAATATTAGAAAAATAAATAAAAATAGGATCTGATCTGTAAATATTTGGTAAGTAATAAAATACATTGATTACTTTATGTATTCATACTATATTAAAACGTTTTTTGTTTTTTTTTTTTAGGATTTTGTTTTGGTATCATCAGATAACTCGGGAATGGATAATGATGCAGATAACATAAATAAACAAAGTGTGTGTGAAAATCTTCAAATATTGCAGCTAAAAAAGCCGGAAATAAAAAAATATTGTGATTTATACTTAATAAAAGAATATCTACAAATAACAACAAGTTTTTTTTTTTTAATATTTTTTTTAATAAATTTCTTATATTAACAAAAATATGAGTTGAATTTACATAAAATACGAGTTGATTAACAAAAAACGAGTTGATCAACTTTTACAAAAACTGACAAGAATTTTTATTGAAATCAACATAAATATTTGTAGGGTCAAAATCAACAATGATTTCTGTTGAATTTACAACGATTTTCTTTGGGAATACAATGATTTTTGGTTGAGTGTAGCAATGTGAAATTTTTTGTCTCTTATAAAATTATTTTAAGTATGTGTTTGTTTCTTATAAAAATATTTAATATTATAAAAATAAATAAAAATAGGATCTGATGATCAGATTCTGATCTGTAAATATTTGGTAAGTAATAAAATACAGTGATTACTTTATGTGTTTATACTATATTATATTTTTTTTTGTTTTTTTTAAAGGTTTTTGATTTGGTGTCATTAGAAAACTGGAGAATATCTTACGAATGCATAACATAAAAAAACGAAGTGTGTGTGAAAATCTGGTGTTTAAATATTGCAGCTTAAAAAGCCGGTGATAATTCTAAAAAAATATTGTGATTTATACTTAATAAAAGAATATTTACAAATAACAACAAGCTTTTTTTTATTAATAAAATTTCTTATATCAACAAAAATATGAGCTGAGTTTACAAAAAATTCGAGTTGATTTACAAAAAAACGAGTTGATCAACTTTACAAAAACTGACAATAATTTTTATTGAAATCAACATTATTATTTGTAGGGTCAAAATCAACAATGATTTCTGTTGAATTTACAACGATTTTCTTTGGGAATACAATGATTTTTGGTTGAGTGTATAAGGTAAAATTGCTATATAAATTTATATGCAACATTGGTTTCATATTTCGTAAGATTAGATATGATATTTTTATATCTTTTTATATATATAACTATATATGAATGTATATTCTTGTATATGAGCATATCTAATTAGATTCCACATTTTTTTCTTATTTGGGGGAAATTTTGAGATCTGATTATATATAATTTTATACAATCAGATCCAATTATATATAATTTTTACTCGATCCTGTTTATAACAAATTTCATGTCTATCTGATTGCTAGTGTAGACGAGTATAGCTTGCATTATTTTACCATAGCCGACTACTGCTTATTTTTTCTTCTCCTCCATTGTTGCTTTGAACTCCCTAAAGCTAGTACTTTATGTTACTTTGTTGCATCCGTTTCTGCAGCTTTTCCTTTTTTTTTTTTACCGTGCCATAGTCATCATCGTCGTAGTGTTTGTTGTTAAAGTACTTGTAATGTTTTTTAACATCATCTGGTTTAAGATTTTTTTTTCTGTATTATTGTAACTTCGATTTTTTTTTAATACTTTTTCTACTTTTAATTTGCAACGTATTTGTAACTGTCAATTGTTGATTGCCACCATTTCGTACTGATTTTTTTTCTCCGCTTTTTTTCTCTTATATAAGCCCACTTTTTTATTGCATTGCTGCCGCATTTGCATACAACACCAAAAGTTCAACAACAACATTCTAGGGTATCGTTGTTTTTGGTAAATCTGTACACAAAAGTGTTTAAGGGAACATTAAGAGATGCCGAGTACCTTTGGTGTTAATAACCCAGTAAATATTTTAAGAATTTTTCTTAATGCGTTTTTCAGAAATGCAATTCATTACATTTTATGATTTTTTATGTAAATATCATAAATTTTATTTAAAAACAAAATATAATGATTTTGCTTATATTAATGAAACATTTCATAATTACTATGAAAACTTTTCATAAATATAATGAAACTAGTCATTAAATTTCGCCGAATGTTTCTGTTTCATAAATATCATGAAATGTTTCATAAATATTGGAAACATTTAATAGAAATGATGTGCTCTATTCCGGAATACGATTTCGCCATTCACCTAATTTTAAAAACATTGATATTCTTTCGAATTTTAAGATTTTTAAATTTTTTCTTGTAATTATTAAAGATATTAACTAGAAATTTAATTGTTACAATTTGAAAGGATATCAAATTTTTAAAAATTAGGTGAATGGTGAAATTTATTTTAAAATCGAGCACAATAATTATTTTTTTTTAAGTATTTCATTATATATATGAAACTGTTTCATAGTTCCAATGAAGTATTTCATTAATGCTATGAAATTTATTATTTATTTTAGAAAAGGTTTTCATAAATGTAATGAATCATTTTATATATTATAGGAAAAGTTTCATAGTATCTCTGAATGACTTCAAAAATACTACACTCAAAATAATAAATCTGTAAAATACTCTGTAAAATGACTGTAATCTCTATTCAACAGATATTTGACAGAGTTTTCTGTCAAAATACAGATTTAAAGAAAATGCTTTGTATTTTGTTGTGACAAAAAAACAAAGTTTCCTCTGTTATATTACTTTTTACTTTGTAATCATAATTTTACAGATAATTAACAGAGTTTTCTACTAAAATATAGACTTAAGCAAAATACTTTGTATTCTTTTATAACCAAAAAAGTTTTCTGTTTTGAGTAGTTTTTGTTACCAAACATCAAAATTTTATCTGTATATTTTTATTTTTTGAGCAAAAGTTTAAATAGTAGCAAAAAAAGTTATCAAAAAAATTTTTTCAGAAATTTTATAAAAATTTTACAAAATAACATGCATTTAACTAAACTCTGTAAATTTACAGAGTTTTTCTGTAAATTTTTTTTTGCATCAAATGTATTTTACAAATATATGTAAATTTACATAGTTTTCTTTGCTAAATGGTGGTTTATGTAACCAATATTTTACTAGAAACTCTGTAAATTAACAGTTTTTTTTTTTGTCCAAATCATTTTACAGAGTTTTATAGTAAAATTACAGAGTTTTCTCTGTAAAAAAGCTTTCATATTTAACCAATATTTTACTATAAACTCTGTAAATTAACAGTTTTTTCTTTCAAAATCATTTTAGAGAGTTTTTTAGTAAAATTACCAAGAAATGTTGTTAGCTGGAAAAGTATGGTGTACTCTGTTAAATTAGCAGAGTTTTTCTGTAATTTAACATAGTTATTATTTTGAGTGTATGAAATAGTTTCATAAATATAAAGAAATATTTAAGAAAAAATAAATTAAATCTATAAAATGTTTCGTAATTTTTTTATGAGTTTATAAAACAATATGAACAATTTTCTTCAAAACAGTTTATAAATTTTTCCACAATTTAGTTAAATATTAACTAAAAGTTGGGAAATTTTCTTAACCGTTTGGAAAAAAAATTTAGATTATGTACTTTTAAATAGTTTATTATTTTCCTTAAATGAATTTCCCTAATACATGGAAGAAATTCTTACCGCCATGGAAATTTTCCCTAAATATATGAAAAAAATCTTTATTTTCAAGCAATATTCCTCTTATTTAGTTTTAGGACATAATTTTCTGCCAATTAGTTAATTTTCTTAGAATTGAGGAAGTTTTTTTCACTATTTTAGTAACAATTAATAACTCGGGGATTTTTTTTAACTTAAAATGGCGATATCTGGAAAACAAAGCCAGATAGAGCAAAATGTAGGCCATTTTTTAGTTCTTTGGATCTCCATAATATCGCCGGTCCTCTTCACATGTGTGGATCTCAATGGGTCCTATTTGTTAATTTTTGGTTATTTGATAGAGCTTCGTAAATGACAAAAAGCCATTTTTTTGGATCAATAAAAATAAAATAAAATAAAATAAAATAAAATAAAATAAAAATTTTTAAACAATATTACGGTTTCCGAGCACAAAAATGTTAAAGAACTATCTAAAAATCAATATGGACAAAAAATCGGTTTTTAAACGCCCATATCTTCCAAAGTATTGATCAAAAAAAAAATATATAGTTTTTAATCATTTCCGAAGTTCTATCAAATAACAAAAAATAAACAAAATCGGTGATCCGTCAGTTAAATTTCTAATGGATATGCTCTAATATTTTAATACCCTTGGTCTTATAAAACTATAAAAATAGTCAAAGAATCGTTTGCTAAATTGCTTGACTTAAATTATCATAATATTTGAATTCCCTTGGGTTTAAAAAACTGTAAAAATAGTCAAAGAATGGTTTGCTCTAAAACTTTCAAATAGTAATTTAATCGGATTTCTAAAGCTATCAAAATAGTCAACTAATCGTTTTAAAAGCCATCATACTAGTCTCATAATTGTGAGTTCATAAAAACACGAAAGTAGTTAAATAAACGTTTCTAAAGCTATTAAAAGTTTTGAAAAATCAAATAGTCAAATAATCCAGGGTTTAAAAACAAAATAGTAAAATATTGGTGAGTTTTAAAATATAAAAAATCGTTGTCTGATTAAACTTTCAATAAATTTAAATAATTTATGTGTAGGTATATAATCTGTCAAAGTAATCATACGTTGTGCTAATAAAAGAACGGCCTTTCAAAATAATGAAAAGGGTTAATAAAAACTTATAAAACTATCTAAATAGCTATTCGTCACCATCAAATGTGCCAAAAATGCATGAGTTTAAAAACTATTTAAGCAGTTTATGAAATAAACAAACCAGCTAAAAACAGCGGTTTTATAAAACTATCAACATGGCTAAATTGTAACAGATTTTTATATTTATATACAAATATGAAAGCAAATGTTTGCCTAGATACTTATTACAAGGAGGATTCGATTTTTTTTTCTTTCTCATATTGGATTTTATTAAGAAACTCTTAAGTTAGGGAGTGAGTTTGTTATGTATATTAAGTATAGTAACTGCAAGTAGATTTTTTCTTAAACAAGATCTTATTTATCATTAAATACCGGAAGACATTGTGTCTACCACAATGGAAAAAGTTTAATATGCCACACAATAGAAAACAATGACAAGTAGGTAAATATATACAATTTATGTTAATTTATCTTGAGTAGATCAATTTAGTAAAATAAGTATTCAAAATATAAAACCAAATATCAATAGACAAAGTATAAGCTTACAGTCCAAAGATTTTTTAAAATGTTTGTGGCATAAATCCGTTTGTGCTAAGCGCCAGGCTAGCAAGATTTAAGATTACAGCAAGTGTAAAATATACACATGTTTTTAAAAAAAAAATTCTATAAAAATAAAATCTAGAGAAAAAAAAAATTACACAATCCCTTAAAATTAAGTATATTTTGCATATTTTAAACAAGACTTAAATCAAATAACACTTGCTCGAGATAAAGGATAATCGCCGGATTCAAATTACAAATACATTTTTTTTTAGTTTTGGCAAGCAGTTGGTCTTTTGTTTCCTAAGCAAAACAGCACAGGTTGTTTTTCTTAAAAATTTGGCGGCTCTTTGTCTTTTGAGATTTTTTTTTCATTTAGTAAAAGAAGACTTAATGTCTAACAATGAATTTGGTTTAAATTATAGAGAAAATCCTTTAAAGAAAAATAAAGTTTCATATTGTTTAAAAAAATAAATTTTATCATTTTTGTTTTCTTTTAATATTTGCTTTTGTTTGCATTTATTAAGAATATTGTAGTTTTGCAGATATACTTAACAATAAAATACAATGCAAATATGGCTTTTATTGTATATTTCAAGTGGTCGATATTGTTCGACTAATTTGTAATACAATGTTCCAAAGCGCCAGCTTAAAGATTTTTAAAATGGAATTGGAAAGTATAAATGTTGGGTTCACTTATGTAGGTCTTTGGATAAGATTACAAATTGCAGGTTTTTGTTTTAAATTTAGCAAGCTAATAATATCAAATGTTGTAGAGAATTAAAATTCAAGTGTCTTCACTATCATTTTTAGATGCAAAATTTTATTACTTCCGATGATCACTATTTGGCTATTTTTTGGAAGGGATATTTTGATGAAATTTAAATGACTATTATTTAATTTTTATATAGTTTAATTTAAAAATAATTTGTTACCATTTAATAACCCATGACTATTTTCATAGTTTTATTTATCAACGCTAATTTGACTATTTGGAAAGTTTTATAAACCCACGATTATTTTGATAGTTTTCTAAGCCCACGATTATCATTAAAGGTTTTGCCAAACCAATGATAAATTAACTGTGTCTTTTATGCCGAGATTATATGACTATACAGTAGAATCTCGCAAATTAGAACCACTTTGTTCCTCGGGTAGTTCTAATTTCTGAAAAGTTCTAATTTCTGGACATTTTTTTTCAAAGAAAATGACAAAGTAACAATAAAAACAGTTACGAATGCTTTATTTTAACACAAAACAATTTTTATTTGTTAATATTTAATTAATTTAACACATTAAATTCGTAGAAAAACGCTTTTAAGCGCTTTGAAATGAGAAAAAACAGACGTTACATCGATTATATCATCGTCACTGCTATTTGATCCGTCATTAAACCCACCTTTTTCCATTTTTTGATTTCTCTTACGCTTATAGAATTGTGAAAAAAAAAACAAAATAAAAAGTCCAGAAAAACATTTTGTAGTGAAAATAAAAAAAAAACTTCCAGAAATTAGAACCACAGGTTCTAATTTCAGAGCGTCCAATATATTTAAATAGCCGGTTCTAATTTCTGGACAGTTCTAATTTGTGAGAGTTCTAATTTGTGAGATTCTACTGTATTGATAATTCTTAAGCTCACGATATTTGACAGATGATTCGACTATTTTGATAGTTTATAAGCCCAGAATTATTTGATCAGTTTTGATAGTATTTAAACCGATATATGACTATTAATAGTATTATATATTATGACAGATTAATATTCCCACGATTGTATGCCTATTTTTACAGTTTTTGATATTTGATGAACTTATTTTGGCTTGAGGTTGTGGGGTTTTATATATAAAATATTTAATTTTTTATTAAAGTTATGATCGTTTAACTTTTTTTAAAAATATAATAAATACAGTATCTCTTGACTTTTTTGATAATTTTACATAATTTTTTTTTACCGAACTAAATATTTTGACTATTTTAAAAGCCCACGATTTTTTGATTATTTCGTAAGCTTTATGAACTAAATATTTTGACTGTTTTTATATCCCACGAACTTTTTACTTTTTCGATAGTTTTTCATGCCGTATGCGCATTAAAGTTTGTGAGAACGAAATTGTGCTAAATGGAAAGTAAACAAGTAAAAAAGTTAAATTCGGCCTTGCCGAATGTATTGATACCCTTCACAATTTCAAAAAGATAATTGTAAAAAACTTTATTTAAAAGGAAATTACTTCTGAAAAAAAAAATTAAAAAATTTCCGCAAAAAAAAAATTAGGCAAAAAAAAAATCGCGTTTTTTTTTTCTTTTTTTGCCAAGAAATATGTTCAAACTTGTTTTAATACCATTCTGTGTTCAATTATGTTCACATATGTTAATCAGCAGCCGAATTAAAGCAATTTGTATTTTTAGGTTATGTTGAATGTACCAACATTTTTGAGGTGTCCTTACATTTTCGTTCATAACTTTTGAACCGCTGAACCGATATCGCTCAAATGCAAAACAAAACTGCTCGGGAGAACTTCCAATAAACATGTTAAGTTTCAGTCATCTCCGTATAATATTTTGGCCGTAATCACCATTTCCACAAAAAGACAGACGGACATCGCTAGAATGACTTAAAATCGATCACTGAATAATAATATACATGTACTTTATGGGGTCCTAGACCGATATTTCGATGAGTTACAGACGGAATGACAAACGTATATATACCCTCTATCACCAAGTGGAGGGTATAATAAAAAATTGGAAAAAATTTAATTTTTCGCGTAAATTAGCAGTCATGTTGATTTGAGCAGTTTTACCACCTTTAACCACATGAAATTCAAACTGCATCAATATATTTGCCGTTTCTTGATTTATTTCCTTTATTTTAGACACTAAAGAAAAAATAAATTAATTAATATAAAAGTTTGAACAGTAATTTTGCAATTTCTCGGGAAATTGATCATCTCTAACAATGGTTCTCAAACGGTGGGTCGCGACCCCCTAGGGAAGAGTTCCAGGGGGGTCGCGAACAAATTTGTTAAAACCTTAAATTTTGGTAAATTTAAAACACATTTTTTTTATTGTTGTGTTATAAAAATATACAAATACTTTTAAGGCCGCTGTTCCAAAAAAAAAAATTCACATAAAAAATGCAAATTTTTTTGGTGTTCTGAATTGCACATCTGAATTTATTTTTCGTTTTGTTTCACATAAATAAAACTTGGTGAAAGTAAAAAGAATGCCCTTTTTTCCTTATGATTTTTTAAATTTTAATTATTCGATTTCAACTTCGAATTAAAACGTGATCAACAAAACTCTAAACTTGATTTCATGTGATTGGGAAATTCTAATGTGAATTGAAAAGTTGTGAAAGACAGAACAGAGGCCAAAGAAAAATATTTTTCCATCACTTAAGGTCCCTCCGTAATCACTGTGCAGTTGTTAATTTCTCGGAATGGCCAACACTTATTTGTGAAGTGTTTTGGGTGAGTCTGGGATCTGACAGTTTGTTTCCTATTAACTTTTCGATGCTGATTCCGAATCTGGGTACGTTAGGTGTTTGAGAAAATTAAAGGCAAAATTCACAAAACCGTATTCTTGTGCATTTTAAAGAGCTTTGTTTGTGAAATTTTCGGATGCGTCTAGGATCTGACCACTTTTTCGATTTACTTTTTAATGCTGATTCCAAATCTGGATCCGAATAGCGGATCTAGATTCGTGATCGAATAAAATTTAGATCAATACCAAACATTGGTACATAATTTTGAAAAAAGAACTATAATTACTCCAAATTAGATTTAAAATGCTTTCTTGGTAAACATTTCTTCATTTTTGATCAGGTTTAACTGGTGTTTTTCTTTTATTTTCGGAAATAAAAAATCGATGACGATAGTAAGTTTCGATATAAAATGCCGTAGTTCAGGAACTGGTTTCCAAATTTCTGACCACTCGGTTTCGATTAATCTTTCAATGCTGCTTCTGAATTTGGTTTCCAAATTTTTCCATTACTTAATGTTTTTGAAAAAAACTGATGTTAAAGTTCACGTTAATATTTTTTTTTTATATTGGGGGGTCGCGAAAAATTTTAAATATTGAAAAGGGGTCGCAAATCAAAACTTAGTGAGAAGCTCTGATCTATAATTTTTATGCTTGCAGTTTTGTCAACTTTAATAACCTCGAATTCAAACTGCATACCACATTTTTGTCGTTAATTAAAGTAAATGTTTTTACAGACCAAAAATAACACAAAGTTATGAATAAAAAGTAGGTTAGCGAGTTTTTTAGCGATATCTCGAAGAATTGAGCAGCTTGAATTTAAATGTTGACAGCCTTATCAACTTTAATCAATAGCAAATCAAACTGCAATTCATGTTTTTCAACAATATTTAAGAAACTTCTTTTATTAATCAAAACAAGAAATACCCCCAAAAAGCTGTTTTTCGCTATTTCTCGCGAAAGTGAGCAGCTATAATTTTTTTGTGGGCAGTTTTAATTTCTTCCAACATGCTCAAATCAAACTGCATACCAATTTTTTTTATTATTTCTAAAGAACCGGTTTTAAAATATAAATAAGTAATAAACAAAAAATACATAATTACGCGATATCTCGCGAAATTTAACACCTACTATTTCGATGTCAACTGGTGTGTGACCTTTGATCAAGCACAAGTAAAACTGCATACCATGTTTATACGAAATTTTAAAGAAACCCTTCTAAAGATTAAAAACGAAAACAAAAACAGCAAAAAATTAATTTCACGATTTCTCGCGAACTAAAGAAGAACGGATTTGGATGTTTACTGTTGTGACCTTTAAATAAATACAATTAAAACTGTATACTCATTTTTTGAAAATTTTTAAAAAACTTTAATGTCAAATTTTTAAAAAATACAAAAACACTATATTTAGATATTTCTACAGAACTACTTGACTGTTTAAATAGTTTTAATAATCCACTACTATTTATTTATGATTTTATAACCATTGAATTTAAAAGTTTTTATAGTTTAACTGACAGTAATTATAATTAAAAATCCCCACAAAAATAATCAAAATGTTGTCCAGCATAAGCGCAACATTAGAAATCGTTATTCAAATCACCGCCTTATCAAATTCAGCATTTGCCTAAAAAATTCATTAATTTTCTTGTCTACTCCATTTCATTCACTTTAAAGTAGATCTACAAACCTTTTGATTTATTTTCCAATTCACACTTGTTAATGTTAACAACGTATCACGTATTTTGATTCCAACCGTCTTTATTGTGCAGTTTAACAATCTTCTGCTTCTTGTTTTTTTTTTTTTTTCAATTAAGTACATCATAAGAATCAACACCCATTCAACATTCCAAAACATTTCTCAAATGACATTGCCAATGAGCCAGAATATTGTACGAATCTTTCCAAATAAGTGTCATGACATAACAAAACACTAGTCAACGTATTAAAAAAAAAAAAACAGAAAGTAAAACACAAGACAATAAGGACTAAAAGACTAAAAGACTACTATATCCTACAATCATCAATGTTAAGCTTTAGAGCACTCATCAATGTCAAATGTCACGGAATAATAGCACAAGGCGTCACAAATGAATTTACAGCAGAAGCAACCAAAAACAAGTGTTTCGTATTTTTTTTGTACTTTTTTGTTTTTTTTTTTTTAATAATAAAATGTCCTTTAAACTTAACTGCCACTTTAGCTAGGACAAACACAGTTATTGTTGCTGTTTGTAAGTTTATAGACTTAAAGAGACCTGCTGCATATGAAAATTGTTGGCAGTAACTAAATGTGGAACTAAACGATATAAAGGTAATACTGGCTTTAAAATTTCCTACTTCAATGACTAAGTTTACGAAATCATATAAATAGCTAAAAATTCTAACTATGAAAATAGTCAAGTTAGAATTAATTTACAAAACTATCAAAAAAGTTAAACCAAAGTTGAAGTTAAAAACTATCAAAATAGTCAAGCATCATGAAATAAAAACAAAAACACAACAATTTTTAAATAATTGTGGGTTAATGGAACTATCAGTGTTATCTTGGATTTATAGAACTACAAAAATAGTTAAGTTATTTTGGAATTAAAAAACTACCAATGGATTTGTAAAACTAGCTAATTAATATTGAATTTTTAAAACTCATTATATAGACGAATGATGTGAAATTTGTGTACTACCAAAAAGTCAAATAATCATGGATTTATAGATCATTTGAGTCAGGGAAATCATATTGGATGGAAATCATCTATGGAATAACATAACCTTGGCTTTGAAAATCTGAAAAATAGTTATATAATATCGGATTCATTGATAAAGGAAAAATGTCCAAATTGTCTTTCGAATTATAGATTTATACATATAACTATCAAAATAGTCGGATAATTCTGGTTTTATAAAGCAGGATAAAACGACAAAATATTAAAATAATGTTAGTTATAAGACGACTATCAAATAATCAAAATTTTTGGAATTAACAAAATAGTTAAATATATGCAGTTTATAGTACTACCACTATAGTCAAATAATCTTAAATTTATAGAACAATCAAATAAGTCAAATAATATTAGATTTGTAGAACTACCAAAATAGTTTTGCATTTAAAAACCTTCTAAATATAGTAAAATATTCTTGCACTCACAATCAGAAGATAAACTCTGTCGAAAAATCTCTAAAACATCGTTCAGTTTAAATTAGCAAAGTTTTACCATATTTTTTGCTAAAATTAGATTTAGAGAACAACTAACAATTTTTTGTAATTTTACTGATACTGTTTGCAGAATTACAAAAAAAATCTTTAAATTTTAGAAGATTATTTTGTAATTTAACAGAAATTGGTGGTTGGAATTTTTTATACTCTCCACTCTAGTGATAGAGGGTATATATAAGTTTGTCATTCCGTTTGTAACACCTCGAAAAATTGGTATAAGACCCCATCATGATCGTCGTTCGATTCTTAGACGATCTAGCGATGTCCGTCCGTCCGTCTGTCTGTCTGTTGAAAACACTCTAACTTTTGAAAGACTTAACGGAGGCACCTGAAGTTGGGCATTTACCTGGTCAGGTTCAGCGTCAATCCAGCGAAATCGGTCCAGTGGTTCAAAAGTTATGAGTAAAAGCGAGAGTTTCGGGAAATGCTTTTTGCGAATTTACGAGATAAAAAACACGATAACTATCTAAAGGCAATTCTGAGGATGCTGAAGCTTAGCATATATATTTGTCGTTCCCCTGGGCTGGTTCATATTGAATTTCTGCAAAAGCCGTCCAGTGGTTCAAAAGTTATTAGCAAAACCGTAAATTTCAGATTCGCTTCACCTTAAATTCACGTGTTAAAAACCCGTTAAACATGTTTTAAAAACATTGGTAGGTCACAAAAATATTTTACAATTTTACAACGCATGTTTATCACTCAAAATAATATTTGCACTAAAAAAAAAAAAACTCGAAAAAAATTTACACTCAAAAAAAATTTGTAAATTATTTTTTTTTTAAATTAGTTAAAAAAAGTTTTTTACACAGAATAAAATATTTCCAATCAAAAATTTTATTTTTCACGTTAGAAAATTTACTGTAACTTAAAAAGGGCATCGTGGAGGGTATTCATAGATTCGGTCAAGTCGAATTTAACTTTTCTACTTGTTTAAGGGCTGGTATCTTATCAAATGCTAATCATTAACACTAATCATTGATTATTTCCATACAAATCCGACATTTGGAAACATAGATTAGCACTAATCATTGATTATCTTGTGATAAGTTACCAGCCCTAAGATAATTTTTAAAGCTATGTTTAAGTTAAAATATATTTTCATGTTTAAATTAATACAAAATTTATAATTTGACCCTAAGTTCTATTGAGAAAGATTACTCCAGCTCGAGGTCACTTTTCTTTACTAAATATTACGTTGATAATGTCAAAGTGACAATTTTCAAGAACCTATTTGTAAAGTTTGTTTGTTTTAAATTGATTGGTATGGTCGTTTTGTAAGACTTACTCGACATGTGTTCCGAAATTCGTCAAATTCCATTGTCAAGAGTATTTAGCTAATTGACAATCGTTAGTGGCAAAACATAAAGTCTTATATTTGTGTGTAAATAAACACAATGAGAATTTATGTACTAAATACTCAAATACAGCTCTAAATTTAAAAAGCTATCTTGAAATCGCAGAACTACCCAAATAGTCAAATAATGTGATTATTAATTAATGCAACCACAAAAATAGTCGAATATTCTTGAATAATTCAATAATCTTGAATTATTAAATGCAGCAAAATAGTCAAATAACATTTCATTTACAAAACAATTAAAAATAGTAAAATTATTCTTTGCATAAACTGAAAACATTGATAGTCAAATAATACAGGGTTTAAAAAACTATCATAACAATCCTTTAATCATGTGTCTAAAAACTTTTAAATCAATCAAATAATTCTGGGTTAATAAAACTGCGAATAGTCATATAATTACATAATATATGAGTCATAAAATTATAGGATTTACCGAAATAACCACAAAACTATTAACATATATTTGAGTTTATAAGTAAAATAGTAAAATTACACACCAACAAAATTTGAAGGCCGAAACCCCGGGACTAGAATAAACTTTTCTAAGGGTTTGAGCTGTGCTGAGTCAGGTTTTCGAGATATCTTAGCTTAAAGTTTGATAAAACCCTGATTTTCGCCACATTTGAGACATCATAACTGCGCAAGTTCACCTTTATTTATATATCCTAATATATAGTCTGAAACTCCTACTTCGTACCTTTTAAATAAATGTTTAACCTCTGTTATATCTTGTTTCTTCTCTGAGATATCTTAACACGAAGTTTAAAAAATTTTAGGTTTTCGCTATATTCACGGTATTTTTTCTGTAAATGCAAATTTGCTACATTTCGCCTTTATTTTACGACGAAATTATAAAATTCTTAAATTCCCAATTTAAAAAAAAATGCTTTTTGAACTGTTTAGATATCTTGTTTATTTGCTGAAATATCGCCCGTTGATGTGTTTAATGAATACATACCACTCTCAACCGCATCCAGAGTCACGAAACGAGAAGAAACTTAAGGTTAAGATATCTCAGAGATAAAACAAGATATTATAAAGGTTAAACATTCATTTTAAAGGTAATTTATAGGACTTTCAGACTACATATCAGGTTTTATAAACAAAGATGAATTTTCGCAGTAATAACGTCTCGAATATGGCGAAAAAAGGTTTTTTTCAACTTCAAGCTAAGATATCTCGAAAACCTGATGTGATATGCAAATTCTGAGACCAGATTCGAAATCAGCGCAACTCAAACCTTTAGAAAAGTTACCACCGATTGATGGGTTTAAAAATTGTTGGCCTGTGTTATCATAGATTTGTGGATTACGCATATAATCAAATATTTTTATATTATTAGAACCACCAAAATAATCACTTATTCTTAAATTTATAAAACTACCAAAATAGTTTAATGCTCCAAAATTAAAACAACCACCATAAAAGGCAAATAATCTTATATTTTTAGTTCGAATCCTACCAAAACTAAAAAAAAATCAGCAACTGTTTCAAAAATGTCACCTCTGAAATGAGCAATTTAAAATACCATCAATTTTTTTAGCTACGTCAGTATACTTTTTAATTTTATTTACTACTTTGACTCTTCAACAAGAATTTTTATTAATCAGATATAAAATGAGCAGGAAAATTACTAACTAACAATATGGTGGCATGTTTTAGGTTTGAAACTTAACGTTAAAAAGAAAAAAAAAATATAGAACGATTCTACAATATGGCGACCACGACAAACGCAAATCAACGACCAGAACGCATTGGTTATGCTACATTTGATTTATGATGAAAAATAAACAAAAAATGTGATTTTATTTTTTTTCCCCGATTTTAACATAAAATGAAATACAATGAAAAGAACTACAGCGAAAATGTTAAAATATTATAGCGAGGGTGTCCTTTGCTGGACGAAATATTCTTTCATATTATTCCTCTTCATTTATTTATTTTATTGCGGCCTCATTTGCGTTATCAACTCAATGGCCTGTGGACATATTTTTATAATTGTTCTGTTGTTTATATTCTACATGCCATTGATTTTTATGATTTTCATGATTTCTTTAATAAAAAATATAAACAAACTTTGTCTATAAGTAAGACAATATACAAAAATATATATAATGTAATGTCCTTTATGTCATTATTGTTAATAATGTTTTAATACTAAAACTTGTTAGTATTGGATTAAGGAAGATGTTTAGGAATTTTTAAGAAAAATTAAAATTAAGCTTTAATTAAATATTAATATGAATTCACGAATTTTTTCAAAAAACAAAATTATATAAGAAATTTAAATAATAGTCAAATAATCTTTGGCTAAGATAACTTTGAAACGAATCATATAATCATGTTTTTAAAAAAACTATCAAAATAGTCAAACAATCGAAATAACCAAATAAAAAATATTCAGAGATCACACAATTTGTCAAAATCACATCATTGTCAAAAATAGTTAAATTATCATAGGTCTTGAAAATAGTCTTGTGTTTAGAAAACTAAAACTCAATATACACTCTAATTAAAATGATTTCAGTTTCCTATTATAAATTGGGTAAATTTACACAAATTGCGTAATTCTACTTAAAGTTATTAGAATTTTACCCAATTTATAGTAGCATATTATTTGAATTTGTTGAAATTAACTCAATCTATAGTATGAAACTGGACTCATTTGTTAAGAGTGTAGTTAAATAACTATTACCTAAAAATGATTTAAAGAGTCAAATAATTGTTATTTTATATTACTACTTAAAATAGTCAATTAATCGTGGCCTTTCAGAGTCATTAAAAAAAGCTTGTTTACGTTAAAATACTCGAATAATCGTTTGCTTTTAAAACTACCAAAATAGTTCAATAATCGCGTATTTAGAAATCGATTAAAAAAGTGGAGTTATAAAACTATCAAAATAGTCATAAAATAGTGACATAAAAAAGGATAATTGTTAATAAAACTTGGGCTTACGAAACTATACAAATAGTAAAATACTTGTCGGTTAAAACGACTCTCGTAATAGTTTTATAATCCAGAGTTTATAAAACTGTAAGGCTATTAAAAAAAATAGGTTTTAAAGACTCCCAAAATAGTAGTTTAATAATACAGTGTTTAAAAAACTCTAAAACTATTTAAATAATCGGGTCTTTAGAAAACTACACAGAAAAAAATAAAAAAAAAATATTTGAGTAAATTTTTAATGCTATTGAGTAAAAAATTACTCAATTTTGCACCAGTAAACTATTTAATAGTATTGAGTAAATTTTTAATAAAAATTTATTAAATGTTTGAAAAAAAATTCATGTAAATTTTTAATTGACACAATTAAAAATTTGCTCAAAATTTATCTATTTATTTTTTTAAAAAGTTTAAAAAGTTTTAAATTTTTTTTACAAAAAAAACAAAAAAACTTGTTTTTCAAACATTACCAAACATATTTATTAGAGTTCGTTTGGTGACTATGTCACTTCATCTGTTTATCGGATATCATCATTTTTTTAAAGGATTTAGGGGAGCTAAAAAGAATGCCGGTATTTTTTTGGAAAAATTTTCACTCCTTGGGGTGGTTCAAAGCATCTGAAAACGCGGATTTTGAGCTGATTTTTTTGCAGAGAAAAAACGGCTGAATATATTGCAAATCTGATAGCACCAGTCGATTCTACACCAAAAATTAAAATAATAGCAGTTTTTTGAGCTCTTAAAAAAAGTTCCAATAACCCACAACAGGGGGCGGAAAAATCGATTTTTTTTTTTTTTTTAATTAAATTATTTTTTTAATCATGCACGACGAAGAGGCAGTTTTTGCTAAGAAATTTGGTACGAAAAGCACCTTTCTATCACAACCCATTAAAGAGTTATAAGGCTTCAAAGTTTTTTTTCTAATGGCAAAATTATAAAACACTAACCGAAATTTGAAAATTTTTTGGATGGGTCCGCGGTCTGGACACTCGTTTTCGATTTTCATATCAATGCTGATTCTAAATCTGGTTTCCAAAATGTTCCGTAACGTCAGGTTTTTGAGATAATTAAGGTCAAAGTTCACAAAAAATGCATTTTTTGTGCATTATTGAGAGCATTTTTTAATGATGTTTTTGGATGATATTCTGGGATCAGAAAACTTGTTTTCGATTAACATTTCGATGCTGATTCTGAATCTAGATTTCAAAATTTTCTATCACGTCATGTTTTCGAGAAAATTGAGGTCAAAGTTCTCAAAAAACGTGTTTTTGTCGATTTTTGAGAATTGATAACTTTTTAACGGGTTGTGATAGAACGAAAAATTTAGTACCATTTTGTCAAGCTGAAAATGCCCTTTAATTGTGCATATTTAAAAAATTAATTTCAAAAGAAAATGGAAAAACCTTATATTTCCGCCCTCTGTGGTGGGTTTTTGGAACTTTTTTTAAGAGTTTGAAAAATTACCATTTTATTATTTTTTGCTGTAGAATCGACTGATGAAATCAGATTTGCGATATATTCAGCCGTTTTAGCTCTGCTGAAAAATCAGCTCAAAATTCGCGTTTTCTGATGCGTTGAACCACCCCAAGGAACGATTTTTTTTCCAAAAAAATACCGCCATTCTTTTTAGTTCCCCTAAATCCTTCAAAAAAGTGATGATATCTGCAGATCAAATTTTCAAAATTAACTCTAATATTTATGTCTCAAAAACATTGGAAAATTTTATAAAGACGATTACAAACTTTCATTTACATACACAAAAAACTATAAACTCAACGAGAATTCAAAAACTATGAGAGATTAAAAAAAATAAAAAAACTATTAAATTTTTATTAAATAATTTACTTAAATTGTTTTTAAAATTTTTAATTAAATTTTTAATTGCGTCAATTAAAAAATTACTCAATTTTTGTTTTTAAATTTAAACAAGTGATTACTCAAATTTGTTTCCTCCATATTTTTTTCTGTGTATAAATATAGTAGTTTAGAAACCGCTGATTTAGAAAAACTTTTAGACTATTCCAATTTTAATGATATAAAACACTTGTTGGTTTATAAGTATTAGTACCAATATAGTCTAGTAATTAGTTTTAAAATACAAATATCAAAAAAAAAATTTAAATCGTTCAAACGGTTTTCGAGATATTCCTTTTTTAAGTTTGCTAAAAATTACCATTTTTTCCAACGGTCAAAAAATAAAAATATAAAATTTTCTTGACCATTCCATAGAGCAATGGTTCCCAACCTTCGATTCTCGCCCCACTGGGGGGCAATATGAATATTTTAGGGGGGCAACGAGCAAGTTTTTAAGACTTGTTTTACTTAAATTTACTACAATTATTTAGTTAAAAGATGAAACATTTTACTGAAAACTTTGTTTAAACTAAGATGTGAAAAAAAATTTTCTAAACCACTAGTAACTTCGAATTACACAGTGCAACAGCACATTTAGGGCCTCAACCAAACCAAGACAGTTTGAAAGTACTTATGTATAGTAGTAAAAATCCCAAAGGGTTTAGCTCTGTAACGTCTCAAATTTTTTTATAGCCCACTGAATTTTTCAGTTTTTTTTAAAGGCGTTGGAAAAAAGTCGAAAAAACTAATGTTAATGTTCTTTTGAACTTAAAATGGTGTTTGGATGTCTTCAATAGAATTTTATGGGGAACATTTTTCTAGAGTACGCTAAATCTCTATCTCCCGTTTTAATGGATCATTTACGTCATTTTTTTAAGAAATGGCTCAGAAACCTACTAAGACGTGCGTTTAAAGGGTTAAAATGTTCTACAATTATTTTCAGCATCAAATTTCACTGGCGGTTACTGAAGGCAGAAAGTTCGACCGGTATACGAAAAATGCATAAAAAAGGTTAATTGTAAATTATCATTAACTTTTTATATTTTTTCCTATATTTGTTAGTTACAATTGTATACAATTTCTGGCAAAAATATAAAAAAATGAATGACACTTTACAATTTATCTTTTTTCTGCATTTTCCTTATATCAGTCGAACTTTCTGCCTTCAGTAACCTCTAGTGAAATTTGATGCAGAGTATATTCGTAGAACATTTTAACCCTTTAAACGCAAGTAGACTTTTGAGCCATTTCTTAAGTAAAGTACTTAAATGACCAATAAATACGGCAGATAGAGGGTTAATATATTCTAGAAAAAAATTCCCCATCAAATTCTATTGAAGACATTCTAACACTATTTTAAGCTCAAAAGACAAGTTACATTATTTTTTTCGACTTTTTTCAAACGCCTTTAAAAAAAAAATTAAAAATTCAGTGGGCTATAAAAAAATTTGAGACGTTACAGAGCAAAACCCATTAGGGGTTTTACTACTACACACAAGTACTTTCAAACTGTCTTGGTTTGGTTGAGGCCCTAAGAAATGACCCTTCAATTGTGTCACAGTGTTATCAAACAAATTTGTAAAATTCGCAATTTTTTTTTGGAGTGTAGGGGGGACATTTTGTTTTTTTTTTAGCTCAAAAGTGGGACATGGAGCAAAAAAGGTTGGGAACCATTGCCATAGAGCTAAAGATAAACTTTCATTAAAAACTAGTTTTGATTAGAATCGATCGATACAAATTTTGGTTATGTTAGAAAATTTCACCAAAAAATTTAAAATTTGATCGAAAAGGGTCGGATTTGGTTCAAATTAAATTTAAATGAAAGACTTATGAAATAGTCACTTGAAATTTTTTTTTACATTTTTAAATAAAAACAAGTGAGAGTGTTAAATTCGGCTGTGCCGAATCTTTTATACCCACCAAAATGTAAAAAAAAAATTGTCAGGGGGCATTTGTTTTGGGGGGTGTGATGGGGGTCAGTGGGGGACTTTGAGAGCACCTTCCCATCCCGATAAATATACCAAATGTTTCATTTATTTAACAAAAATAAAAAAACAAGTGTATTTTTTCAGAGGTTGGTTTAGTTCTTCAAGGGGGAACATTTTTTTCCCCCTAGGCCGATTTTGCCCATTTACGAACTAAACCTGCCTAGGACCATAAGACATATGAGGCATTCCACACCAAATGTCCCGCTACAGAAAAACATATGTCCCGTAAATTTCTGAATAGGTTGTTTGGATAGCCCTATATGGAACTAAGAAAATTTCGTTTTTGGTTTTTCTAATTTTCAAAAACTGGGCTTAGAAGGCATGGTCAAATATTGGAAAAATGGTCAAATTTGTGGCGAGTTGCATTGATTAAATATTTATCACATTAAAACGGAATGCACCACAATCTTAAAAATTTACGTTCTTATATAGTTTTGTATGGGCTATCAAATAAAATTTTTTTCTTTGGAAAATTTTCAACAAGAAAATACAAGCAAATTACAAAATTGTTATGAAATTTAAAATTCAAATGCGATTTTCTCGAAAAAAACGAAAAATAGATTTCTAATTTTTTTTGTGTGGATGGACAAACATCTAAACTTTAAAAAAAAAATTAAAAAAAAGAAAAAAAAGTCGCCGGATTTTTGATAAATTGACTTTTTTAAAAAATGGAAAATTTCAGAATTTATTATGGATCATTGATTTTGAAAACTAACAAAATTGTCAAATAATCGTGGGTATAAAAGTTCATTAAAATAGTCGAAAATTATTAGTTCAAATATAAAAATATCAAATCTTTGCTTATTAAAATGGAAAAATAGTTAAATAGTCATGGTTTCAGAGGTTTTTTATATAATAAAATATGTGGTAAGAAACCTATTAAGAAAAAAATATCGTTGGTTTGGAAAACTATAAAATAATCAAATTACAAAAAAAACTATCAAAATAGTCAAATAACAGAAAAATAAAAAAAAAAACTATCAAAATAAAAAAAATTTCAAAAAATAAAATTTCCAGTTAAAATTCTTTGACAAAAGAACGAAATTACTTTCCGCCATAAACAATTTTTGTGTATTAACAAATTTTAACTCATTTCTTAAATATAAAAAATAAAAATTTATCATTTACAAAAACAATAATCAAACAAATTCATGGCTAAATAAATTTCTCAAACACTTTATATTTAACAACTAAAATAAGAATATTTTTATGAATAATTTTCCGGCTATTTGTCATAAAAAAAAATCCTAAAGTGTTGTCATTACACCTGCAAATCCCTTTAAAAATATTTTTATCTAAATCTTTCAAACAAAATAAAAATGACAACAAAATATTTTGTCTATTTATAACTATGGATGTGTTTACTATCATTTAAACAAATCAATATTCACAACAGACTTAGTTAAGGATCATGTTACATTATTGAAACTGGACTTGTTATACAGCTAAAATATGATGCAAGTGTAAAACTATGTAGTATAAGGGTGAAACAAAATTGTTAAGAGGCAATTTTTTTCTGGGGTGAAGAATTTATTTTTTAATGAATGTTTGTTTCAAGCTCTATAAAATAGTAAGTGGAAATATTTTTTTTAGATTTTTTTAAAAAAATTCTTGAACGTAAAAAAACCGCCAGGTTTAGAAATTTTTTGACAAATTTTAAATGACATTATCTTTTCATATTCAGAATTCCAAAATTAATAAAAATAATATATCGCAATATATATTTTTCTTATTTTTCAATATTTCAAAAATCCAGAACAGGAGGTAAAATGATCGGTTTTGGAGCAGGTCTTTATTTTTTGAATTTTTAAACAAAATTTGATTTTTTTTTATTGTTCTACAACAACCACATGGAAAAAATTGACTTATGATTGAGTTATGACTATTTTTTATAAATAGTCCCCTAAGTTTAAAAATCGTAGAATTCGAAAATGTAGCTCCTATTAAAACATGCTAAGTCGACTTAGAAATAGGAGTTTAATATGAACCTAGTGATTTCGTCGATTTATGCTCCCCCCAGATTTAGAATAGATGGAAATCAGTTTGACACTTTTTTTAAATCACTAGGATCACGTTTTTTGGCAGCTGGCGACTTTAACGCCAAGCATACATTCTGGGGGTCACGCCTCATTACCCCGAGAGGCCGTGTGTTGTTTGATACAATTTCTAATAAGATTCCTGATCTTATCGACTTTGGTGTGACTAGGAATATAGAAAGAAATTTCGTTAGTGTGGAATCTTCTTTGGAACTCTCTTCAGACCACACACCCACTATTGTTACTCTCCTTAACCCCCGAGAAATTGTATCCCCCACTGGTGACTTAGCACTGACAGGCAAAGGAACAAATTGGCTAAAATATAAAAAATTTCTCAGTACTCATTGCTCAGAAAACATAACGCTAAGAACACTAGATGAAATTGACCTTTCGCTCAGGAATTTTGAATCCAATCTCCAACTTGCTGCTCGACTTGCTACTAAACCCCCCCCCCCCCCCCGACAATCCAGACAAAACCCAGTTTTTTCTGTTGATGTTGAACGACTCTTAAATGAAAAAAGAAGAGCTCGTAGAGAGTGGCAACTGCACAGATCTCACTGTTGCCAAGTTGGAGGTTTTCCCGCTAAATCTAGCGCTTTTTGTTTGGATTTAGCGGGGGAAAATTGGTTTTAGCGGGAACGGTGCTTTAGCGGGAAAATCTAGCGCTTTTTATTTGGATTTAGTGGGACAAATTTAGAGGTTTTTTCCATTTTTTTTTTTTTTCAATCGAAAAGACCAAGTTTGTCGAATTTTAGCGCTTTTTTGAAATTTAGCGGGAGAATTTTGTATTTTCCCGCTAATTTTTTTTCGACCGTTTCTTGCGCGTTTTTAATGAAAAGTAAATTTTCGTAGAAAAAATAATTTGGAGGTTTTTTTTTAAATTTTTCTTTTTTGTCAATCAAAAATGCCAAGTTTTTCGGTTTTCAGCGCTTTTTTTTGTAATTTAGCGGGAAAATTTTAAATTTTCCCCGCTAAATTAATTTTTGGCGGTTTCTAACGCTTTTTTCGTGAAACTTAGAGGTTTCTGGTTAAAAATAGTTGGCAACAGTGACAGATCTCCACAACTCAAATCACGATTGAGAGAATGCACTAATAATTTACGAAGACTACTTGAATCGCAGAGAGTGGCATCACTAAACAGATTTTTAGAAAATCTTGAGCCTACATCAAAAACGGATTACTCGTTATGTCGTGCTACCAAGAATTTGAAAAGACCTGTCATATGTAAGCCTCCTTTGCGAAAACCAAATGGAGGTTGGGCTAGAAATGATACTGAAAAAGTAGATCTGTTTGTTGAACACTTAAAAAATGTTTTCACGCCAGATGAATTAAGTGTTATAGTAGAGTTGCCACCAATTTTACCCCAGCGCAGAGCAGAACCCATCCGGTTTAAGATGCGAGAGGTCGAAAAGGCAGTTGTTGATTTAAACCCTAAAAAGGCATTTGGTATTGATATGATCAGTAATAAAATGCTTTTGGAGTTACCCCGGATAGCATTAAGAATAATTCTATTTATTTTTAATGCTATATTACGCCTTGAACATTATCCCCCAGAATGGAAAGTTTCACTCGTTAAAATGATACCCAAGCCAGGCAAAGATCATACAAAAGTTGAATCATATAGACCTATCAGTCTGTTGTCCAGTTTATCCAAACTTTTCGAAAAACTGTTAGTAAACAGATTAACTATAGCTGTAACTCAGAACAACTCTATTCCGGATCATCAGTTTGGATTTAGAAGAAAACATGGAACTATTGAGCAAGTTCACAGACTGGTTAGTGAAATAAGAAGAGCCTATGAAGAAAAAAAGTATTGCTCCGCACTTTTTATTGATGTATCACAAGCATTCGATAAGGTCTGGCATGAGGGTTTACTCTATAAAATTAAAAATGTGTTACCACCAAATACGCATAAATTACTCGAAAGCTATATAACAAATCGAAAATTTACGATCAAGGAGAACGATTTTGTTAGCACCCCTCATTTTATACAAGCTGGAGTTCCACAAGGTAGTATCTTGGGACCGCTTTTGTATATTCTATACACTTCTGACATGCCAACAAATTTCAATACCCACACTTCCACATTTGCTGACGATACTGCTATTTTAAGCCTCCATGACAACCCGATTGAAGCTATGAATACTGATTGAAGCATGAATACTGCAGAGTCACATTCTTCAATTAGAAGAATGGTTACAAAAGTGGAAGATATAGGTAAATGAGCAAAAATGTGTTCACGTAACTTTCACATTGAGAAGAGAAACTTGTCCCCACATTCAGATCAATAACCACAATGTACCCCAACATACAAATGTTAAATACCTCGGTATTCATCTTGATCGTCGTCTTACGTGGAAAACACATTTAGATGCAAAATTATCTCAGATGAAATTAAAGACTATAGAAGTTAATTGGCTGATTGGAAGAAACTCTAAACTTAGTTTAGATTGTAAGCTGTTGTTGTACAATTCAATTCTAAAACCTATATGGTGCTACGGCATTCAGCTATGGGCACTGCATCATCATCTAATGTGGAGAGAATTCAAAGAAAACAGAACAACATTTTACGAATGATAACATGCGCCCCTTGGTATGTTAGAAATTCCAACATACACAAAGATTTAAATGTTGCTTATGTTAAAGATGAAATTGTAAAACATACCCAAAATTACCTCAGGAAACTGGAAACGCACCCAAACTATCTAGCAAGAAATCTACTTAATAATCGTGGCCACCAACGCCTTAGATGGAGGGTGACTGCTGATCTAGCTAACTAACTGGAAGGAGAAATGGATTTGAGAACATTTATAAACAAATAAATTTAAGAAATATATGAGAAAATTAAATTTTGTCTGGCACTGGCTGGACTTAATATTAAGAATATTTAGATATGAGATATGAACACTTATTGTTAGTTCACGGAATTAAAGTGAAAATAAAATATGAAACAAAAAAAAAAAAAAACTTAGAAATACCTGAAAAAAAAATTACTTATGATTGAGTTATGACTATTTTATATAAATAGGCCATAACTTTAAAAAATATATAGTTCAAAAATGTTGTTCCGATTAAAATATGCTAAGTCGACTTAGTATGCTTTGGGAAATATCGAGTTTCGATTTTTTGGTGTATTAAATAAGTGGCACCCTTACACGTTCATACATTCAAAAATTTCACTACTAACAATTTTGACATAACTCATACATCAAAAATTTATGCATATGTATTGTATATCGTCGAACTATATTCAATAAATGCCAACTCGAAAAAGCTTACTGTTCAGGAGAGCTAAAAAACTAGTTATTTCGCGTATTATTGCAAAAATAAACAATGTACCTTCCACAAGATGGTTTAAATATTCTAAACAATTTTTACCTATGCAAAAATTTTCATATTTTGCACTTGTTTGCATATTTTTGAGAGATGGCATTTATTACTATATCAAAAAACAAATATTTTTTTAGAGTTGGCATATTTTGTCGGAAAATAAAAATACATTTTTTTTTGGAAAAATTTTTAAAATTTTTTTTTTTTGGTTTTTGTTATCCTTAGTACGGTAGTTGATAAAACTGAACAAAAAATTAAAAATCTTTGCATATTTTTAAAAGTTACTAGCTCCGAAAGCCTTTTAATCTCAGGGTGGTCAACTTTGGCACTCTGTAACTCACGCTGTATTGCAATAGGGTCACTCCAAACCAGCTATTTTGAAAGCTTATATCATTGACTTTATTTTCCCCATTCATAATGTTTCAATCTGATAAATAGTTTGAAAGTTACATAAATATAAGCAATTTTTATTTTTGCAAACACTATTTACCGATATTTTTAAAATGGCAATATCTCGAGAACCAGTCATTAGATATCAAAATCTTTACAAGATTCGTGTTTAGCATGGCAAATGCAATAAGATATGTGGTCAAATTTTTTTTTAAAAATTTTTTGAAAAATTTTTGGAAATTTACAATGGGAGTTGGCATTTATTTCCACCAAAAAAATATGTACTTTGAGTTGGCAGAATAACAAAAATGGATGTAAAACGACAACAAATTATTTTTTTGCTCTGAAATTTTTATGGCAGATAGGTATTACATAGGGGAGCTATTTGCCATCGGAAACTCATTTCCGTCAAATTTGAGTTGGCATATTTTGAATATAGGTTCACGATATAAGTATTTGTATGTCTGTCTGTCATTCTATCTCTATGAATATTTATACATCCGCTTGTTGACAAATCTATACATACACTCTGATGATGTTGATGCTGTTGATTTTCATCATGTTACACATACAGAGTGATTACCGGAAGCTATACTGATTAGAAAATATTGTAGCTCAGATTGCATGTTATTTAGCAAAAAAAAATGAAATAAATAAAAATTTTGGAATAGAAATAAAAATAAATATATTTTTCATGTTTTCTAAAAATGTTTCATTTAGTATGTAAAAATTTTTGTATGTGTGTTTAGCAAAAAAAAATGTAAAACATACAGAATTCCAACAACATTTGACAGTTGTAGGAGTATTCGTTTGTTCAATTATTGACCATCATAGTTAAAAATCCCATACAATGCATATGAAATATATATTGCATATTTTTAGGTGCTTGTCGAAATGTAAAATACTATACAGTAGGGTGTTTTTATATCACCTAACCACGTTATGGTGGGAACTTAGCTTAAACTATTAGATTAACATTTTTTTTAAAATGTACTTTTTTCAGAATGCCTTTTTTCACTTTTAAGTCGATCTAGTCCGTCTGTCTGTCTGTTGAAAACACGCTAACTTTTGAAAGACTTGACGGAGGAATCTGAAGTTTGTCACATATGTTGATCATTTACCTGGTCAGGTTAGTATTGCAATTTAGCGAAATCGGTGGTATTAATTTTAAAAGCAAAAGTGTGAATTTCATCAATGGGTTTTCTCGAATTTACGAAATAAAAAACAACAAAATTGCTTAAAAATGATTTTTTTTCACTCAAAAATATTTTCACACTAAAAAAAAAATTACACTTGAAAAAGATTTTACACTCTACTTACTTACTTTTTTTTACAAAAATTACAAAAAACAAGTAGAAAAGTTAAATTCGACTTGGCCGAATCTATGAATACCCTCCACAATGCCCTTTTAAGTGATAGTAAATTTTCTAACGTGAAAAAATAACATATTTGATTAGTTTTTATTTTGTGTAAAACACTATTTTTAAGTAATTTTTGAAACAAAAAATTTATTTACTAAATTTTTTTTGAGTGTAAAAATTTTTTTGAGTGTAAATTTTTTTTCGAGTGTATTTTTTTTTAGTGTAAAAATATTTTTGAGTGACAAAAATACGTTGTAAAATATTTTTTTGACTTACCAATGTTTTTAAAACATGTTAATGGGTTTTCAACTTATGAATTTATGGTGAAACTAATCTGAAATTCACGGCTTTGCTAATAACTTTTGAACCACTAGACCGATTTGGCTGAAATTCAAACCGAACCAGGACCGGGGAACTACAAATATATATGCCAAGCGTCAGCATCATCAGAGTTGCGTTCCGAAAGTTAGCGTGTTCTTTATCTCGTAAATTCACGAAAAACCCTTGGCGAAATTCAGTCTTTTGCTCATAACTTTTGAACCACTGGACCGATTTCACTGGGTTGCAATACTAACCTGACCAGGTAAATGCCCAAAAT
This sequence comes from Pegoplata infirma, assembly GCA_963921195.1. Lineage (NCBI taxonomy): Eukaryota > Metazoa > Arthropoda > Insecta > Diptera > Anthomyiidae > Pegoplata > Pegoplata infirma. The sequence goes on from CAWUER010000036.1 coordinate 81,667, forward strand.
ATATGCGAAACTTCAGGAGCCTCCGTAAAGTGTTTCAAAAGTTAGCGTGTTTTCAAAAGACAGACAGACGGACGGACAACGCTAAATCGTCTTAAAATCGGTAGGGGATCATGAATATATATACTTTAAGGGGTCCTAGACCAATACTTCGAGGTGTTACAAACGGAATGACAAACTTATATATACCTCTCTCTATCACTAGAGTGGAGGGTATAAAAATGTTGAAGAAAAAAAATGTTGCAAAAAAAAAAAATTTGGAAAAATTAATGAAAAACAAGTGAGAGTGTTAAATTCGGCTGTGCCGAATCTTTTATACCCTCCAAAATAAAAAAAAAAATTATACCCTCCAAAATAAAAAAAAAAATAAAAAATAAAAAATATTCAGGGGCGTTTGTTTTGGGGGGGGGGGGTGATGGGGGTCAGTGGGGGACGTTGCCAGCACCTTCCCATCCCGATAAATATAACAAATGTTTCATTTATTTAACAAAAATACAAAAAAACATGTAAAAAAAGTGTATTTTTTCAGAGGTTGGTTTAGTTCTTCAAGGGAGAACTTTTTTCCCCCTGGTCCGATTTTGCTCATTTACGAACATAACCTGCCTATTAACATAAGACATATTTGTGCCAAATGTCGGCAGTCTAGCTCTTTTATTTTGGACTGCATCGTGTTAACTACAGACGGACAGACGGACAGACGGACAGACGGACAGACGGACAGACGGACAGACGGACAGACGGACAGACGGACGGACATCGCTAGAATGTCTTAGAATCGATCACTGATCATAAATATATATACTTTATGGGGTCCTAGACCGATATTTTGATGCGTTACACACGGAATGACAAAGTGAGTATACCCCCATACTGTAGTTGGAGGGTATAAAAATTGATGAAAAAATTTTTTGAAAAAAAAAGTTTGATGAAAAAAAAAAAACTTATCAAAAAAAAGTTGATAAAAATTAATGAAAAATTTATGAAATTTTTTTTATACCCTACACCACACTGTGGTACAGGGTATAATGAGTTTGTGCTGATGTTTGTAACTACCCGAAATATTGGTCCTAGACCCACCTTTAAGTATACCGATCGACTCAGAATCACTTTTTGAGTCGATTTAGCGATGTCCGTCCGTCCGTCCGTCCGTCCGTCCGTCCGTCCGTCCGTCCGTCCGTCTGTCCGTCCGTCCGTCCGTCTGTCTGTCCATGTAAACGGTGTAAACACGATACAGGTCGCAATTTTTAAACAATTGACTTGAAATTTGAAACTTAAGTCTCTCTTGGCCCAAGGACGAAGCCTATTGAAATTGGAAAAAATCGGTCCATATTTAGAAATAGCCCCCATACAAAGGTCCTCTTTAGTTTTGGCTCAAATGATTCTAATAACCGTATTATAGAAGGTATCGCTTTGAAATTTGGATGGTAAACATGTTTTGTCTTCACATATCATCATTCCGAATTTCAAAGAAATCGGACCAGTTCTTCTTGTAGCCCCCATACAAACCACCTTCCCGATTTTCACATAAATCTCTCAAATTTCATGAAAATATAAAATATTTAATTAAAATTTTGTTTGTGTATGTTAAACGCGTACTTAAATAACCTTATCAAACCTGATAATCATCGGACCAGTTTTGGACTCAGGCCCCTTGTGAAAATTTCGCCCGATATTCAGTTAAAGCGGTTTATTGTCAACAAATAGAAGCCTATTTCACTCAAATTTGATTTGTGAGTGTTTTCTTCTCTTATTAAAGGTTTTACAACATATAGATCTAATCGATCCATGGGACCCATTTTCCGGGAAACCTTGGTGTAGGGTATTATATGGTCGGTCTTGACCGACTATAATTTTCTATCTTGTTTTAGTTTACGTTTTATTCACCAGCTGGTGAATATTTATTTATTCATGACGAGGTGAATTATTATCCAACTTACAAACCCAAGTTACTAAAATTTTTGTTTTTAAGAAAATGAAAACTATAATTCTTATTTTCTTTTCTGTTATTCGGTAGGTTATATAGTCAAACTGAGGTGGCGTCCTGGATCATTTTTAAAATTAGACACCAATTAAAAAAACCAAACCAACATTTTAAATTCTACTAACGATAACACTATAACTGATGTGTTGGAAACGGATATGGGGGAATACAAGAAATATCTATAGATTTTAGAAATTAAATTTTCCACTACATTTTTCAACTTAAACCCTTATAACACAGGTTTGAAGATTTGTACTAACAGAAAAAACAACAAAAAATTCTGAAACAACAAAAAATTTCCAATAAAAACAGTCCGGAGGGTTCAAATCTGGAGTGGATGGCCAGTCAATGTCTGCTTTTTTTGGACATCGCACCTAGACCTTCAGATTCGACCCTCCGGACTTATTTTTGTAGGTTTATTTGTAAAGTCAAATGTACAGCAACAATTCTCATAGCACTGGCGAGCTCGAAGTCAATATTTCGAGATGTTCGAAAAATTAATGAAAAACATACATAAGAAAAAAAGTTAAATTCGACCTTGCCGAATGTATTGTTACCCTCCACAAAGTAAAAAAAGTTTATTTTGTAAAAGAAAAAAGAAAAAAATAAATAAAAAAAAAATTGAAAAAAAACAAATCTGCGAAAAAAATTTTTGGTGAAAAAAAAATCGCCGAATTTGTTTTTTGTAAAAAAATATGTTTGTTCTTGTTTAAACACCATTCGGTGATCAATTCTGTTCACTTGTGTCAACCAGCAGCCGAATTAAAGCATTTTGTATTTTTAGGGTATGTTGAATGTACCCAAAATTTTCGAGAGGTCCTTACATTTTCTTTCATAACTTTTGAACCGCTTAACCCATTTTGCTCAAATGCAACACCAAACTGCTTAGAGCAATAAAAGTAACTATGCTAAGTCTTAATCATATCTGTTTAATACTTTGGCCGTGATCACCATTTCCACAGACGGACATCGCTAGAATGTCTTAAAATCGATCACTGATCATTATGATGTGACTAGGACCTATATTTCGATGAGCTACAAGCGGAATAACAAACGTATATATACCCTCTATCACTAAGAGGTCGGTAAAAAAAAAATCAAATTTTTCTGTGGCCAATAGAGGCAGCAATTTTGACTGATTGTTAAGTACCAAATTGAATAAAAACATATCATTTATAAAAACTGGTTGATTTGTTTTTAAGTTATTCAATACTCTGACATGAAAGATGGGACCCCCTGTATATTGAATAAAAAACTAAAGTTATTTTTCGCTTAAATTTTAAAAATAAATTGTCTTTTTTTTTGTGTGATTCTCCAAAATTTATTGTTAATTTTCTTTAAAAACCAAATCCATGTGGCCAAAAAGTTTCAGTTGTTTTTTTGTTTTGTAAAATAAAAGTATTTTCAAATATAAATTGTCCGCAATATTTTTAAAAAACATTTTTCACGTTTTACCAACTATAAATTTACGTTAACAAATTCTGGACAACAACAAAATTTAGTTTTGTTAGTTTTCACAAGTTTATCGATGAAATTTATTACGTTGTTATACGAGAGTTGTAAAAAATCATACCCCGTGAATTTTTATCAAGCCTTTTTTTTCGATGTTGCTGTTGTTGCTGTTTTTGTGAAGCAAGTAAACTGCTGGACATACAGTCGTTATTCTCGACTCATATGTCAAGTATTTCAAAACTTTCCTGTTACTTTTTTTTGTGCTTTTTTCGTTTTTCCAGTTAATATTTGTTGTTTAAAAAAAAAGAAAATCATTGTTGTCATGTGTTGTTTCATTGTCGTTGTTAAAGTTTTAGCAATAGTTGTTCATAGTTTTTTTTTGCTGAAAAAAAATTTTGTTCTCTACACTTTATGTTAGTTTTTGTTGTCACTGTCAGTCACTTTTACCTCTAACATGTATAGTAGTTTTTTGTTGTTGTTTTTACAGGACTACCTCCGCATACTGAGATCAGTTCAACAGTAGTATCAAGCATCATCGTCATCCTTCCTCATCATCCTTTCTCATCATCCAATCCTCACATCCTCACTTTCAACATCATCAAATGATGTAATATTCCACACCATTTACAGATATAACTCGAAAAATATTAACTGTACTTCGAAAATTCTACTTGTAAGTCGAAGGTTTCATTTCAAATTCGAAAATTCTATTAATAATTCGAAAATTCCATTTATAATTCGAAGACTCCTATAGTAATTCGGAAAAGATCAATTGAAACTTAGTTGATATTTATTGAATTATAATTAAAATCTTCAATTTACAATAGAAATTTTCAAATTTCGTTTGAAATGTTGGAAATTCAAATGAAATATTCGAATGTCAAGTAGAGTCTTCGAATTACAAATGGAGACTTCAAATTTCAAGTTAAATCTTTGAATTATAAATGAAATCTTCGACTTCCAAATGGAATCTTCGAATTAGAAGTTGAATCTTCGAATTCATCTTTTCAAATTACATCTTTAAATGGTATTCCATTCCATTTGGAATTCGAAAACTGTATTCATTATTCGAAAATTCCATTTATTATTCGGAGACTCCAACTGTAATTTGGAAAAAAATCAATTGAAATTCAGTTGATATTTTACATCTGTAAATGGTGTAATAGTGTTGGAATGCTTGTTACTTTATCTATGACACTTCCCTTTTATCCACTCCTGTTTTCTAATTTCTCTGTGTTATATATGAAGCTACTTTTTTAATTGTTACAATTCGTTTTTTTTTTAGAAAAAATTTTTTTCTCTACTATTTTTAGTTTTACATTAAACTGATTGCATGACATTGTTTAGCCGAGCAAGTGGTTTAGAAGTGATGGTTAAAGTTTAGTTTTTTTTTTTTGTTTTACGTAAAACTATCATAGTAGTTTGTCCAATGTACGTATGTAGTCGTCATATGTTGGTGTCATTTATTTACTATGTTTCCGCTTAAGTGGTTCCACTTTGTGCTATTTAATCCCTCTCACAAAACAAAACACGAAAAAAAATTTAAAAGTTTTAAAAATATTTTTAGTTGTAAGGTTTATGTTATATTGATTTTAAGTTTATTTTTTAAGCTTAAAAACTGTTTTATTGATAACTTTTCCATTTACTGTAAAACGACTTCATGGTTAAAGCCGCGCAAACAAAACCTGCAAAAATAGCTTTCCTTGAAGTTTTTAATTCGGTCAAATAGGTATATGCTTCAAATTCTTAGGAACAAAATTATTACGAAAAGGTTGCTATTTTAAATTGAATGAAATTGTTGTGGCTCCACGTTGGGCGCCATTTATGTGACGGCTTGTAAATATAACACCGTCCGACAAAAATTTAAAAAGTCGTTGAACACGAGCTCGATAATATACATTTGAAACTAGAGACTAAATGTTGTAAAACTGCATTTACAGTTTTTCATTTCGTGCTCCTGTTTCCTTTTAAAAGAACTTCCAAGTTTTAGAGGATTACACTTTATAAAATATTTTTTAATATTTGTACTTGTCCTAGGATGTCGCTAGTGACAGCAAATGAAAGAGGAGGATCTCCCCTCATTTTCCTGTTTTATTATTTTTACATATCAGGAAAAAGGATCATTCAAAATATCATTCAAAATTTTCAACAAAATATTTTGATAAAATTTTCAAATAACTTTATTCACATCCTTTTATCCTGTTATTTCATTTGCCATCACCAGTGGCGTCCTAGCACAAGTACAAATATTTCAGAAATATTTTACAAAATGTATCCTTTAAAACTTTGAAGTCCTTTTAAAAGGAAACAGGATCGCAAAATGAAAAACTATAAATGCAGTTTTACTCGATTGGATTTCTACTTTCAGACGTACATCATCCGGTTCATGTTTAATATTGGCTGTCGGACGTTGTAATAATATGAAAACGTCGACGACTTTTTCAAATGATATTTCGAAATTTCATTTAAAACATGTTTTAAATCGTCAGCACGTTTTTACTTCCACTTGCAATCCCATTAAGCCGACTTTGGGACATTATCTGACTTATGAGAGCAAGAAGGCATTACACCAAGAACAATATAATAATCATGAGATTCGTCACATTAAATGACTCCACTCTTAAGTCGTTTTAGAGCCATTTTCTGATCTGTTAGGATTAATATCAGCGATAAAAATGTTGTAATGTTAACTCCAAAGATATTGAATTTTAACATCCGACTAATCAGAAAGATCGTGCAGCTCCCTAAATAGCGAGCAGTGAAATTGTCGTGACAGTGGATTTTAATGTTAACAATTCTTCATGGATATTTCATTCTAACCATTCGACTCCTGCTGGCGATTACGTCGAGTTATTTGCCGCGCATAATCGCCTGTCGCAGTTAGTGAACGAACCAACCAACTAAACGGGCGTTGGAAAGAGCACAAAAATACTTTCGACCTTTATCTTAAAATAATTAAAAACATTTGCATCTCTTGGTAATTCTGATCAATGCATAGTTTGCTCATCCTTCACGTACTCCGAGCTTCGTAATGGCTTTACAGCTGCTACGAAGCGAACCTCGTAACGCCACCGCGAACATGGTTGAAAATTGTTTAGTGCCAAGCAATAAATGTAAATAAATGTAAAGACACAGGGAGGAAATAGAATTTGGCGTAACAACAAAAACTCTAATACTGAGCTGCTACGCAAATAGGCGAGATCTGATTGTGCAAGAGTAGTTAGTCGTAAAAAACTTCTTTTTGAACAGCGATTTCGTGCTAAAGAAAATGCTAGTATTATCCCGCCTCTTTTAAAAGATGACAAAGTTTTCACTGAACCGAATGAAAAAGCTAACCTGTAAGCTGGTCTCTTTGTAAGAAATTGTTTCTTGCCGGAAAGTAATCAACCAATGACTGAACTCGAAAAGATATCCCATACTATGGCCAGCAGTGCGATTCAGTAACTTTTTTAACGAAATTATCGATATCGTTAACTAACGAGAATTGTCGGTTGTTTTAACGAATATGTGATTCTATAAATTTTTCAATTAACGACAAAAATAGTTAATTTGAAATTTGTTTATTTTGAATTTGTATTGAGAACCGAAAAATTTCGTTAACTTTACTTCAAAAATTTTTTTGTTGATAAGTTAACGATTTTCATTAACGACAACGTTCGGTAGAAAAATGTTATAGAATCGCTTTTAAAGACAATTGTCGATAATTAACGATTTTTGATAATATAACTACCGATTTTTGTCGTTAAAAAGTTAGTGAATTGCGCTACAGGATATTTTCCGAGCTCGTGCACTGTATAGGGATTTTGAGGATATTTACGTTAATAAGTCACCGGGGACGGATAGTATACCACCACAGGTGCTGAAGCAGTATTCTACGACGTTAGCACATCCACTTTCTAACATTTTTATCTCATCTTACTGAGTGGGAGTCTTTCCCTCATGTTGGAAGTTTACTAATGTGCAGCCAATCCCCAAAAAGGGTGAGGCTAATAACCCCGATAATTACAGCCCAATAGAAATATGCTCAGCGCACTCGAAGGTAATGGAGAGCAAGGTAACTTTACTTTTAAACGATTGACGGTATTGTTTTAAAGAACTCGTTCTACTGGAGATTTGCTGGCGTTCTTTTGGGAACTTTTGGGTCTTTTGAATTGTTTAATTCACCGTTTCTGGTTTAACTGAGGTGCGCTCATAGAAGTCTGTAATGACTTCTCTTCTCGAGCTTCCTCAGAGATCGTTTTATTCGAAACGTTATAGATGGGTTCTCATCTCAAGAGTTTTAGTAAGGCTCTGTTCTTTCTCCTGCCCCTTTTAAAATTTTCTTAACGATCTTCTTAGTCAAACTTCAAATCCTGTCTACTCTTTTGCAGATGACAGTAAGATTTGTCATTCATTTTCTTTTGACCGTAGGCCAAGCCTTCTTGAGGTTGAGGGTAGAAGGCAGATAATCTCTGAGTGTGGTCTTGCGAATAGGGTCAGTTTCATATATGTTTACCCAAAGGACTGCGGAGCCAACAGCGTCAATTGAATATATGGGTATTATGATACCGAGGAAACGGACAATCTTGCTATTTTGGGCATTAAAATTCATTGTTAGGTCAGTTGGAATAAGTACGTTTTCTGGCGCCAAAAGAAGCATTCAAGCGTCTCGCTTTCTTAAATCGTTATAGGAAGTACTTTATCTCAGCCGATCTGCTTACTATTTATACCACCTATATCCGACCGAAAATGAAATACAACTTCCACGTATGGGCAGGGGCTTCAAAAAATATGTTGGAGCTTTTGTGCCGTGTCCTAAGAAGGACGATGATTCTTCGTCATTCATCTATCTTTGACCGTAGGCCAAGCCTTCTTGAGGTTGAAGGCAGATTATGAATAACACACTTAATCAAGACCAACTAACAATCTCCGAGTGGGGTCCTGCGAATCTCTGAGTATGGACTTGCAAACAGGGTCAGATTCAACGCAAGCAAAACCCAGTGATGTATGTTGACTCACAGGACTTTGGAGCCAACAGTTTCATCTGTTCATATGGGTGGTATAGATATCAAGGAAAGAGACATCTTGATGTTCTGGTCATGAAAATTCAGTGTGATGTCCTTGGGAATAACCACGTTTTTTAGGTGTCTCGATTTCTTAAACTGGTGTAAGAAGTACTTCACCTCATCCAATCTCCTTACTTACCGAAGATATAATACAACTCCCATATATGTGCAGGGGCTTCACAGTCTACTTTAGAGCCCTTGGAACGTGTCCAATGGAGGCTTCTGATGCTTATCAATGATAATATGGTAGCCATCTCTATTGATTGAATGGAGTATCTTCGGAATGTGGGTTTTTTGACTCTGTCCTATCGATATTGCCTTGGAAAGGTTCTGATGAGATAAGTGAACTTGGTTGTCTAGCAGATCACCTCCGTTTGTTGTCAATTGCCCAGTTGATTGCACTCAAAATATTTTGTAGGAAAAAACAAATGAAAAACACATTTAAAACCAGTGAATAAACATTTAAAACCAGTGAATAAACAATTGAAAACCATCCCAGTAATTATTCATTTGTTTTAACAAACAGCAACATTAATTTTTTACTGTTGACAAAATTTTCTAAAAAAAATAATATTTATCATTAAAAAATTACGGTTTTTTCATTCTTTTTTACCAACAAATTTGAAAAAAATAACCTACGAAAACATTAAAAATTAATGATAGTTCGGTTATTTTTACCAACAAATTCCAAAAAAATAACCTACGAAATCATTAATTTTTAATGTTTTCGTAGGTTATTTTTTACAAATATTTTTTTAAAAATTTTTAATAAAATTTTGGGGAATCGATCCCGCAATCAGCTACAGTGACGAGCAAAAGTGTAACAGGGTTCACATTGCTTAGATAATATGCTCTATATTTTAAACTACACAAGATAAAGTATTGAAGTTTTTTGATAATTTTATTAGTTAATTGATCAGAATTTATAAACATTATCGAAATATGCTGTAAAATTTTTTATAAAAAAAATATAGTAAAAATTCCATAAAAAGGCAAGTGTTACATAATTGCACTCATGATTTTTCTACATAAATCTTTAGGACAACTTTTATATTTCGCGCATATAGACCCGGACTTTGCAATTTTTTTATAAAATTTAATAAATAACATAAAAATAATTCATTTGTTGAAAAGAAATTTTGGGTAAACATTATTTTTAACTCAAAAGTCCGTCCTTTCTACGTTTTTTGGGGAACCACGCATATTTATCAAGCTAAGAATTTGCAGAAATTATTTTTTTTGAATGGTGTTTATATCAGGCGATAATAGAGACCATTTATAAAAAATTTCGTAAATGGATTGTTGCTTTTGCAATCAGTAAAAAAAAAGTTATTGTGTACTGGGGTTGGGTTTCTGGAGGAATTTCAAATATTTTTGCCGAAATTCGACATTTTTCGGCTGAATAAAGGCCAATTTTGCCTCAAGAAGTCTTTTCTTAATTCAGCCGTAAATAAATCAACGAGTTATATCACCAGTTGATCATAAATTTTTTTAAGAATGGGGGTATGCCATTTAAAACCACTATCACATTTCGTGGTTTTGAACATTATCCTCGGGGTAGTGCCATAGTGTCAAATTATCGAATCAGAACGCAATCTTTGGAGTTAATTTTTTCAGAAAGAACAAAAATAAATAATGTTTAATAAATAAAAGTTTTTTGCTGCTCTTATCATTGGACGAAATTCACTAATTCAATTTAGGTACCCCAAACAATAATTTTAAATAGTGATTTAATAACAACTACATTCTTTATAACAATATTGTCAATCTACTGATGATTTTAATTGACGATATATTTAAGACCGAATATAGAAAAAACATCATCGGCCAGAATTGGCTCGTATTCATCCGAAAAATGTTGAATATCTGCAAAAATATTTGAAATTCCGCCAAAAACCCAAATTGAGTACCCAATAAAAAAATTGTATTAATTGCAAAATAAACAAACCACTTATGAATTTGATTATAAATGGGCTCTACTATCGCCGGATATAAACGCCATTCCAAAAAAATAATGTCTGTATATTCTAAGCTTGAGTAATACGTGTGGCTCTCCTAAAATCGTTAAAAGGACGGACTTTTGAGTTAAAAAAATGTTTAGCCGAAATTTCTTTTCAACAAATGAATTATTTTTATGTTATTTATTAAGTTTTATACAAAAATTGCAAAATCCGGGTCTATATGCGCGAAATATAAAAGTTGTCCTAAAAATTTATGTAGAAAAATCATGAGTGCAATAATGTAACACTTGCCTTTTTATGGAATTTTTACTATATTTTTTTTATAAAAAATTTTACAGCATATTTCGATAATGTTTATAAATTCTGATCAATTAACTAATAAAATTATCAAAAAACTTCAATACTTTATCTTGTGTAGTTTAAAATATAGAGCAGATTATCTAAGCAACGTGAACCCTGTTACACTTTTGCTCGTCACTGTACATTCTGGCCAGACACACTACCCATCGTGCCAAAAACACTTGATACAAACATGTTTTTATATTTCTCTAAATAAATTTTTGAATTTTTTTTTTCTACAAAAAAATAACCTACTTGTGTAGGTAAAAACTAATAATATTTCATTAAAAAATACCAACAATTAAAAAGAAAATTACTTACACAAATCATTAAAAACTTAAAGAATAATCAGTAGTTTTTACTTACAGAACAAAAGCAAATGACTTTTAAAATTAAATGTTAATGAAAGTCTTTATTTTTTAGTGTTTTATTTTTGAAATAAAGGACACAAGTAGTCATTAATAAAAACTGAACATAAAACAAATGTTTTTTCTTTTAAAAATGACTAAACGTTAAACTTTTTAAAGAAACTACAGACAGTTAATGACATAATTTTTTGAGTGTGCTTAAATGACTCTAATATATGTATTTTAATAGATATCGCTTTGAAATTTCATAGGTAATCAAATTTTGTACGAATCATCATTTTAAATTTTAAAGGAATCGGGTCAGTCCTTCTTGTAGTCCCCATACAAACCCCCCTCCCGATATTCACATAATTCCCTCAAAATTCCTAAAAATGGAAATATTTGATACAAATTTTATTTTTAGGTGTTAAACGTGTACTTTATTAACCAAATCAAAACGGAATATAATTGGATCATTTTTGGACCTAGCCCCCATATCAAAAGTTCGACCGCTATTCAGTTAAATCGGTCTATTGGCAAAAAAAATAAACCAATTTCACGCAAAATTTGGTCTGTGTGTGTTTTCTACACTAAATAAAGGTCTAACTAAAGATAGATCCAATCGGTCCATGTTTGGACTTGAGACCCATTTTCCGGAACACACTGGTGTAGGGTATCGTATGGTCGGTCTTGACCGACTATAACTTTCTTACTGGTTTTTTGTTAACTCGTGTCATTTGGCGTTAGTTTTCACTCCTCTTTTGGCACGCTTTCTTAGCATTTATATTTTTTTACAAAAATTAAATATATATGTATATATTTTTTTTTTAATTAATGTTTTTACCAAACACTTTTGTATTTTTGAACGAAAGCCAAAACAACAGACATGATCAAAATTATTTGTTCACGAACTGTTGAACGAAAATAAAAATTGACCGATTTTAACTAGATGAACGATCATCAGACATAATCAAAATGATTCGTTCACGAACTGTTGAAAGAAAAACCACAAATGAGCGATTGAACTAGATGAACGAACTTGGTCTTTTTTCTGAAATGAACGAAAATAAGCTCTCACTCAATTGAACGATTAAGCAAAAGTCTAATCAAAAGCTTTTTAAAAAGTTTTACATAACTTTTCGGTGTTATTGTTTTAAATCATTCAATTTTAAAAGATTTTCAAAGAAAATTTTTCATAATTGATTGCAGCAATGGAAAAAATATCCTTGGGAAACTACTAAAACTTCTTTATTAATCAACAACTCATAAAATATTTATCACAAATCCTTTTTTTCTCCAATTTTTTAAGAAAATTAAGACATTACACTAATTGATAGGATACAAAAAACCACTAAAAGACTAGTTCAAGATAAAACACTTAAACAGTGGCGCCGGAATTCGTGGGAATTTGTTGACAGTTTAACAAAATTTACATAATATTTATGTTTTTTTTATGTTTATACACAAGTGTCAAAATTAACGCAACACTCATTAAATGCTTGTTAACCTTATGAGTGGTAACATTACGTACGTACGTGCAACCTACAAACACTTGGAAATGAGCGTGACTCCTTGTTTTCCCATTGTAGTTGTTGGTTTTGAGTGGTGCACAGTAATGTAAAACTTTTATTTTTTTTTATTTTACAAAATTGTCGCTAATTACTTTTGCTACATGTTACAGGCATGTTCTCGTACATGTTTAGTAAACTACTTACAACTGACCATATGTGTAACACGAAACCACAATTATCATAAGTATTAAAAAAAGGGAAGAAGGGTGGTTTTGAGTATTCAAAAGAAATAGTAGTAAATTATTTCTAAAAAAGGAAAGAAAAATTTAAACAAATTAGTAAAATGTTTTAAAATTCGTTTAAAATTTTTCTTGTTAAACTAAATTCTTAAATTCCCTTTCAAAAATTTATTGATTGATATTTTTTTAAATCTCCCTCAATTGGTTACACTTTCTTCAATAAATCCCTCAATATTAGTCAAGCTTGTCAGTATAACAAATTTTCTGTTGTTCAAATATTAACAACTTTTTTTTTGGTATAATTGTGCAAATTATCTACAAAATTTGTGATTTTATACCTTAAAAATAAATGTTTTTAAAAATTTATCTCATATATAATTGATCGATTAGTTGTGTTTTTTTTTTAAGACAATATTATCCTGTGAAGCACCCTACTGCCAAACCGTATAATTTGTATGAATGTGGTAGACCTTATAAACCAGTGGTGTAACAAATTGATTTTTTTCAATTGAGTAGAGTTGTTGGACATTGTCGGTTTTTATTTTTTGGCGCAAACTATATATTTTTTTTTTGCAAAATCTTTTACTTTTTTTGAGGACAAAATCAATGTAATAATGTATAATAATTTAGCTTGAAATTATAATTTCATGCTTAACAACACATGCCAAAGTGCTAAAATATGTTATTTTTTGTTTAAAATTTTAAAGAAATTTTACAAATAAATTTTAAGATATTTTCTGTGGTAATAATATCATCAGTTTAACGCCTATTTGTCAAGTTAACCGTAGCAAATTTTTAGAGATTTTTTCTTGTAACTCAATTAATTGAACACAAAAATGTTTAAAATTAAAGAACAAGAGAAAATATAACGGTTGAAAATGTTTCTTCAGTTTCGTGTACACTAAGATGGACTTTATTTTAAAAATTTTGAATTTACGCTGCCTCTGGATTGTTTAAACGACCTGAAACACCGTCCGACAAATTTCAAATTTTGACTGTGTGGGCCCCACTTACAATTAGTGATAGAGGGTATATATAAGTTTGTCATTCCGTTTGTAACTCATCGAAATATCGGTCTAGGACCCCATAAAATGTATATATAATTGATCAGTGATCGATTTTAAGACATTCTAGTTATGTCTGTCCGTCTGTCTGTCTGTGGAAATGGTGATCGCGGCCACAATATTACACGGAGATAACTGAAACTTAACATATTTATTAGAAGTCCTCCCGAGCAGTTTAGTAATGCATTTGAGCGATATCGTTTCAGCCGTTCAAAAGCTATGGACGAAAATGTACATTCAACATAACCTAAAAATACGGTGACAGGACATAATCCCCACGAACATTATCCCCAAAACGGAAATTGGGATTATGCCCGAATTCATTACGGTCATAATCCCCATAATAGTTGTGGGGACTATGACCGTTTCCAAAAAGGTCACAATCCCAATGGGGATTATGTCCGTTCCTTGTTGGGATTACGACCGAACTTTTTTCGGTCATAACCCCCATTCACATTATGGGGAGTAAGTCCAAAGCAATTTTGGTCATAATCCCCGTTTTCTGCAGGGAGGGTGGGTTTACTGCATGGAGTTTGTAATCCCTAAGCCCGGCCAAAGGCCGGCTACGCAGAAAAAAAAAATCGTTTAACTTTGGGGATTATGACCAACTAGTATAGAAGACATAATCACCATAATGGGGATTATGGCCATTTGTTACGTGGTCATTATCCCCATAAATCTGGGAATTATGTCCGTTTTTTATTGGGATTATGTCCAAATAACTTTCGGTCATAGTACCCACTACCATTATGGGGATTATGACCGAAATGAATTTGGTTATAATCCCCATTTCCGTTATGGTTGGTCATACTAGTTGGTCATAATCCCAAAAATTTTATTTTTTTGTTGTCTTAAAAGTTTTTCTGCGTAGCCGGCCTTCGGCCGGGCTTAGCGATTACAAACTCCATGCATTAAACCCACCCTCTCCGAAAAAAACGGGGATTATGACCGAAATTTCTTTGGACTTAGTCCCCATAATATGAATGGGGGTTATGTCCGAATAATTTTCGGTCGTAATATCAACAAGGAACGGACATAATCCCCATTGGGATTATGACCGTTTTAGAAGCGGTCATAGTCCCCACAACTATTATGGGGGTTATGTCCGTGATGAATTCGGTCATAATCCCCATTTCCGTTATGGGGGTAATGTCCGTGGGGATTATGTCCTGTGACCATTTAAACATTTACGAACATATTTCTTGACAAAAAAAGAAAAAATGGCGGTTTTTTTATCGCGGAAATTTTTTTTCAAATTTTTTATTTTTTCTTCAAAAGTGATTTTTTTTTTTAATAAAGTTTTTTCAATAATCTTTTTCAAATTGTGGAGGGTATCAATACATTCGTCAAGGCCGCTATAGAAAAAAAAGTTCACTCTAGGCAGAAAGTTTAATCAATTCACATTTTTCACGAAAAATGGTAAATAAAAAATATTTTTATATATTCGATTAGAGTTTTATTCTAGTTCGAGGCCCAAAAATATTTCTATTTATGAAATTGTCATAATAGAGTATTTTTAATTTATTCACCAACGATAATTCTCTAAAGTCTGCTGAAGATTCTTTATTGGGGATGAAACTGATCAGTACAGACATACTATGA
The DNA here is from genome assembly GCA_963921195.1 of Pegoplata infirma. NCBI lineage: Eukaryota > Metazoa > Arthropoda > Insecta > Diptera > Anthomyiidae > Pegoplata > Pegoplata infirma. The sequence continues at coordinate 97,205 of CAWUER010000036.1, forward strand.
GATGAGTAACTTTTTTAAAGCAATAAATTAAAAATACTCTATTATGACAATATCATAAATAGAAATATTTTTGGGCCTCGAACTAGAATAAAACTCTAATCGAATATATATACATATATAAAGGCCGAATAAATACATTTTATTTTAATGTACCTTTTGGTACTAAAAATAAAAAACAACATTAAAAAAATATTTTATTAAATATAGTAAGTTGAAAAAATTTTCTAAATATAATTCGAAGATAAATAATGTAAATTTATGTCTGCGGTGAAATTTGAATGCCGTTTTTTTTTTGAACATATCAATACTCTATAATCTCCCATTTTTAGGGATCATTTTTGTCTTTTTTTAAATATTCTCATAGAAAACCACTAAAACGGTTAAAATGTTCTGGAAACATTTTCTGCGTCAAAATTCACTAGGAGTTTTGGGTTTTAACAAACCCTAGTTAATTTAATGCAATATATTTAAACATTTAACCCATAAACGCACGCTGTAGTGGTGTTTTATGAGAATATTTGAAAAAATTACTAAAATTACCACTTAAAAAGGGAGATAGAAGGGTAATATGTTCACTAAAGACACGTATAAACTAGAGATGGGCACATGAGCAGATTAGAGCGTGATTCACCCGTGATCACGCGTGAGTGTGACTGAATTTAATTTTACTCACGTGATTGTGAGTGAGTCGATTTTGTTGCGTGAGTTTGCGTGATTTATTTTCTCTACATATGTATATCCTTTCGTACTAAAAAAAGCAACAAAAAAATTGTAAAATTTGGTTAAACTTAAGATTTCGTCTCGAAAAAAGCAAAAAAATGTAAAATTTCGCGGAACTTTAAATGTAGCTGAAATGTTGAAAGTTTTTTGAAATTTTAGTTTTTGATTTTTTTTTTTTATATAAATAAAAGTTTCGTGAGTGTGAGTCAATGTGAGTGTGAGTGAAGCTTGCGTGAGTGCACGAGAGTGTGAGTTGTATTAAATTTACTCACGTGATTGTGAGTGAGTGTGAGTCGAAAAAATATGCTCGTGAGTGAGTGTGCGTGATTCGAAAATTCCGGTCGTGAGCGTGAGTGAGTGTGAGTCAAAAATCACTCACGCGCCCATCTCTAGTATAAAAATCAGAATTTAATACTTTTTCGACCTACATATTTCTCACCACTTTGAAAAATACACCATTTTGGCATTTTTCGCGAAAACGCGAACTGATTATTTTATTTTTGCCCAACTTGCAAAATTTATCGGTCTGGTCCGTGTGTACATAAGTTTGTGGCACGGTGAAATAAGTATCTGTTAAAATTTTTAGACAGTCAGTTCACTTTTTGACCGCGCTAAAATCGGTCACAGTTTCAAGTTCTCGGTAAAAAAAATAATTCTATTTAAAAAACACGACAGCATTGCAAAATGATAAAAAAAATATTAAAGTTTACTGCAACTTTGTTTAAGAAAATTTAAAAAAAAAAACAATTTTGGAGAATTTAAAAATTTGTTTGTTTCCAAATTAATATGGGTTACCGATATCTCAAAAATTTTATATTATTTATCGGAGTACATTTTTAATTAACTTTTGTATAGCCTCCAACCACAGTATGGTGGTATACGATCTTTGTCATTCCGTGTGTAACGCATCCAAATATCGGTCTAGATCCCCATAAAGACATTCTAGCAATGTCTTTCCGTCTGTCTGTGAAAGACACGATACAGTCCAAAATAAAAGAGCTAGACTCATGAAGTTTGGCACAAATATGTATGTATTATAGTCAAAGGATAACTAAATTTGCGGATGGGCAAAATCGGAACAGGGGGAAAAATTTTCCACATTGAGGAGCTATACTCACCTCTAAAAAAACGTAATATTTTTAAAGATTTTATTATACTTTTGTTAAGCAATGTTTAGAATGTTTTTTTGAGGAGTCCTATATTTTCAGGTTCAAGTTTTGCCCATGTAGAATCGGAATTTCTAATAAGTACTTTTTTCAGAATATTTTCCCACCGAAGGGTCCTAAAAAAAAGTACTTCCGTACTTTGTTTATCTCCTGAAATAATTGGTCTAAATACTTGAAATTTAGAATGAAAGATCGTCAAGCTTTTTCTCCTGAAATAATGGTTTTATAAAGTTTTCAGTTTTTTTTTTGTTGAAGAGTCCTATATTTTAAGTTTCAAGTTTTTATGACCATTATTTGAGGAGAAAAAAAAGTACCAAAGAGAATTATTTAACTTCTTTATGACACCTAAGAATCTTCCAAAAAGTACTTTTTCCATAATGTTTTTCTACCGGAGGATCCAGAAAATAGAAAATAGTACCAAATTATAAAAATATTTTATATTGATAGAAAGACATATATTCTATTGGAAAAAAATTTTTTTCAGTGGTGGTGTCGGAACTTCAAGAAATAAGCTTTTCCCCCTGGACCTATTTTGTCCGTATACGAAGATCCTACATTCCAAATTTTAAATTTTAAACCATTATTTCAGAAAATATAAAAAGTACCATAATATAAAATATTTTATATTTGATAGAAACATAAAAATTCCATAAGAATAAGAAATTTGTTTAGAGGTGGTGTCGGATCTTCAAGGAAGAACCTTGTCCCACTGTACCTAATTTGTCCGTTTACAAATTTAAATAGAGTAGGACTCTAAGACACATTTCAAGATTCAAGATTCCGCTCTATATCTGATTTCATCAGGCAGACTGATGGAAGGAGTTTTATAACAAAGTTTCAGCTGAAAAAACAAAGTCTCAGGGGTGTGACTGCATTTGTATACCATACACTAGAGATGGGCGCGTGAGTGAATTTTAACTCACGCAGGATCACGCTCATGAAATAAAAATATTGCTCACACGATCACCCGCGATATAGTTTTTCTGCTCACGTTCACGCACGCTCGCGTGAGTAACTGAAATTTTTCCCACGCTCACGAACTAATTAAAATTATCAAATTTTTATTTTACTTTTTTCAATTTCTTGCACAAAAAGTATTCAACTTCATTAAAACAAAAATAAAATTTTATTTAAATAGAATTCTCTAAATTCAATATAATGCCGATTTTTTTGCTTGTTTTCTGTTTCAAATAGCACAAAACAATCTCGCAACCTCACGAAACAAAAATTACTCAGGCACTCTCACGCACGAAACTTTTTTTCGAATCACGCGCGTTCACGATCGGGTGAGTAAAAATAAATAATACTAACGATAATGTGAATCACGAAAAATTCGTGTCACGCTCGAATCTCTACCATACACTACTCTGTGGTACAGGGTATAATGAGCTTGTGCTGATGTTTGTAACTACCCGATATATTGGTTTTAGAACCACCTTCAGTTTACCGATCGATGTAAATGTTGTGAGCATGATTCAGTTCGAAATTATTAAACGATTTAGCTAAAATTTTAAATTTCGCTTCCTTTAGCCCTAGGACAGATCCTATTGAAATTGGAAAAATTCGGTCCATATTTACCCCAAGCCCCCAGACAAACGTACCCTCTAAATTTGGTTCAAATAACTCTAATAAACGTAGTATAATAGATATCCTTTCGAAATTTGGTATTTATCACTAATTCAAATTTGAAAGGAAACCATTCTTCTTGTAGTCCCTATACAAACTACCCTCCCGATATTCACATAAATCTCTCAAAACTTATTAAAATAGGAAATATTTTATTAAAACTTTGTTTGAATGATTTAAACGTGTACTTGAACAACCTGATTATTTTTAGACCATATTTGTTCCCATATAAAAATTTTACCCGATAAAAAAACAAAGTCTATTTCACAAAAATTTGGCTTGTATGCGTTTTCTGCACTAACTAAAAAGCTAACAAAAGATAGGTTGAATCGGTCCAGGTTTGGACTTGGTACTCATTTTTCGGAAACTACTTGTGTAGCCACTATATGGTCGGTCCAGACTGACAATATATTTTTCTTACTTGTTTTTCATATTTTTTGTTAAACTAAACCGACACAAATAGTGTCAGTACCGGTTTAACCATTAGGGCACACTGGGCACGTGCCCAGGGCCCCGACCCTATGGGGGCCCCGAAAGGCCAAAAACGCATGTTAATTTTTCATGATAATTTTTCCCTTTATACTGCTGTTTTTAAGAGAATAAACGAGTTGTTTTAAAACTTAATTTAAAATTTTCGTATAGAATTTCAGATTCAGAAAAAGTTTAAATCTAAGAATTTTTCTATTTCAGAAGTTCTTAAACTCATTTTCCTACATAAATGGTCTCAGGTTCTGAGACATTTGTCGTATAGAAAAAGTCTCAGGTTCTGAGACATTTTTCGCATAGAAAAAGTCTCAGATTTAGATATTTTTCTTATAGAAGGTTAGGTTGGGTTAGGGTGGCGGTGTCCGATTGACACCTCGCATAGACCTCTTGGTCCATAGCGGTACCACAAAACTTTTTTCCGCTAGCGGTGCAAATTAAACACGTTCAAAGTCATTGCGAATCTTTTCAATATCCTAAGATCCATTTGCGTTATATCCTCCAAAGTACCGAAACTTATCTGACCGGTAATGGATCGGCGACTCCTTGCCACAGCTGGGCAGTGACAAAGTATGTGTTCCATCGTTTCATCTACTCCTGGTGAAGCGCATCTTTTACAACTAGCGTCTGAAGTAAGTCCAATATTCTTGGCATGGATGCCGATAAGACAATGACCAGTTATTATCCCAGTCAGAGCTCGGCATTCCCTTCTCGTAAGTCTTATAGAAAAAAAAAACAAATTTTTAGAATCTAAGAACCTTTTCTCATAGAAAAATACCATTTTCCTATAGAAAAAGTCTTAGATTCTAAGACATTTTTCCTTTATAAAAAATCTCATATTCTGAGACCATTTATCTATAAATAGAGTCTTGAGTCTGAGATCTTTTTTCTTAAGAAAAAGTCTCTGAGTTTGAAATCTTTTTACTATAGAAAAAGTCTTAGGTCATAAGAAAAAGTCTCAGATTCTGAGACCTTTTTTATATAGAAAGAGTCTTTGATTCTGATACCTTTTTCCTATAGAAAGAGTATTAGATTATGAGATCGTTTTCTTATAGAAAAAGTCTCAGAAATATCAGATTTTTTCTATAAAAAAGTCTCAGATTCTAAAACCTTTTTACTCTAGAAAAAGTCTCAGATTCTGCGACCTTTGTTTTGGAGAAAAACCCTCAGATTCTGTGACATTTTTCTTATAAAAAAAGGTTTCCTATAGTATCCGATCCTGAGAACTTTTTCCAATAGAAAAAGTCTCAGATTTTGATTCCTTTTTTCGATAGAAAAAGTATCTGCTTCTGGGACCCTTTTCTTGTAGAAAAGAAAAAATACCTCGAGCTAGAATAACCCTACTCACAATATATATATATTTTTTGTAGGTCCTAATTCTTAAAACAAAAACAGAACAATCTTTTTTTCTTGGGTTACAACTTTTAACATTCCTGGGGGCCCCCAAATTCTTGTGTGCCCAGGGCCCCCGCCATACCTTAAGACGGCCCTGAATAGTGTCGATCCAGACATAGAAGTTTTTTTTTTTTTTATTTGTTACATAGTGTTATTCTTAAAATTTGATCTTAACATTATTCTACATAATATTTCATTTATCAAATACTATTGCTCATTTCCTAAGATTAAAAACATTATCCTTGTTACAGATTCTAACATTAAATTTCATTGACATATTGGAAATTTTATTAATAGATTTGTTTAAACATATCCTTTTTTTAAGCACAGCAAAAAAAGGCAAATCCTTTAAATACACATGTATCTCTTTATCAAATAGCCAGCAAGAAAATGGTCTTAATAACAAGCTTCAATCGCAGTAGCAAAAAAAACTGAAAAGGGTCTACCATAAGATACAATTGGTTACACATACTTTCTTCTTCCTTCAAATTTTATATTTTCCACCCATTGCTATACAAATATTTACAATGTGGCTTATTTACACCAAAGGATGGGTTCACTAAAAAATGGAAGTTAATTTGAAAGCGTAAGAAAAAAATATATATATAAATTGACCAAGTAGTCAACCATAATCAACCTCAGTGGCCAGAAATCACATTTGACCAAGTCAATAAGTTTTAAAGTAAATATTTTATATAAAGAAATATTTCTATATGTAGTGTAGTATAGTTCAGTTAGTGTTTATATTTTGGGGGTCCAAAGAGAAGAAGAATAAGTATAAAAAGGATATCCGTTAATCATGAAGGATGAAGGATATGGTAACCCTGAAGAATATAAAACACACAAAAAGGTGACAAAATATTTTTTTGATTCTATAATGTAACATATGCTAGACTAAAGGTTACTTCCGGTCAATTTGTTACAATTGTTCAGAAAATAATGTTTTCTATACAAAAAGATTTATTTAATTTAAAATCAGCACGTTTGAAAATTATTTAATTTAAAGAATTATTTTAGTTGTTATACAAAAAAATTTAAATTCGACTTTTTTATTTTTTTAACATGATAATGTTTTTAGGCTGGTGTCTAATTTTAAAAAAGTTGCAGGACGCAACCTCAGTTTAACTATATAAGCTAACAATTAACGAAGAAGAAAACAAGAATTACTATTTTCATTATCTTAAATCCAAAAATTTTAATAACTTGGGTTTGTAACTTGGATAATAATTAACCTCGTGGTGAATAAAACCGTTTTTCACCAGCTGGTGAATAAAAAGTAACATAATTATTTTTCAACAAAAAATTTTTTTTTTTCATCAAATTTTTTTTTCCATCAATTTTTTTTTTCCATAAAATTTTTTTATACCCTCTACTCTAGTAATAGAGGGTATATATAAGTTTGTCATTCCGTTTGTAACACATCGAAATATTGGTCTAAGACCCCATAAAGTATATATATTCTTGATCCTCGATCAATTTTAAGTCAATCTAGCAATGTCCGTCCGTCCGTCTGTCTGTCCGTAGAAAACACGCTAACTTTTGAAAGACTTTACAAAGGCTACTGATTGTGAGTTTGGAATATATGTTGGTCATTTACATGGTCAGATTGGTATTGCAATCCAGCCAAATCGGTCCAGTGGTTCAAAAGTTATGAGCAAAAGAGTAAATTTCGGCAAGGGGTTTTCGCGAATTTGCGAGATAAAAAACATGATAACTTTCGAAAGACAATAATGAGACTCCTGAAACGTAACATGTATCTTTGCCGTTCCCCAGGTCTGTTTGATTTTCAATTTAATTTCAACCGGTTCAGTGGTTCAAAAGTAATAAGCAAAAACCCGAATTTCATTCATCTTAAATGCCACGTGGTAAACAAGTTTTAAAAGCATTGGTGGTAACTTAGTAATGCTTTTCAAACTTGTTTAGTTTTAAAGCAATGCTTTTTAAACTTGTTTAGTTTTAAAAGCATTGGTAACCTAAAAATTACACTCGAAAAAAATTTTACGCTCAAAAAAAATTTACACTCAAAAAAATTTTACACTCAAAAAATGTTGTTTTTTTTACAAAAATGTCATTATTTTGTGTACATTCACCCAGAAATATTTTTACAGTAAAAAAAAACATTACACTCAAAAAAATTTTTACACTAAAAAAAAAAAAAGTAATTTTTCTTTTTTTTTTTAATGACAAAAAAGAGTTTTTTACTCAAAATAAAATATTTCTAATCAAAATTATTATTTTTTTTCTCGTTAAAAATGTGCTATCCTTAAAAAAAAGGCATTGTGGAGGGTATTCATAGATTCGGCAAAGTCGAATTTATTTTTTCTACTTGTTTTTTTTACAAATTTTTTTTTTCATCAAATTTTTTTTTTTCATCAATTTTTTTTTTTATCAATTTTTTTTTTTTTTTTTTTCATAAAATTTTTTTTCCCCCCTTAATTTTCTTTTCATCAATTTTTTTTTATCATTAAAAATTTTTTTTTTTTCATCAAAATTTATTTTTTTTTTTTCATAATTTTTTTCGTTTTTTTCATTGAATTCTTTTTTTTCATAAAATTTTTTTTTTTCATCAATTTTTTTTTTTCATCAAATTTGTTTTTTTCATATTTTTTTTCATAAATTTTTATACCCTCCAACAACAGTATGGGGGCATACTCACTTTGTCATTCCGTTTGTAACGCATCGAAATATCGGTCGGGGACTCCATAAAGTATATATATTATTGATCAGTGATCCATTCTAAGACATTCTAGCGATGTCCGTCTGTCCGTCCGTCCGTCCGTCCGTCCGTCTGTCCGTCTGTGGAAGACACGATACAGTCCAAAGTAAAAGAGCTAGACTCCTGAAATTTGGCACGAATGTGTTTTTTTTGTGTGGATGGACAAACATCTAAACTTTTAAAAAAATAAATAAAAAAAAAAAAAAAAGTGGCCGGATTTTTTATAAATTGACTTTTTTAAAAAATGGAAAATTTCAGAACGGGTTCTGAAAATTTTCCAAAAAAAAAAATTTTAATCGATAGCCCATACAAAACTATAGAAGAACGTAAATTTTTGACATTGTGGTGCATTCCGTTTTAATGTGATAAATATTTAATCAATGCAACTCGCCACAAATTTTACCATTTTTCCAATATTTGACCACGCCTCCTAAGCCCAGTTTTCGAAAATTTGAAAAACCAGAAAACCAATTTTCTTAGTTACATATAGGGCTATCCAAACCACCTATTCAGAAATTTACGGGACACATGTTTTTCTGTAGCGGGACATTTGGTGTGGAATGCCTCATATATATTATTGATCCATGATCGATTCTAAGACATTCTGTGAATGTCCGTCCGTCCGTCTGTCTGCAGATGGCAGTCCAAAATAAAAGAGCTAGATTCCTGAAATAAATATGTCTTATGGTCCTTGGCAGGTTAAGTTCGTAAATGGGCAAAATCGGCTCAGGGGGAAAAAAGTTCCCAATTAAAGAACTGAACCAACCTCTGAAAAAATGTACTTTTTTTACATGTTTTTTTGTATTTTTGTTAAATAAATGTAACATTGATTATATTTATCGGGATGGGAAGGTGAGCTCAACGTTCCCCACTGACCCCATCACCCCCCCCCCCCAAAAACAAACGCCCCTGACAATTTTTTTTTTTATTTTTTTTACATTTTGGAGGGTATAAAAGATTCGGCACAGCCGAATGTAACACTCTCACTTGTTTTGCATCGATTTTTTTTATCAAATTTTTTATTATCAATTTTTTTCTCACCAAAATTTTTTTTTTTATATTTTTTTTCATCAATTTTTTTTTACATCAAAAAATTTTTCTTTTCATCAAAATCTTTTTTTCATCAAAATTTTTTTCACCAAAAATTTTGGGTTCATTAATTTTTTTTTAACATAATCTTGTTTACCAAATTTACCTTTTCACCAAGTCTAAGCTTTTCGCATAAAAGTTTTCCATTTGTTTATCAAATGTACATAAAACAAGTGAGAGTGGTATATTCCTTGGTGCCGAATCTTTTATACTCTCCAAAATGTAAAAACACTTTTTTGCACTTATTTTTGCACTCACTTACGAAATGTACAGCTCTTTTGGGTATTTCAATTCGTTTTGCATGGAATAGCATCCAACCAAAAAATACTGCTTGCCTATAAGCAGGTTTGTAAGGGAGTGTTTTTTGTTGTCTGCTTACAAACCTGCTTACGTATGGCATGATATTTGTTCGCAATGTCCCACTTTAGAGCATTTCTTTCGAGCGCTTATATCGGCGCAATGAATATGAATTGAAATCATGCCTTTTCCTAAATATTTTTAGTATTTTTTTAAGTCATTGCCATACTTTACTGCAACCGGTATGCAGGTTGGTATGCCAACAAAATCTCTCCCTTACACTACTGCATACGGTATGCAGCTGTGTAAGCGAATGTCATAAAAAAACAACAACATCAAAAATCATTCGCTTACACAAGTGCATTCTTGTATGCACTGCTTCCAAAATCTCGATTATTTTTTGCTGGGATAGTAATATAACATTATTTTTTTTAAAAATACTTTGCTTTGGCAAGTACACCCAAATCTTCCGCAAAACATTAGCATGATTTAATGTTTTTGGGCAAGAGTACAAAATTCGCAGGCATTTTTTGTAATATACGTAGGTTCAGAACAAATTTTCTCCCCGTTTATGCTCATATTAATAATTATCGGCCGAATATTTTTGCTCTTTGTGAGAGCCATTTTTGGCAGTCAGTGGCACCACAAAACAGTTTTGGCACTTTTTCACTCTCTCCAAATACATATTGTCTAAATTTATTTTAAATAAATTAAACTATTCTTTGCAAAAATGTAAGTTTTTGTTTTCTTTAAATTAAGATTTTAAAGTGCATGGTAACACAAGTGTTTAATCCCTGAGGGAAATTGATTGGTCCTATAGGAAAAATTGATTCGAAAAATCTATCATTTGACTGATTCAACGCGGACTGGTCATAGAATACTAGTTCTAAGACCAGTAAAATTGTGTCAAGTGATCTGAAAGATTAGTTCGCGACAAGTCCTGGGACATATTACAAGGTGTTAATTAGTGGCGGGTCCCTTTCGTGCACAACACCCATTCTATGACCGGTTGTTGACTGCTGACCTTTCTCGCAGGGATGATTTAATTGTCAAAATTTGTATTTTAATAAGAAAATTATTGATTGCTGTTGTAAAAAGTAAAAAATATAAAAAAAAAACAAGTAAGAAAATTATAGTCGGTCAAGACCGACCATACAATACCCTACACCAGAGTTTCCCGGACCATGGGTCCCAAGTTCAAACATGGACTGATTAGATCTATATTTTGTCAAATCTTTAATAAGTGTAAAAAGCAATCACTAATCAAATTTGAGTGGAATAGGCTTCTTTTTGTTGACAATAAATCGCTTCAACTGAATATCGGGCGAAATTTCCACATGGGACCTAAGTTCAAAATGGTCCGATGATAATTAGATTTGATAAGGTTATTAAAGTACGCGTTTAACATACACAGAAAAAAATATGGGGAAAAACAATTTGAGTAATCACTTGTTTAAATTTAAAAAAAGTTTTGAGTAATTTTTTAATTGACGCAATTAAAAATTTACTCAAAAATTTAAAAACAAATTGAGTAAATAATTTAATAAGAATTTAATAGCTTTTTTAATTTTTTTTGGAGTTTTCTTAGTTTTTTTAATTCTCGTTTAGTTTATAGTTTTTTGTATATATACATGAAAGTTTGTAATCATATTTATAAAAATTTTTTATGTCTTTAAGACAAAAATATATTTGGTAAAGTTTGAAAAAACATGTTTTTTTTCTTTGTAAAAAAATATGAAATTTTTTTAAACTTTGTTTTTTTTAGAGTAGAAACCAATGTTGGCAATCGATACCTTTTCAATACCGTTATCCGTTTCAAAACCCTTTAAATTGAATACCGGTACCAATACCAATACCGAAACTCAGTTTTGGTATCGGATACCGGTATCCAAAAACCTTTTCCTTCGGTATCGGTACGTACCGGTATTGAAACGGTTTTTCCTTAAAAACCATGTTTTTTACAAAAAGTTAATAGAAAGTTTGCAAATTTTTTGGTTTTTGTAAATGAAAAATCGTACTCCAAATGCCTCACCGAAGTCTCATGAAAATCAAAAAATCTTTTGGCACCCACATCATGAATTAAGCAAAAATTTCAAAAAAGCCATGCTTCAACCGCGATGAGGGAGCAAAAGAAAATTATTGATATTCACGAAATTTTTATGGAGTCATTTTGACTCCCAATTGAAACTTTCTGGACCCCTTTCGTATAGTATAGTTTTTGTGGGGATTTTTATTTAATCCGTGATGTGGGTGTCCAAGGATTTTTTTGATATTTACAGGACTTCGGGGGAGACATTTGGAATACTAGCAGGAGGTTTTCCACCATAGTATAATTTTTTGAAGTGGAAATCGTCCATAAAAGTCCCATAATTTGCGAAAAAAATTGTTTGCAATATTTTTGAATGTGATCTTGTCTAGACAGGGAAGACCTATTTTTCAAATAGATAAAACCAACAAAAAAGAACTTGGTTGCCTAGAAATAAGATGAAATATGTAATAAGTTGGGTTTTTACTTTAACCGCGATGCGGGAGGGAAATAAATTTTATGGAGTCATTTTGACACCCAATAGAAACTTATTGGACCCCTTTCAGCTCAAACATTAAAGAAAGGTAAAAATCGATACGGCCTTATATTTATGTCCTAAAGACATAGGATTTAGGACAAAAGCGGTCCAGTGCTTCAAAAGTTATGAGCAAAAAACTGAATTTCAGCAAGGGTTTTTCGTGAATTTTCGAGATAAAAAAACGCTAACTTTCTAAAGGCAATCCTGAGGATGGTGAAGCTTGGCATATATATTTACCGTTTCCCTGGCCTGGTTCGTATTAAATTTCATCCAAATCGGTCCAGTGGGTCAAAAGTTATTAAGAAAGCCGTAAATTTCAGATTGGTTTCACCTTAACCTTTAGTATCCTTACTTTTTGTTTTGAGCCGAAAAAATATATGCTATTTATAATATTTTAACTCGCAATTCTAAACAACTTTTGTTCTACGACTTTTTTATAGGTTACATTTACCTGAACTATGTGAAGAAAACCTGGTTGGACCCTTGCGAATCAATCAGGCACCCGGAAGACAAAATTTGACCAGTCTTTTTTTAACACTTTTTTTTGTTTTAAACATTCTGAAAATTTAAAAAATTCACGGAACAATTTTTTTCAGCTTCGATTTCGATGTATTTAACACAAAAAATGATTTTTCGGAAAAACGTAATTTCACCAAATTTTTTGGTTTTTTTGAGGTTGGGACACTGTGATGAGCATACGGGTGTCAAAAAAGTGTGATTCTAAGTGGTGAAAGGCGAAAATGATAGATATTGTATTAATAAACATTGTTTAAGTCACAGAAGGAAGTTTCAACAAAATTTGTTTAACAAAGTTACCGATTTTTTTGGTTGTCAGGAAATGATGAGTCAGGAAAATTTTTTACATAGTCACTCACAAACATTTGTATACTAAAACAAAAAAACTTACACTCGAAAAAAAAATTTACACTAAAAAAAAATTTCAATTTTTTTTTCAAAAATGACTTAAAAAAGTTTTTTACTCAAAATAAAATATTTCTAAACAAAATTGCTAATTTGATTCACGTTAGAAAAATAACTATCACTTTAGAAGCGCATTGTGGAGGGTATTGATGGATTCGTCCAAGTCGAATTTAACTTTTCTACTTGTTTTTACAATTTTTTTTAAGTTTTTATACGTTTTTTTTATATTTTTAGCATTTTTCCATAATACCGGTACGTACCGGTATTGACGTTTCGGTATCGGTAATACCGTAACTGATTCAACTCAAATACCGTAACCGATACCGATACCGAAATAAATAAAAAAACGATACCAATACCGATATCGATACCGTTATTCGTTTCGATTGCCAACCTTGGTAGAAACAGAATAAGCCCGGCACGACTTTTTCCATACGGTTTGGCAGATTAAACCGGTGGCCGGCGCCGATGTGAAATAAAACTTGTTCTGTTTTTAAAAGGTGGTGCTTCTTGTTCTGTTCCTGCACTTAATAGTGTCAATTAAAAATTTACTCAAATTTTTTTGGCAAACATTTAATAAATTTTTATTAAAAATTTACTCAATACTATTAAATCGTTTACTGGTGGAAAATTGAGTAATTTTTTACTCAATAGTATTAAAAATTTACTCAAATTTTTTTTTTATTTCTTTCTGTGTACACAAACAGAATTTTAATTAAATATTTTCTATTTTCATGAAAATTGAGAGATTTATGTGAAAATCGGGAAGGTAGTTTGTATGGGGGCTACTAGAAGAACTGGTTCGATTTCTTTAAAATTCGAAATGGTGATTTGTGTGTATAAAACATTAATTCCTGCCAAATTTTGAAAAGATACCTATTAAAATGCGACTATTAGAGTCATTTGAGCCAAAACTAAAGAGGACCTTTTTATGGGGGCTAGGTCTAAATATGGACCGATTTTTTCCAATTTCAATAGGCTTCGTCCTTGGGCCAAAAGAGGCTTAAGTTTTAAATTTCAAGTCAATTGATCGAGAATTGCGACCTGTATCGTGTTTACACCGTTTACATGGACAGACAGACGGACGGACGGACATCGCTAAATCGACTCAAAAAGTTATTCTAAGTCGATCGGTATACTTAAAAGTGGGTCTAGGACCAATATTTCGGGTAGTTACAAACATCAGCACAAACTCATTATACCCTGTACCACAGTGTGGTGTAGGGTATAAATAGTTTGGCCCTTTCAGCCTTCAACTTGGCACTAATTGAAAATTTTCAAATACCGACACTGGTGTATGGTCGTTATACGCGCCTCTCCAACAGAGCCCATTGGTTTGTTGTTGATTGGGCAGCGGACCACACAACACAGTATAGGAAGAATTCCTTCTCTGGCCGAACTATTCGTATGTGGAACAGAATTCCCGCATACGTTTTTCCTGACACTTACAACATTTACAGATTCAAGTCAAACATCCAGAAACACTACTCTCTTTTTCCCCTTCCTTTATAGGGGGCATCCCCTGAGTATTGGTCAAAAAAGAAAAAAAACGGTTACTCTGAAAGTCCTTTATAAATCTTAATCTTTTCATGACAAAATTTTAATTTTTTAAAGAAATTTAATAATTAAAATCCAAACTATTTTCATTCATTAAAAAATTCAAAAAAAAATTCCAAAAACGATGTTACAATTTTTACTGAATCAATACACACACTAAACAAAAATACTACCGATTACAACATCCTGTTACTAATACTTTTAAATACTTTGATATCAATCTGTTGTGGAACAAACAAAAATATTTTGTATACTTGTATAGAGTTCATTCTTATTTAATCTTGATATGATTTACATGTGCAATAATTAGTTTGATTAAATAATGTCAAAGGTTTTTAAAGTATTTGTTGTATGCAACATTTTTTTTTTTTTTCCTTTTTGTAAAAAATAGAGACAACAAACTGCAGGCGCACATAATACTGTGCAAAGGATATCATGTGACAGAAAGCAAAAATCACCAAAAGATCCGAATTTTAAGATAACATTGAATTAACAAATACAGAGTTCACACCGTATTTAATAGAGGAAAAAATCATTTTAGTTATTTAACGGGAGAGAGAATAGGGGAGGGATGCTAAATGATTATTTTTTTTAAAAGGTACCAACAAAAGTACAAAGTAAATGCAGAAAACAAATATGTTTTCAATAATATTTAGAATGATCCTTCAGGGTGAACTAGGTTTCATCAAACCACTTCCGTTTCTTCGTCAAAAAAAAAACCGATTTTAAATCTTCCGAAAAAAGTACTTTTTTGGAACTCCGATTCTAAGGAGACAAAAAGTGGGGAAATAGTTATAAAAACTTGAAATATAAAAAGTACCTTTTGAAAATTCAGATTTATATGGGGTAAAAAGGATAAGCAACTGTATTTTGGTACTTTTTCTATCACCAAATAATGGTTCTAGAAATTTGAATTTGGATTGTAAAATCATCAAGCGAAAAAAAATTATTTTGATAACAGTACTTTTTAGAAAGTTACGATGGTAAGAGGGTAAAAAAGGATACTACTTTTCCGATATTCTTAAAAAATGGTTATAAAAACTTTATTTTTGAAAAGTAGAATTTACCATTAGAAGTAAACCTTCTGAAAACAGAATTTTAGGATTTCTGATTTTATAAAAGTAAAATGGGACAAAAAATTTAAGTTGGGTACTTTTTTTAAGTCTTAAAAAATAGCCTCATTAATTTGAAATTTTAAATCTAAAATCATCCAGCAAAAAAAAATACATTTAAAAACAAGTAGACTTAGCCGAATCTATGAATACCCTTTTTTCTAAAAATTTACACTCAAAAAAAAAATTACAAAAATTTTTTTTGGAGTTTAAAATTTTTTTCGAGCGTATTTTTTTTTTTTAGTGTAAAAATATTTTTGAGTGAAAAAATACGTTGTCAAATATTTTTGTGACTACCAATGTTTTTAAAACCAGTTAAACATGTTAACGGGTTTTCAACATGTGAGTTTAAGGTAAAACTAATCTATAATTCACGGTTTTGCTAATAACTTTTGAACCACTTGACCGATTTGGCTCAAATTCAATAGAAACCAAGCCAGGGAAATGATAAATATATATTCCAAGCTTCACCATCCTCAGAATTGCCCTTCAAAAGTTAGCTTGTTTTTTATCTCGTAAATTCACGAAAAACCCTTGCCGAAATTCAGTCTTTTGCTCATAACTTTTGAACAACTGGACCGATTTCCCTGAATTGTCCAGTTGCAATGAATTGCAATACCAACCTGAGCAGGTAGATACCCAACATATATGCCAAACTTTAAAAGCCGCCGTTAAGTCTTTCAAAAGTTATCGTGTTTTCAACAGACAGACAGACAGACGGACGGACATCGCTAGATCGTCTTAAAATCGATTAAGGATCATGAATATTAGACCAATGAATATTAGACCAAACTTATATGAAGCCTCTATCACTAAAGTGGAGGGTATAAAAATAAAACAAGTGAGGGCGTTAAATTCGGCTGTGTCGAATCTTTTATACCCTCCAAAATATAAAAAAATTAAAATAACAAAAATTGTCATGGGCGTTTTTTTTTTTGAGGGGGCTTTTGGGGTCAGAGGGGTCAGTGGAGGACGTTGAGAGCACCTTCCCATCGCGATAAATATACCAAATGTTTCATTTATTAAACAAAAATACAAAGAAACATGTAAAAATGTTTATTTTTTCAGAGGTTGGTTCAATTCTTCAAGGGGGAACTTTTTTCCCCCTTGCCCGATTTTGCTTACTACCGAACTTAACCTGCCTAGGACCATAACACATATTCGTGCCAAATTTCAGGAGGATAGCTCTTTTATTTTGGACTGCATCGTGCTATCTACAGACAGACGGACGGAAAGACAGACGGACATACACAGAATATCTGAGAATCGATCATGGATCACAAATATATATGGGGCATTCCATGTCAAATCGGACACTTTGAGAATTTTTTTTTTAGATTTTCCCAATTTGTTAACAGTTTTTAGTACCCTTCGAAAACTCCTTCGTGGTAAATTTTTAGATTTTTTTGATGACCCGTTCAAAAGATATCGAATTTTTAAAAATTGGTAGTTTGTTACTTTTATCAAATTTCTTTTACTCATAACTTCTTCAATAATGGTCCGAATTTCATTTTTTTCAAAATTTTTGTTTTTTTGTACTTTAAAAAAAAATCCCAAAAAATTCTTAAAAGCGCTCTAGAATGCGATTTTTAAGTTTTAAAATTTAAATCTCATTTTTGAAAATGTTTGTACTATTCTATTTTTATTAAATTTTTTTGTGTAAAACTTCTATTGATTCTAAAAATTTTTTGCCCAGTAGGATCGTGGGATAACGATTATTACTATTTTGTAAAATTTTTTGAAAAAAATTTATTGTAATTTTCCAATCTTAAAATCATTTCTACTGCTCCAATGGTGCGTCATAGAGGGGTCATTTATAAGACCGACCCCCATTCATTGTTACGTCTTAACATTTCTTTAGAACAAGCTAATACCCTATCTCTAATTTCTAAGGGGGCTCCCACACAAAACGACATTTTTTAAAATTTGCTCCAACCGCTCTAACTGCCCTAATAGTGCTTTTAGAGCAACAAAATGTATGGCCGACCCACATTATTTTTTTAGTCCAAACATTTTCTCTGAACACACCCACCCTCTTTTTTAAATTGTTAAGGCGGTCCCCATACAAATTTTTTTATTTTTTGTAAATTTGTTTTATTTAATCAGCTTCTACCGGTCCAATGGTGCGTCCGAGAGGGGTCATTAGTGAGACCAACCCCCATTAATTGTTACCCTACAGCATTTTTTTAAAACATACCTACGCCCTATCTGCACTCCCTAAGTAGGCTCCCATACAAATAACAGTTGAAGCAAATTTTATAAAAATGTAATTTTGAATGGAAGCCTGATTAGGGAGTGGAGATAGGGCGTAGGTATGTTTTAAAAAAATGTTGTAGGGTAAAAATAAATGGGGGTCGGTCTCACTAATGACCCCTCTCGGACGCAGTATTGTACCGGTAGGCGCTGATTAAATAAAACAAATTTACAAAAAATACAACAAATTCTATGTGGACCGCCTGAACATTTAGAGATAGAGAGTAGGTGTGTTCAGAGAAAGTGTTTGGACTAGAAAAATATTGTGGTTCGGTCATACATTTTGTTGCTCTAAGGGCACTATTAGGGCAGTTAGAGCGGTTGGAGCAAATTTTAAAAAATGTCGTTTTGTGTGGGAGCCCCCTTAGAAATTAGAGATACGGTATTAGTTTGCTCCAAAGAAATGTTAAGACGTAAAAATTATTGGGGGTTGGTATTATAAATGACCCCTCTATGACGCACCATTGGAGCAGTAGAAATGATTTTAAGATTGGAAAATTACAATAATTTTTTTTTTTTAAATCTTAAAAAACAGTAATAATCGTTATCCCACAATCCTCCTGGGCAAAAAATTTGTAGAATCGATAGAAGTTTTACACAAAAAAATTTAAAAAAAATCGAAGAGTACAAACATTTTCAAAAATGAGATTAAAATTTTAAAACTTAAAAATCGCATACTAAAGCGCTTTTAAGAATTTTTTGGAATTTTTTTTTTTTAAAGTACGTAAAAAAACAAAAATTTTGAAAAAAAAAAAAATGAAATTTGGACCATTATTGAAGAAGTTATGAGTAAAAGAAGTTTGAGTAAAGTAACAAACTACCAATTTTTAAAAATTCGATATCTTTTGAACGGGTCATCAAAAAAATCTGAAAATTTACAACGAAAGAGTTTTCAAAGGGTACTAAAAACTGTAAACAAATTGGGTAAATCTAAAAAAAAAAATTTCAAAGTGTCTGATTTGACATGGAATGCCCCATATACTTTATGGGGTCCCCGACCGATATTTCGATGCGTTACAAACGGAATGACAAAGTGACTATACCCCCATACTGTGGTTGGAGGGTATAAAAACTCTCTTTTGATTCTAGATAAATAGTTTCGTGTGTTGATTACACAGGCCAACAAATTTTTAACTCATAGACCGGAGTATACATTTCTAAGGGTTTGAGTTGCGCTGAATCTGAATACGATCTTAGAATTTGCTTCTCATATTAGGATTTGGAGATATCTTAGCTTGAATTTGAAAAAAAAAAGTTTTCGAAATTTACGAGTCGTTATAACTGCGCGAATACCCCTTTATTTATAAATTTTCGATTTTTTTTTCAAATTTTGTCGGCCTGTGTTATTTTTACTACCCGACTAAAAAAAAATAATACGGTGCCATATAACATTTGATCCCAAAAATGGAGGATCCAAAAGTATACGATTATATCTTATTAGATCAAAATTTAGATAATAAGATATAATTAGATCCCAAAAATGGAACGGTAAATATTATCTTATTTGATATTATAAAAAATTAGATTTAAATAGATCTAATAATATATAATTATATCTTATTAAATCTAATATGATCTTTAATATCACATCAGATGAAATTTACCGTTCCATTTTTGGTATCCAATTATATCTTATAATATCAAATTTGATCTAATAAGATATAATCATACATTTTTAGATCCTCCATTTTTGGGATCAAATGATGGATCTATTTATATACAATTATATAAAAAACTATATGATTATATCAAAACTTTTTTACTCGGGTAGTTTAAAGGGTAACATCTGGTAGATAAGTTTAAAATAAAATTGGAAGCCGAGGTGTGAATATTGCACCTGTCAGCCCCATCCAAAATTAGCCTATTTTTGGCCTGAAAATCGACTTTAACCCACTGTGAAAAACGCACGCCCCCAATGAGTCTATAAAGGCAGGTGTGCTCTATTATGTAAGTAGTTTACAAAAATCGGGAATTTACTAAAATATTTTACAACGTTCTTTTGTGAATCAAAAATATTTTTACAGCAAAAAAAATACACTTGGAAAAAATTTTACACTAAAAAAAATTTTTGTAATAATTTTACTACTACAAAAATGAGTTTTTACTCAAAACAAAATATTTCTAATGAAAATTGTTAATTTTTTTGCACGTTAGAAAATGTAAGCAAGACTTACATAAATATTTCCCAAGGTTATTAGAAATGTACTTTTTTAAAAGTACCAAAGTTTCTGATCACTTTTAAAGACCCC